>OX402074.1:1210000-1552500 GCA_947859365.1 Archips crataeganus
ATTCTTCACAATTTACGCGTGGATTATACTATGGAGTTTGATTTGGACCCGCTGTCTGACATCTAGCACTTTGACAGTGCCAGTAAAGTGACACAGTGTATAGTGCCACTACGCAAAAAATAATTAAAGGGGTTGCCTTATCGTACGCATTTAGATAGATTTAGAAATTTGGCATTGTGGGAGCCCTCAATTATAATCTGACGTCATCAACTAAAATAGTTTCAATAATTAATTTTGGAAAAAGTAGAGAACTAAATGACAAAATATTGAAATTAGTTTCTTATAATTGACTTTTCTATACAAAAAAAAATATAAAAACCACTGGTAATTTTTTTTAGACATTCCCAATTATCATATTTTTTTTCTGTGTGCTATTGTCAATCGATTACTTTTTACAATGAGGATATAAAGAGAGCAACCTTTCTATAGGTACATCACAAGGCTATTGACCAGATGTTGATGTCTTGTTTTAGACGACCAGATGGCCTAGTAGGTAGAGAACCTGACTACGAAGCTTGAGGTCCCGGGTCCAATTCCCGCGTCGGAGCAGATAATTGTATGAGTAATACGAATATTAGTTCTCGGGTCTTGGGTACAGAATAAGTAATATGTAACCAGTAATCCAACTTCATACTAGAGCGCCCGATCGACGCACGCACACAGCCAAGCGTCTTACACGGCCGCTAACCAATCTTCGCCAGACAAAATAATGCAGTTCCCACGCGCGCGCCGTGTAAGACGCTTGGCTGTGTGCGTGCGTCGATTTGGGCACTCTAAAGAAGTTGGGTTACTGGTTACATATTACTTATTCTGTGTCTTGGGTGTTTAATATTTATTTAAGTATGTATCTATCTATATAAGTATGTTTATCCGTTGCCTTGTACCCATAACACAAGCTATGCTTAGCTTACTTTGGGACTAGGTCAATTGGTGTGAATTGTCCCGTGATATTTATTTATTTATGATATCAAATGATATTTAAGACTGGAGCACAAACATTCGTATTTTTCACACAAATATCTGCCCCGACCGGGAATTGAGCTTGGGCAAGCTTCGTAGTCAGGTTCTCTAACAACTAGGCTATCCGGTTGTCTAACTATCACGGTTCATGCGATACAGCCTGGTGACAGACGGACAGCGGAGTCTTAGTAATAGGGTCCCGTTTTACCCTTTGGGTACGGAACCCTAAAAATAATTGTGTATTTTATTTTGTAGTAAGTTGTGCAAGGTTTTCCAAGCAACTAAGCAAAAGAGTCATTGTATTGTGTCTGGGGGCACAGTAGTAGTGCCCCCGCCAAGACGAGTCAAGCGTAGCGTAGCGTAAGTGCACTATTACCTTTTCTCAAAGCATTTCGTCGTTTTTTTTGAATCCTCATAACTTGAGTTTGGATTATACTAGATAAACAAAATTCTTGGAATATGATGTCAATAGTAGACTCATTAAAAATACAAAGTTTCAATTGCATAGCTCTTCTACTTTAAATTTTATTGATATCTAAAAATCTAAAAAAACCCTGATTTTGTCACAGACTCACTGATGATCTTCAAAATTCTTAGGGTACTTCCTGAAGTCCTAGAAACTAGAAAGCTAAAATTTTGTATGTAAGACAGTATAAGTACACAAATATAAAAATTGTAAAACTTGTCTTGAGTGACTTAAAAAGAAGTGAAATCCCACTAAAAACATTTTCATGTAAAATGTTGCCAAGACGAGACCATATTCCTTGCACTGTCAAAAAGTTATCAGATCTCATATAGAGCCAAGCTTCCTAACTCTACACGCCCGAATTTCACAAGCTTTACACCTTAGTCAAAATATCTGGCTTGGCCGTCTGGCTACTACAAGAATTTTTGCGCATGCTGAATGCAGTAAGGGCCGAAGTCAAATTTTTTGGGTTTTTGGTGTGTGTGTGTGTGTGTGTAGAACATGATTCCGGATAGGACTCAAAACCCAAAAATTCTGACTTCGGCCCTTATTGCATTCGGCATGCGATTGTATGATCGAAAAGTAACAAACAGCAATATTTTTTTTTTTATAAATAGCCTATACAGTGTCCCACTGCTGGGCAAAGGCCTCCCCTTTCTCCTTCCACTCGTCCCTGGCTTCGGCAAAGTGTTGCCAGTCCGGCTGGAATCGCTCCAAATCGTCCCGCCACCTTCTTTTAGGCCTACCTCTGCTCCGGTGCCCGTCGCTTCGAACCCAATCAGTAGTGATTTTGGCCCAATAAATTAATAAGAATAAAATTTTCACTTTAGATGTGATGGATGATTGTATATTACCGAAATCGTTGCTTCCAAAGCCTGGTACTTTAAAACCCAACCGTGCTGTGTGCTTGTGGAATGAACTACCCGAACATGTGATATGTGCGCCTACAGTAAAGTGTTTTAAAAATAAACTGGACATTTATATAAAGAGACTTAAAACTCAAGTTTAGTGATATGCACGCATCAGCTCTCTGAGCTGCTAGTGTATTATTTTAAATAATAATAATAATAAATTCTGCATAATGCAGATAACTTATATGTATATTAACATACAAAAAATTTTGGCAAAAAAAGTATTACTTTTGAGGGAGTGCGCAACTACAATAAAGCAATATCAAGGACATAAAGTCATTAGCAAGTTTTAAAGGAAAACTCAAAGCCCACGTTTAAACTAAAATCAAATCTAGGAGCGCGTAACTACAGTAACCTGCCCAGCTATATCAAGGAGGCAAAGTCATCAGCAAGTTTTAAATGAAAAGCCCACATTTTAAATAAAATTCCGATCACAAATCTTACTCAATAACAAATTCATGTTAAATGTTTTATTACAAAACAAATTCATATTAAATATTTTATTTTTGACGACCACTTTGCCTAGTTGGTAGTGACCCTGCCTATGAAGCGAGAGGTCCTGGGTTTGAATCCCGGTAAGGGCATTCATTTGTGTGATGAGCACGAATATTTGTTCCTGAGTCATGGATGTTTTCTATGTATTTAAGTATTTATTTATCTACATAAGTATGTTTATCGTCGTGTAGTACCCATAGTACAAGCTTTGCTTAGTTTGGGACTAGGTTGATTTGTGTAAGATTGTCTCCTAATATCTCCTAATATTTATTTAATATTTATTATGGTTAATAATTAGTGTCTTTGTATTGTGCAACATTCTTTGGGACTGCTGTTTGGATTGCTTGTGTTACAACAATACAATACAATACAATGACTCTTTATTGTACACCACAAATAATACAATACAGAAAAACAAGTAGGTACAGTCGAGTTCACCAATATCTATACAGCCAACATTTCATAAATATCTAAACACAGACCTTATTACGGTAACATAAGGTCTATGTATAGATATTTATGAAAGGTTGGCGATGCATATATTGGTGAACTCGACCGTACATGAAAACCAACCAAAGTACCATTGTTTAGAGTCCGCATGCCGCTCAGCTCAGCGCCAGTTATGCTTTAAGTGTAAGTCTATCTGAGTACCTCCTCATTAAGTAAAATGTAATTTCTTTTGGGAAAAATATAAAATTCTTTAGCCCAACATATTTGGAATGACATTTTATCTTATTAATGTATTATTATTATTATTATGTTGGTATGGATTTCCGATCACGGGCCCATGGGGACCCGGTCATTTGAAAGGCATTCATGGGGCCGAAGCCAACATGAAGAGGCTTTTGGTACCATATAATATAAATGAGATGGGCGCAACTATGGAGGTCTATCCCCTAATACACCATGAGGATGTGCTAGCGGACAGTCCTCCACAGTTGCCAATCTATTGTCAGGTAGGAATCGACATGGAATTGGCTATGGGGTTGGGATGTTGTGGACAGGATTACCGGGCTATGGATTGAGATAACGGACACCTACCATTTCAATATCTCATAAACTGAACTTTTGGTAGGCGGTGACTCGCCATTCACTAAATGGGCCCCTCAGACTATTGCCCACTCGGGGCAACGAGGCGGCAACATTGGTGTAAACGGCTAAGGATAGAGAGGTGTTCCTGGACTTTAAACTTCAAAATGCCAACTCGCCACTTACAGAAACACATCCATCCTTCGAGCATTTAGCTCTTGCGCTCCACTCTAGGCGGCCAACAAAGGCAAACTAGAGGCGGGGTGGGTGTGTAACTGTGTGTGAGTGTGTGTATAAGCGCATGTGTGTATGTGTACCCCTGGAGGTCTCGGGTTCGTGGTGTCGCTACGCACCAACAGCTCGCCACAAGCCGCCCTGCGATGACTGACTGCACTGGTGACACGACAACACCAGCGGGCGATGAGGTCGTCACATCCCTACGCCTTTTGACTGACTGCGCTGGTGACAGACACCACAACACCAGTGGGCGATGGGGTCGTCACGTCCCTACCTACGCCTTTATTATTATTGTTATTAATGTAAATTTATAAATATGAAAAAACTTTTGCCATAAAATATTATAGAATCACGCAATTTTCAATGGAAGTAGGTTATGTTGATTGTTTAACAACAACTTCAAATTTTCGGAAAAACGATAAAGTATCTATTTGCATTTAACAAAATCTATTCGCATTTAGGCATTTAGCTTTGGTAGGTACTTAAATTGTTATTTTTTACCGGAAATGCCATGATGTTACTATGGAATTTCCTGTAAAAAAAAATCACAGTGGATCCTAAATAAGTTAGTTCGGGTTGATAGTATGTACTTTTTGATAATATTATTATATCAAATCACTTTTGTTAGATTAGGTACTTACATTTAGCAGAAGATATTCCGTTCCTAGATTATTTATACACAATCTTACACATTCACGACTTAAAACTAACTAGCTCAAAGTAAAAGAAAGACCAATAACTGAGGAAGCGACGATTACGTTTCTCAATAAAATTTTAGAATATTAAAACATTAATTAATAGAAATAGCAGTTACACAAATAAAATAACAAAAAACAGAAAGAATCTAAATCGAATCGAAATTTCTAATAGTAACTTCTTTGATCGAATCGAAAATCGAATCCCAACTCACATTCACAAAGTATTTTCGGGTTGCCAGTTATGCAAAAAAAATACCCAGACCGCGCTTTACCTTATACTACGAAATTCGATTTTTGAACATCGTATTTCGTATCATGCCATCCCTTTCACTTTTATGTGTAGTATGTACTAGTAGCGTGAACGGGCACGATGCGAAGTTCGAAAATTGAATTTCGTGGTATAAAACCCGGTCATGGTAATTAAACAGAAGAGTGAAAGGGACGTAACGATACGAACTTCGAATTTTGTAGAAGTCCCTCAAAGATAGTATTTCCGTGTACTTTCAATTTAAAAAGTACTGTAAAACCCTTGAACAACAAAATCAGTTTGTGTCAGGATTTGGTGTTGTCAATTCTCGCTCCGCTTATGATGGGTAGTAACTAGTAACACGGGTAACGTAACGAAGGGTTTTACCATAACACAATGTCGCTTTTGACAGCTTGTGGAGAAAAAAACCGCTTTTGATCGATATTATCTATAATATCAATGTATTATCTAATTAATATTAAAGTAGGTAGGAAAATATATTTAAATACCTAGTTGGTGTCAAGTTATTTTTAAGAGTTGTACGGGTCAAATCTTGGAAGTTGAATTTGACCCACTTCCTAGTAGTCTGATTTACTTGAAATTTGGTATACTTATGTAGGTTGGATGACAATTCAAGTACAGTCAACGAAAAAGCTTGCATTGAAAATGAAATTTTTAGCAAAAACTTATTTTGTTGTAAGTTTAAATTATATTTAAAATTTATTATGAGTTTTACAGTGTAGGCAAACATCGTGAGAAAACCTGCACACACCTGCGAAGATATTTAATAGTGAGTGTGAAGTCGTTCCTAACCGTAATGATTGGGTATCAATGAGGGGGGACCTATTTCTTTCAGCAGTGGACGTCCTACAGCTGAAATGATGATGATGTGAAGTTTCCAATTCTTATTCAGGATTCCAGGTCCGCAAAGATTTGACTCCTTGTAATCTCATTTCGATGTATAAATACTGGTTGCAAAACCAGCGTTGTCTGCGTCACGATGTTTTCTTCTGCATAGTTTTGACACACCTCTAATTTAATTTAACCCATGAAATTAACTTCCCAATATGTCACGATGAGCTCGTGAAAACTAATGAAAATACTAGCTCTGTAGGTTTTTCTTAGTTACCCCGTGCAGGGGTAGAACCTTAAAATTGGCAACACCATGATATTGTAGAGCGTAGATTTCCGATGCATTCCGTTTCAAACAAATCAAAATTAGGGTAATAAAATACTTTAATTTAATAATAATTAAAAAAATGTCGTAAGGTGATGTGGTATTTGCCCCGGTCACGCTAACAGTATTTAGTGGCAGAGTAAGAGGGACGGAAGCTTTCGGTGTAGCTCCCATAGCCTATGCAAAATTTCGTGATCAACAATGTTCTCATCAAAATGAAACTGTTGCACAAACAAATACTAAATTACTACCTAATGTATTTAAATTAAGTAAATTATTGCTTCCATAATATTATTAAATTAAATTGTGTACTTATTTTCGATATTATACAATAATATAATAATAGCGCTGTATAGTATGCGTAAAACAGAACGCAGCTGAAAGCTTTCGCGTCATATGAAAAAAGTGTTGCCAGCTTAGAAAATAGTCCCTGTATAAGAGTATACGTGCACAAGCAACTTTGTCTCCGCGACTATTTTATCAAGTCTATGGGTTAGTATGGAAGTGCGCACACGTAGCACCGCGACTTCCAGGATGCAAATACACGGACTCGATAAAATAGTCGCGGAGACAAAGTTGCTCGTGCGCGCATATCGTAATGGTCAATCATTTGTATTATAATTTGATAAGTAATTTGTTTGACTAATTTGGATATTCAATTTGAAATCAGTCAAGTGAGTGGCGTCCGTCAGTGGGTAGTTGGTATTCTTCTCGCTTGAACGTATTTTTATTGTTAATGTTTGCTTGTCATTCAGTAATTCAATCAATTAATAAAATAAAATTAATAATATTTAGGTAATCAGTAACATTTTCTTTAGTCGATCAATAATCTGTGCTCCTCTTCAACCGCTTTCTGTAAGTACCATACTCATTTAGCCTTGGATACTCGTATGTGTGGGTGACAGCATCGCCATATTTTTTCGAGCAAATCGGGATTTTTAAACTTTTTGAGTAAAAAAGCGGGATTCCGGGAAAGCGGGACATACCTCTAAAGAAACGAAATAAACTCAGTGGTTTTTAGGGTTCCGTACCCAAAGGGTAAAAACGGGACCCTATTACCGAGACTCCGCTGTCCGTCCGTTTGTCTCTGTCTGTCCGTCTGTCACGAGGCTGTATCTCCTGAACCGTGATAGTTAGACAGTTGAACATTTCATAGATGATGTATTTAGGTGACCGCTATAACAACAAATACTAAAAATAGAATTATAGAATATGGTTATTATGTTAACTTTAAGGTCCTTTATTTTTTGCCTAAGATACAGGCTACTTATGTATCCTAGTTTAGGCATTATTATATTTTAGTAGTAACCTGTTAGTCTTCTTGTAGAAGGCGTAGAGGCGGTTAGACGCTTAAGTCGAGCCATTAGTATAGTACCTAGATATAATACCTAACATAGATTAAGTAAAGTGCCTACTAATAATTATTACTATGTACTAAAACTATTTAAATAAATGAATTGAATTGAATTGAATTGAATTGAAGAATAAAATAAATATTTAAGGGGCTCCCATACAACAAACGTGATTTTTTTGCTCGTTTTTGCTCAATTTTGATAACGGCGGGTCTGAAGGTTTTCGCATTTATAGTTGTAGTAAGGATTTTAATTCAAAATTAAGTTTACCCCGGCGCCACACATATTACAAATGTTTCAACACATATTTGAACACATATTTGATCTATGGTTGATTGTATGGATGTTCTATTGAACAAATAAGCAAATACCGGTGCTACACATGTGATCAAATAACTGTGTTCAAACATTTGTAATATGTGTGGCGCCGGGGTTACATAACAATAGATAGACAAAAAATTCATTGAAAAGTTATTTAATTGAAAATACGTTAGTTATTTTACCATAATGCGGTGTTGCACGTCTCCCAAAAGCGAGACCGAACCAGGGCCTATACCAGGCCTCATGCATGCCATGTACTTACGCGCGATATTTACCTACCGCGGGGACGATCTGCTACGATCGAAATTTCAGTAGGTTGTCACAAGCGCGCGCCGCCGCACGTTCATTCGTGTTCCACGGAAAAAATATGCCGCCTGGACTTTTATAAGTGAAAATGGTGAAACAGGGGGCAAACTTTAATATGACTATGCTAGAATTAATAGCTAATATAACAATTTGGAAGTTCGTATTGTGCTGTCCCTCTTCTATAAAAAGCTATAAGCGTGAGCGGGATGGTACGATGCGAAGTTCGAAAGTTGACCGTCGTATCTAGTATAACTTTAGGGTACTGTGAGCATGGCAATGTGTTCTGCGCATTACAATAAATATCCTTCTTTGTTAGGATTCCAGAGCTAAAATGGCAAAAACGGAACCTTTATAGTTTCGCCATGACCGTCTGTCCCTTTGTCCGTCCGTGGCTTAGCTTAGGGAATATTAGTGCTAGAAAGTTTGCATGGATATAATATATAGCAATTATCCCGACAAAATGGTAAAACAAAATGTAGAGAAAAAAAAATTAATCCAAACTGCCAGCCCTTGTCACTGTCGGCACGCACACATTCTTAAGGAGATGGAGTAGTATAATCTGTGGCTACAATCGCGGTAAGTACCAAGATTTTGTACGGGATGCAGTATCTGTTACGAAGTAACTATTAAGTAATCTGTGCCTATACTCCGAAGTGTAAAATTCGAACCTCGTATCGTGCTATTCCGCTCATACTAATAGTATTTAATACGAGAGCAAGCGAGATGGTACGATGCGAACTTCGATTTTCGTATTTCGGAGTAGCCCCCCTGAGGCGCTACTACGAAATTCGAAAATCGAAGTTCGTATCGTATTATCCCTCTCACTGTCGTGTCAAATCATATTAGCGTGAGCGGGACGGCACAAAACGAAGTTCGAATTATGCACTTCGTGGTTAGGGCCTCGATTTTCGAATTTCGTAGTAGCGCCTCTGTCCCGCGCGGGACATTTTACAATACGTTTGCTTTTAGTTTACCACTGCTGACAGATGGCTTGCCTTCATTTAATTTCCAACTTTAACGCCATACAAATAAAGTAGCTATTACAAAATCTGCAAACGTGGGTAACAGTATTCTAAAATTGGCTTTATTTGTAGGTCGTTAAAGTTGAATATGAAATGAAGGCAAACCATCTGTCAGTGGTAAACTTTATGTAATTTTACTGTACCTTGGGCCAAAAAATCGGGACGCCTCGCTAAAATCGGGTCTGGCAACGCTACGGCTGCTGCCAAACGTGCACCATGCGTGTACCTCCAAGAGGAAGGGCTACGGATTAGCCCGAAACCAGTGGAGTTAAACTCATTTTGAGACGTGAGTAATCCGTATTATTTCACTACGTTTGAGTCTCACGGTAAATTCATGTTTAAAGTGCATAAAAACATTTTAAGTCTCAAGTACATTACGTAATCATATTTCTAACGATAATCAATATAATCAAGTCAACCAATCAAACAATCAATAATTTACTTAAGATAAAACATAGGTACTTAGATAATGTAAGACAACATTACTTTAAATGCATGCAATTGCAAATACAATTTAGATAAAGTACAATCATAGTACAATATTATTGCATGGTGCCTCGAACGCATTTTGTATCAGTAAGGGTTAAATTCAGGAATGGGCCTTCACGGGTTTGGTAGCGGTAATTCAATCGTTTGGGTTGGGTTTGGTTTGAACTGCTATTCAGGAACGCCAAAAATTACTGGTTTGCGAGAGGTTTGGGCTGAGTTTGGGATGAGCCTTATCTATACTAATATATAAAGCTGAAGAGTTTGTTTGTTTGTTTGTTTGTTTGTTTGAACGCGCTAATCTCAGGAACTACTGCTCCGATTTGAAAAATTCTTTCAGTGTTAGATAGCCCATTTATCGAGGAAGGCTATAGGCTATATATCATCACGCTAACTCCAATAGGAGCGGAGCGGAGCGGAAGAATGTTTCAAAATCGGGGGTTTTGAAGTAAAACTTCTATATAGGCGCTAATCTCAGGAACTACTGCTCCGATTTCAAAAATTCTTTCAGTGTTAACACCAGGGTGGTGTGCGGGAGTTTTAAGGGGGATGAACATTTCATTGATTTTGCCGTAGGATGCACCGTTTTCAAGATATTTGACAAAAAAAAACTTGAAGTAAAACTTGAAGTAAAACTTCTATAGGGCACGCTTGACTTGGGACGAACGCGGGTGTGTGGGGGGTGCTGTGTGGGAGGGCGTGCAGGGGGTGCGGAGGGGTGCGGGGGTTCGGGGTTGCTGTGCGGGGGGAGTGCGGGAGGGAGCGGGTTGGAGGTTGCGGGGGGGGGGGGTAATTTTTTTAATATCGAGGAACTAAGGAGAGCCATAATAGCCAACTATGTTAAGTATTATATAATACTAGCCTTCCGTCCGCAGCTTCGCCCGCGGTAAATTAATTTTCCCGTTGGAAAAGGTATTTTCCCGCGGTAAAATGTAGCCTATGCACTCAGTGATAATATAGCTTTCTAACGGCAAAATAATTTTTGAAATCGGTCCAGTAGTTTCGGAGCCTATTCAATGCAAACAAACAATCAAATCTTTCCTCTTTATAATATTAGTATAGATTGTGAAAACATACGTCGAGAAGTACAAAGTTTGTAAAATGTTTGTATAAGTTTGAATGGGATGACAAAAATTGAGATTTAAAAAAATGCGTTTATGACTAAATACGACGAGAAAAACTGAGAATATAATAAGTTTTGTTAAAAAATTCATTTTAAATGAATGCTTTTTCGCTAATTGTACTTTTGGTTGACTGTACCTACTTGCATTGTCATCCAACCTACATAAGTGAATAAATAAATAAATAAATATTAGGGGACAATCTTACACAAATCGACCTAGTCCCAAACTAAGCAAAGCTTGTACTATGGGTACTAGACGACGATAATAGTAGATTGTACACCAAGGGGATAAAGCACTGCATTATGTCACGGGCGTGATATTGAATCCTGAGCGTATCGAGGGACTCCACATTTAGTTAATTTTTAGTTGATTCCCGAGCGAAGCGAGGGAATTAAGATGGATTCCTGAGAGCAGTGAAGGATTTAAGCGCGCCCAAGGCAAAATCAGTTTTATCCCCGAGGAGTATACTCTACTTTTCTCACCTTTTGCGAGACAATAAAAACCAAGGCTACTAGAAAAATACTCGAAATAGACCCAGAAGCACTGATTCTGACACTGACTTTGCGCCTTTCGCAGTTTTCCATTTGTCGAAATCTTTGTAAGCTTTTAAGTATTTTTCCTTCGACTTCTCTGGGAATACATTATTAACAATTTCTAAGGCCGGCTTGCGCAGACCTGGGTTAGCTACTTAACTCCGAGCGAGTTAACTGCTAACCCAGGGTTAACAAGTGTCAAAATGTATGGAACTGTCATTCTTACTTAACCCAGGGTTACCGATTTAAATTTTTTACCCTGAACTGTGCAAGTGGTCCTAAGGCGTCTAATTTAATTGAATCAGGAGTCAAATCACTTTCGTCACTCGATATTTTCCTAATGTTTTATCTTCTTTTGCAGTTTTGATACTTAATATTGCAGCGTATTGAAATACTCGCGGCTTTTGTTTTAAGTATTGATTTTTTTTCGTTCGGCTTGCCGTGGCGTGGCCAGCTCGATTTTCGAATAAGTTCGATGTTCAAATAAATGAGGCGCGGCGCGCGCCGCCGGCCACCTCCTCGCCGTCGGCCACCAGCAACTGCAGCAGCCGCGCGCCACGCGATTTTGACGAAATTAGACTTTAAATGCATAACAATAAGAACTAAGAGAAGTGAGAATCACATTACTGCCCGGCGGGTTATAATGAAATTCAGTACAACATTACACCCCGGCAAAAGACAAGGGCTATAATGATTTACTTTGAGTAAGGTTTGCATGATATATAATGAGGCATTGTCGAGCAGGTGGTGTGAAAACATATTTATATAGTTAAATAAATACTTAAATACGTATAAAACATCCATAACTCAGGAACAAATATTCGTGCTCATCACACTTTGGGGGTAGTTCCAATAGAGAGATCTCTCTCCAGGCAGATGTTATGCCTGGGGACCGAAGTACAAAAGGATACCAAATTTCAAGTTAATCCGACATATATATATATTCATGCCAAATTACAGATTTTTAGTACTTATACAGTCTCTGTGCTTAGCCGCGGACGGACAGACAGACGGATAGATTTGGCGAAACTATAAGGGTTCCTACTTGACTACAGAACCCTAAAAACCTTTAAAATATGAGACTAAGATAAAAAGCTACTATCATGAAACATATATGACAAAACACGATCGTGGCAAAATGTGATTAGGACAAAAACCTCTGATACAAAATACATTCGAGGCACCCATTACAAATCTACATAATCAGTGGCGGATTTACACTTTTGCCGCCAGTAGGCTATTCAATTTTTGCCGCCCCTAAGTGTTAGACCAAGATAAGTCTGCAACGATTTAGATAGCACACAAAGTGTATGTGATATTTATACGTCATAATTTGATACAAGTTTGACGTTTAATATAATACTTACACTGCGTGTGCTATCAAAATTGTTAAAGACTTATCTTGGTCTGACTCTACTAAGCTCTGTAATTTGATACCCTAAATTTATATTATAGTATTGAACGCTATTGGAATATTAAAAAAAATCATGTTTACAAAAGTACCTATACTTTACAAAACACTTAGTAATTTTTCATATACTTACAGACATTGGAGTAAGTATTCGGTATACTAAAATATCGTAGTTTTTCTTAAATTTTCAAAATTTTCTTTTCTCCGTGTATAAAATCTGGGGGCACGGAAGTGCCCCCGCCAAGACGAGCCAAGCGGAGCGCAAGGGCAACCTATCTTTTCTCAAAACGTTTCGTCGTTTTTAGGGTTCCGTAGTCAACTAGGAACCCTTATAGTTCCGCCATGTCTGTCCGTCTGTCTGTCTGTCTGTCTGTCTGTCCGCGGCTAAGCTCAGAGACTGTTAGTACTAGAAAGCTGTAATTTGGCATGAATATATATATCAGTCACGCCGACAAAGTGATTGAATAAAAAAAAGTAAAAAAATTTTTTCAGGGTACCTCCCATAGACGTAAAGTGGGGGTGATTTTTTTTCTCGGCTAACTCTATAATGTGGGGTATGTATCGTTGGATAGGTCTTTTAAAATCATTGCGGAGTTGCTAACATGATTTTTCTATTCAGTGATCTGTTTGCGAAATATTCAACTTTAAAGTGAAAATTTTCATTAAAATCGCCCCCCCCCCCTCTAAAATCTAAACTGTTGGGTGGAAAAATTTGAAAAAATTCAGAAGGGTAGTAAATATATCAAATTTACTAGGAAAATTATAGCGGCTAAGATTGCTTGGAAATTATTTGTAGTTTAAGAGTAAATAGTAGCCTAAGGTATAAAACATACCTAAACTTGGATGATTCCGTACACATACGAAATCCTTAGAAAAATATTACTTGATTTTTTCGTAATGGCTACGGAACCCTACCTTGGGCGTGTCCGACACGCTCTTGGCCGGTTTTTTTTTGAACTCTTATAACTTTGCTTTGGATGATGTTAAATAGTTGAAAATTTCAAGATATAATGACACTAGTACAAACATGAAACATACAAAGTTTGAATGTCGTAGCTATTATACTTTAGATTTTATCAATGTCTAAAAACCCCCGATTTCATCACTGATTCACTCACTCACTGATCATCATAATTGTTAAGGTACTTCCTGAAGTCCTAGAAAGCTGAAATTTGGTATGTAAGCTAGTAATAGTATACAAACAACGAAAAAATCTTAAAACTTGAAACTTTTACCCCCCCCCCCCAACCCCTTAAACTAGAGGGTGAAAGCTTGTATGAGACTTCCGCAAATTTTGATGCTAGAGGTCTGAAAATTGATATAAAAAAAAATATATATATATATCATGGGACAATTCACACCAATTGACCTAGTCCCAAAGTAAGCTTAGCAAAGCTTGTGTTATGGGTACTAAGCAACGGATAAACATACTTACTAGATAAATAAATACTTAAATACATATAAAACATCCATAACTCAGGAACAAATATTCGTGCTCATCACACAAATAAATGCCCTTACCGGGATATAGAGGGTCCTTGTTATCCTTGCTATAAATAATAAGATATGTATTTCAGGATTTTTAGTAAATCAATGTTTTTCTTTTTATTCCTATAGAAAAAAAAATAGAGCCAATTTTGCCGCCCCCCCCCCCAAGATTTGCCGCCCTAGGCTCCAGCCTACTCAGCCTGCTCCACCACTGTACATAATATATCATCCACATCTACAATCAACTACGTATGTATTAATTAATGATGTATTAATTATGACCAATTTTAATGTGTATACTTGAAAGGTTTACGTAATTAACTAAGTAAACAAAACAGTGTCAACTGATGTCTTAACTTCTCCCATTAAACTATCTAACTAAACATTTACATTTCTGTATTAAAATAAGTTAGTCTAGTTTGTATTACAATGATAAATGTGTTTTCAATCCTTGAATGTGCTAAATTTGAAAACTGAAGTTTGTTTACATTTATAGTTAACTACCTAAAACCTAGCTTTCAAGTATAGTAAAGAATTTGTGCTCTGATGCTCTCTGACACTCTGATCGGTGCGGGTGGGATGCCTCTCCCGCCAAACTGGTACTCGATTTTGATTTCCTTAAGTGGGCACCACAATATTCTTGCCCGAGGTGTCAGTGGTCGTAACGCCCGCCCAGTTTAAATAAAAGTCCACTTAAAATCAAAGACCGTTTTCGCTTACAAATCAACGTGACAATCAACCTTATTGTTTTTAATCTGATGTCGCAACTGCCACAAAAATAGTAAATTATGGTAAAGCACTACATTGACTACAATGTAACAAAAGCGTTTGCTTACCATAGCAATACATAGCTACGACTTCCTGAATCGATCGAGCCCCTGATAAATGGTATAAAGCTTTCTTTGTTCTTGAGTTTGAGCTTACGCAAGAAGCGTGTTGCTTGGAATCCACTCCATTCAAAACGAATTATAATAATGGAGTCAGATTTGTTAGATCAGGGTCTAAATTCAGGAACGGCCTTTGAGCTTGGGATGAGCCTGATTTTCCTGTTAATTCGCTTTGTAAATAAATAAATGAATAAATAAATAAATAAACAAGGCTCATCCCAATCTCCGCCCAAACCTCTCGCAAACCAGTGATTTTTGGCGTTCCTGAATATTTAGCAGTTCAAACCAAACCCAACCCAAACGATTGAATTACCGCTACCAAACCCGTGAAGGCCCGTTCCTGAATTTAGCCCCTGCTTTGCAACTCTTGGGGGAGGCCTATATTCATCCGTGGACGTCTTTCGGATGAAATGATGGTGATGAGTCAGATTTAATCCCAAATTAATATATATACGGTCGTTATCGCGCTCGGCCACATCCTGCTTTAACATTGTCAATATGACCACAGACGTTTGCGGTTATTTGTATGCTGTTTGATTGACTCACTTATTGTTTTTATTATACTCGTTCGTTTCATTATTTCGTTATCGAGAGGGCAGTTTGGCAGCTAAGTACAGTCAGCATCATATAGATAGTGACAGTCAATGTTTCCAAATATACCGCTACATCCAAAATGTCCATTAATGCCGACTCATCCAAAGCACAGTGTGTCGCGTAGAACAAGCTAGCTGGACAAAAACAACATTAACAATTCTAAAGATTGTTAATGAGGGTAATTAGAGCATTAGTTGCTTATCACAATAACAGGTATTGTTTAGATATTAAGTTAAAACATTTACGATCAGGAGGGTAAGTATAAAAGATAGTACGAGTCAAATGCATAAAATTAGTTGCATATTGGCTACTAATACAAATACTTCGCGTTTGTTGTTATTAAAAGTTGTGTGGTGAATTTGTGATTGATTCGATAACAAAGGGTAAGTATATATTTTTTGTACTGTTAAATTCATTATGATTTAATCTGTTCGTTAGAAAGATTTCGTTATTTAAAAGAAATCAGTAAAAAAAACTTAAATTTAGAATTTAAAAGACTATAAGTAAAAATCCCCCTGTTTCCCCGAGCTACTTTTTTTGCCAAATAAAAGACACATTATTCTAGTTTATAATCAACTTAAAATTTCTTGCCCAAATTTGCCCTAACTTTTTTTTGGCTATTTTTTTCAGACTATTTATTTACTATCTCAAAAATGGAATGTTTTGAGGAATGGGTCAAAGCTCCCAAAAGTGCCAAAAATGCTGCACTTTTCAAGTTTGTCGCATCAAAACATAACCTGAGCGGCGTAATAGAACCATCGTTGAAGGAGATCAAAGCAGTTATTTCACGATTTTCAGCGAAATTGTTGGAAAAATGGGAGAATTCGAACAGAAGTCGAGACCGCTTTCTAGCATCCAATAAGACATGGCTAGGGGGTGATATCACATTCCATACATTACTCGATCCTGTAGAGCCATCAACATCGTCTCAGCCCCCACTGGCTGGCCCTGGAACACCGAAGATTGTACACTTCGCTGATGCCAGTTCAAAGACCAAACGTCGACGTGTTGATGATTTAACTCAATCCCGAAAAGCTGTCACATACTGCCACGAATAGAGACTTGCTTAACATGCTGCTTATTACATCTGATCCTATTATTAACAGTCTCAGGGAGGTTGGTAAATAAAAGACAGGTTCTCTTCCTTCTGAGGTTTTAGATTTAGTATTAGAGAGAGAGGGAGAGAGAGATGTTTATTTACACATATTCGATACACAGGAAATACAGTTGACAGGAAAAGATACAAATAAAAATCATCGAATAGTATAAATTGGGCCCCACTCAGCATAATGTTGCGGCAAGCCGCAACGCTGCTGCTGTGTCGCTGTGTGGTATTAGAGCCTCTTAGTAATGTAGGTAAATAGAAATACAGTCCGTAGGTTAAGTATAGCATCTAATGATTATATACAAGAGGATTCTTCTGAAGAAGAATTAAGTGATTATGAATAAGTAGAATTAATTATTATTCATTTACGAGTATGTTTTGTTATACAGGGTGTTACAAAATTACCCGTAATAACTGAAGGGTATGGAAGTACTCCAGTAAAGAATTATATTAGGTAGTATATTTTTTTTTGGGATGGCGGGAGCTCGCCTTTGATAGGCAGGAGTGGAGCAAGAGAGGAGAGGCCTTTGCCCAGCAGTGAGACACAAAAATAGGCTAAATAAAAAAAAAAAAACATTTTTTTTTACAAAAAAAAAGAACAGCGCGAAAAGTTACAGTTTTATTTACTGTTCATGGGGTTTCAGGCTTTGGGGGTTATTTTGTAACAGCCTGTATTGTGTTGTAAATGAAATACGTAATTAATTAATGTTCAGTTGTTTATCATGTAGGTATTTAGTTAGTCATTTTAGTTTTAAGTCCCAATTAGGTTAATGATGTCCCTACATATTACCTAAGCTAGGTAATCAGCTAGTGCATAGTGGTTTACAATTTTGTTTATATTTAAACAATATTAAAATTTATTTTATTTTATTTGTGTGTGGTTATAATAAATATGATATATATTTTTGCTAAACTTTTATTTTATTGAATTCTAGGTGAAACCATGCACTGAAAGTAGTTAAAATGTTTATGAATATTCATAATAAACGCGATTGAACTTAATCGCATCGACAAATAATATTGTCCAGCTAGCTTGTTCTAGGCGACACACTGTGCAAAGTGATCAAATTGTTCAGGTCATCCACCGTGTTCAAATTCACCGGAGCACACAAAGCGCCAAATACTTGGTAGCTGTCAAGTCGCCGTTGGCACCGTAACACCCACAACACCACTGGTATCCTAGCATCCAAAGTATCCAAAAATATGGAACACACTACAATAGGGATGTTGACACCATTAAAAAAGAATTAGAAGACACGACTCCAGTAAAAAAACGCTTTATTTCAGCCATGAAAGTCAGATTAATTTTCGATTAAATGCAAAATTAGATTTTTTGTTGCTTTAAAACAAATAAATAGTTAGTTGATTGAGCATTGCGAACAATGACGTCATATGTCGCTATTGGCATTCAAACTCTATGGGAGATTGTGTTTTGACAGCTCATAAAAAGAACGTCAGTTGATTGGTGGTGTCAACATCCCCATTGTGAACTTTGTGTTTCTTTGTGTTACTTTAATTTAAGAAAAACATATAATCTAGATCTAGTTAGGCCCAGATTCATTCACTTTAATAATAGTATCAATAATAATGCCGTTAGAGTTTATAATAATTTAAATAATGACATCAAAGTGTGCAATAATTTTAAAGAATTCAACAGAAAACTGAAACATTATTTCTTATCTAGACCTTTTTATTCCATTAATGAATATTTTGCTAATGCACTAGATTGACTTTAATTTAAATAATATGTAACAATAAACTAAACTGTATTGAAATTTATGACATGTCTGTAATGTTTTTGTAATTAGTAAATATCAATTAACAATATATTTGCATGTATACTTGTATACTTATACTTATAGCAAATAAAACAATTTGACTTTGACTTTGACTTTGACTTTTGATGTTAAAAGTAATAGAGCTCAAGCACAATGTTTTGATATTAACACAGCGTAATATTGTTAAATATAAAATTGTGGAAAGAATTCATTACATGATTATAGAAAGAACTACTTGATGTTAAAAATGTAGCCAAGTTTTATTTAAGAAATATAGATATGAAATCTTGCGAAATCAATCAGTACTGCATATTAATTTATTCAACAGTCTAGAGTTTAGCTTTATTTCGTTTTTTAGACGCGAGTTATCCGTATTTTTTTAATATGAGTTTGAATATCACTGCAAATAGGTTACCTATTGTTTTTGGCTGACTAATTTAAAAGTGACTTTGCTTTGTGCACAACTAGGTATTATATTTTAAACTAATGCATATGCATCGCAATAATTTTCAATAAAATGTCCAAGGTATTTGAATAAACCACATTGATGGTTAATAATACTTCAGGGATGAAGTAACTTCTTCTATTAATAAAATCAAATTACCTATTAAGTAAAGCGGCAGCACTGCCGTGCACAGAGCTATGGTGGAAAATCTAAAACTGTTCTTTTTTCAAAGTGGGTTTTTAGTACTTTCCAATTCAAATGAAAAAGGTTGTTACAAATCATTCATAAAATAAAAAATAAACTTGATTTTGCCGTCAATATACTAACCAACTTATTTGTCAATCAGACCAAGCAATACTACACTTTATGCAGACGGCGTAAATAATACAAAACAAGTATATGTCATTCAGATCATGAAAGGGATAAATTGACTTGACAGTTCGGTACTCTTCTCAGTGATTGTCAAAATTCAAACTTCGAGAAGGTATTAGACCTACAAAATATATTATATATTCCCGTATTAACCATCTTTGAGCTCTATAACATTGTAAATAAAGTTCATACTTGTAGTGTGTTCCGTATTTTTGGATACTTTGGATGCTAGGATACCAGTCAGTGGTGTTGTGGGTGTTACGGTGCCAACGGCGACTTGACAGCTACCAAGTATTTGGCGCTTTGTGTGCTCCGGTGAATTTGAACACTGTGGATGACCTGAACAATTTGATCACTTTGGATGAGTCGGTATTAATGGCCATTTTGGAAGTAGCGGTATATTTGGAGACATTGACTGTCACTATCTATATGATGCTGACTGTACCTAAACATTAATGTAATGATGTGCATGCAATGTCAAAACAATAGCAACTTTTTTGAACCGACTTCAAAAAAGGTGGAGGTTCTATGTTCGACTCGTACCTATGTATGTTTTTTTTCTTTAAATCAGAAATCAGTAATGTTTATTTGCTTGAATACAGTCAATAAGATGTTAAAGCAATAATGTCCAGTGCATTCGGCCTGCATTCAGGCGTGCAAATGATTACAATTAAATTATTACGATTAATAAAAATTACAAAATGTCATAATATTAAAAAAAAAATGACAAATAATAATTCGTAAACTGAATAATATAGCGAGAAATAGAAAGAGAGAAATAACATATTAAATTACTTATTAATAATACACATAGGTACCTATTTCATTGTTGTCGCTCACACAACTCCCCAACACAATCACACCACATTTCTTCTCCTCACAATTGCCCTAAAGCCAGTCCGTAAGGCAACGTCTAAAATTGTTTCCTTCTCGAGTTTTTAAATCCTCAAAATTAAATTGAGTTTTGGAGTTGCCGTGCATAGCTATCTATAACGTCTACACTGACGAGCAAAAATAAAGGGTCGGTTACAAAAATGACAATAGCAACAAAACCCGCTGTGATAGCTTCTTCCAGTAAAATGAGTTTAGTAAAGAGTTTTATTCTCAATTAAACATTTTCTTGTTAAGAATAAAACTCTTTACTAAACTCATTTTACTCGATGAAGCTATCAGAGCGGGTTTTGAAGTTATCGTCATTTCTGTAACCGACCCTTTATTTTTGCTCGTCAGTGTATTAGTTATTCTGTGCCGTGGGCTAACACACCCACTGTATACTGTGGTGGACTAAGCCCGCGGGCTGTATTGCCCGATTAAGTGGGTCGAGCGAGTTGCCCGCAAAGAAAACAAAGTGTTCAATGGCCCTTGGGCTCAGGAAGAGCAAATTTATTTATTTATTTATTTGAATACCTACATTACAAAGCATACTCCAGTGGGTTGGCTAAAAAAACCTTGACCCATGCTTTTTTTAGAATTCCAGGGAACGGGATGCGCGTAGGAACTCCTGGCGGAGGCATGGGCCCGGAGCTTTCGCCGGCTGTCCCACGTAAGCATCCAGCGAGGCGCTGACTTTACTTCTTATGTATCATCATCCCAGCCTATATACGTGCCACTACCGGGCACAGGCCTCCTCTCAGAACGAGAGTGGTTGGGCCGTAGTTCCCACGCGGGCCCAGAGCGGATTGGGAACTTCACACACCATTGAATTTCTTCGCAGGTGGATACAGGTTCCCTCACGATGTTTCCTTCACCGTAAAGCTCATGGTAAATTTCAAAATGTAATTTCACACATAAATTCCGAAAAACTCAGAGGATGGAAGCCGGGATTTGAACCCACGACCCTCTGCTTGAGAGGCCATAGGTCAAACCACTAGGCCACCACGGCTTCTGTGTATGTAACATATAAAAAGGCAACCGTTACTGTAGTAAATGTAGGCAATTCTAATAAGTTATAATTAGAATAGCAATGCATGTAAAAGAAAAGTTGCTGTGTTATTTCCTTTTACCCTCGACTTTACTATCAACTCGCCTGCGACTCCGGTTGATTTAAACGACTCGGGTAAAATGGCGCATTTTAGGCTGCGGCTCCACTGAGGCGGAGACGAGCGGAGCTGAGAGGAGACGTGTGGGGATCGACCAATCATATTACATGAACGGAGACGAGATGTGGATTTCATTTAATATGATTGGTCGATCCCCACACGTCTCCTCTCAGCTCCGCTCGTCTACGCCTCAGTGGAGCCGCAGCCTTATGCACTCGCACAAATTACTATTTTCAGCTCGGACTCAAAAATACCTTCAAAAAACGTCGCTGAGAAAGAAAACGAACAATTAAAAACTAAAACCATAGTTAAATCTCAATTTGAGCAAAACATAAACAGCCCAAGTCATCTCCAGATCACAATCAGTTCTGAAGATAAGAAAATTGAAATCGAACAAGTTCACGTGACTTTAGTTTACAAACGCTATGGTGATAAACTTGGCGATCACATGGAGTCTACGATTACCGAAGAATCAAGTCTCACATATGGTTTAAGCCCCGATAATGATACACGTAATTGCGAGTCACATACAGTTACTGAGTTTAACGTAATCACTGTAGAGGGTAAAGACGAAGAGACAGCAAAACTTCCAGAAAATAATGAAACGTATGAAAACATGAAAGTTCTAGATGCGAATAGAGCAGAAGCTGAAAGATGCATTGAAGAAAATGATGATGCCGTAGATAGAAAAGAATCTAACGCAGAATCTAATGAAAAATCAATGAGAGTAATTGAAAATTTAGCGCTAGATGACAATGGGAATGGTGACAATTTGGGAGAGATTTCTTCGCTAGATGGAATAATTCTGCCTACAGAAGAAGATAAGGTTAGTATTACATCTTATGTTAAAGTGTTCTATTCTAATAACCCCTTTTTGGGCACTTTCTGTCGGGCATCTGTTTTTTGTTTTCCTTTTGGCTATGAATGAGCCAGAGTCATGTCGATTTGTCTCATTCAAAAAAATATTCGCGGAGGTACTTAAGGGAGGCAGTTGCCATTCCTGAAAAGAGATGATGACAAAACCAAAATAAAGCAAAAACCTCCTATGTCAGTAACTTAGTTATTTCAACTCCATGCTTGATAGGTATATCTACAATCATTATTTTGTTGTTAATTAATACGTAAAGATCTTTTTAGTAACTAACAGAGTTATAAGCTAGACTAGTTTATGATTTTAGTAAGACTACGATTTAAAGAAAAAAATACATAAGTAATGAGTTAGTACTTATTAAGAAAAAATAAATTACAATTTTAGATCATTTCACTGACAGAATTGTGCTAGTGAAATAAATATTTCTTCTTGTTTAAATTGCAGAAGCTCTAAAATATGAGTTGGAAAAGAAACCTTTAATTTAATCAGCTCGTTATAGAATAGAAGGTAATATTTTCATATTGGTCACAAGCAAAGGAAATGTGATTAAGAGAGCCCTCATCCATTCCACACTCGCAGAGATAGACCGGGGGACGGTGACACAAAATACTAGATTATTTGTACCAGTATGGCGGTTCTTCAGGGGTCTAATTACGTAATGACAAAAAGGAAAATGATGGTCATAGCCAGCCATACCGACGCGAACACGTTAATTTAAAAAACAACAATTCAACCATTTGTACCAAGCTAAGTAATTTTTGCACAGCTAATAATCGTCGAGTAGCCATTCACGAAAATCGCCTTCTGTTTTTTTATCGACTTTCGGAAAATACAAGAATTTTTGTGGAACAAATCGTTCGATTCATCGTCATCATCATTTCTCGTTATTCATTCAACACGTTCGATTAACGCCCACGCGATTGGGCCGCCGGTACCAGCGCTATGACCATCATTTTCCTTTTTGTCATTACGTAATTAGACCCCTGAAGAAACGCCATACTGGTACAAATGACCTAGTATTTTGTGTCACCATCTCCCGGTCTAAGAGAGGAATCTCGAATGTGGATTTCGGTCAAGTGCGGGGCAGTACAACAATACCCCAGACGCATTCGGATGATAGTTGAGCAATATTCTTTAGGGATGAATAACTTAGCAAACCAGGGTTTTCTTGAGACTGCAGGTTGCACAAGTGAATAGCGCCTACCCTTCTTTATGGGTGCGTCTGCTCTGTGCAGCCTTGCTCCCGCCGAGTCGAGCAAAACCACAGAAATAATAATAAAGAGGATAGAAATGCCTTAGTTCCTATTTTCTTCCGGAACTCATGTCGCTGCTTCATCCCCTCCACTTACTGTGTTAATGCGCACATGCAAAAGACCGGAACCGTACTACGCAATCACGCACACAATTACTAATATTTTTGCTTACAAACAATTATGAACCTTACACCTTAGAGATAGCGTTAAATAACACTCAACGTAAGTCATACCCACATTTACACAACGGCGCCATTTATTGGCCGCGTCGGCATTATGTCTGTACTAGTCGTAACCTGTTTTTTTGTCCGTACCACGAACTTTTGTGCAAGACGGAAGGGTTATCAGAAATTACTTTACATTGCTGCGTATAATTCAAAACAATCTGCGTTTTTATGGGCATGAGTAGCAATGGTATATGAAGTTTCGTGTTAATAACGTGTAAACCAATATTTCATAATGAAATATTTTCTCAAGTTGTATTTTGATATAAACCACATTATTAATACATACCAATGAAATGTAATCCCCTTATTAGTGTAATTACACAGTGTGGACGAGTTTCCGCAATTGCTAATGCTGCAAAACACCATTTTAAAGCACTTGTTGTCATACCCACGTTTCAAATAGCACTGAGCCACAAGTCGCGCGCTTGTGACCTACGAGTCACAAGCGCGGCGCCAAGGTCACGCGTCTAAGGCACTTCTATCCTCTTTATTATTATTTCTGTGAGCAAAACAAAGGCACGGCCGTACCACAATACAAATAATATACATACAGTAACCCAACTCGCACGCACACAACGGCGCGCGCGTGGGAACTTGCATTGTTTTGTCTGGCGAAGATTAGTTAGCTAGCGGCCGTGTAAAATGCTTGGCTGTGTGCGTGCGTCGTATGAAGTTGGAGTAGGTACTGTATGTATTATTTGTATTGTGGCCGTACCATCCTTTACTCGAAGCCATTCAAGCTATTTTCATCATTTTATTTTGTAGGAGCTGTTCAAAGCACCGGGCCTCTTGCTGTCATTCGAATACGGGTCAGACGAATGGAGAGTGAGGGACTTCGGTGAAATTATAATATTGTACCGTTCCGGGAAGAAATATCAGCTCCAGTTTCGAAGATACCGTCAAGATGTAAGTACTACGTCATCATCATTATACTGGCGGACAGCTACGATAATAAAATGAAAACAACACAAGACACGTATGATTTATAATTATTATAATACTAAACGGGACGTATCACGCAATTAATATTTACCTCGACGCTTCGGCCACATTGCAGCAGCCGTGGCCACGAGTTAACTGAAGTGTAGGGTGTCAAGTTCGTTTAGCCGCACGAGTCTTTCGAACTACCCGCACTTGATCCCGATTAGAATCAGCACCCTTAGCTCGAACTACCCGCACTTGATCAAGATTTTTTAACGGCACCCCATCACACCGACACAAAACACTCACTACATCCGACGATCTCTCCGAACACTCATCCCAACGCCAACATTTATTTTGTTTATAACAGGATTCCACGAAGACGAAAGCTTATATCTACTCTTCGCAGACGGAGTCGCGGGCAACAGCTGGTATCTTTATAATGACATTAACTAGGTAGTTAAAATTTTCACCGATTATGTATTACTGTGGCCGCTACAACAACAAATAATAAAAATATACTTAAACTAGCCTTCCGTCTGCAGCTTCGCCCGCGATAAATTAATTTTCCCGTAGGAAATAGTAGATTGTTCAACAAGGGAGGAAAATAACCAATATCACATGAGGTTACTTGGCACCCGAGCACATGATGATGATGATGATGTATGGGGACGCCTTGCTGAGTCAGGCGGGCTGTCGATCGTTTGCACAGTCATTCAGCCCAGTTCCCCGTGGTTGGAGCCGACAGGTTACTGTCCCAGCAGCGCTCCCACACAGCAATTCTCCTCGAATCTTCTCGTTCTCCTGCTGAACAAAAGGACATCTTTGAGACAGACATCCTTTAGCTCCTCCTCCCTCAGCTCGTCACTCCCGAATACATCACGCCTCGCTGCCGCGTACATGACACACTCGGTTAGGACATGCTCACTCGTTTCCTCCTTCCCACAATGTGGACAGGAGGGGTCACTTTTTATACCTATTACGCTTAAGTGCCTATTTAACAAGTTATGGCCAGTAATTATGCCAGTTATAGTTCTTAAGCTACTCTTACCTAGATTTAGGAGATACCTAGTTCTTCTGTGGTTTATGCCATCCAGCATCATCTTCGATTGTCTGCACCCTACAGCCTGTTTCCACTCACTGTTTGCTTCCTGTTCCTTCATTCTATCTATAACCCCCTTGGTGACTTCTGCAGACATTGGAAGTACCGGTTCAGGACCTATGAATCCCGTATCCGCTCCCTCCCTTGCCAGCTCATCAGCCTTCTCATTACCTGTCACTCCCTGATGTCCTGGGACCCAGGCCACCGTAACCTTCGTACTCTCTCCTAGTTTATTAAGTGCATCTCTACACTCTCTTACCAAAGAGGAGTTAACTGTCGGCTTGTTTAATGCCTTTAGCGCTGCTTGACTATCAGAGTAAATCACCACTGTTCCTACACCTCGATAGTCACCCAGTTTTGCTTGTATAATCTGAGCGCACTTCAACACTGCGCACACTTCAGCCTGAAACACACTGGCATATCTGCCTAATGGTATAGCCTCTCGAACATTCATCTTGGGTATTATTATACCTGCTCCCGCAAGTTGGGACGTTTTCTTCCTTGATCCATCCGTAAAACAAATTGTAGTCGGATATTCAAGGTCTACCTTCCAATCATCTCTCTCTCCTATATGGATTCTGTATTTCTTATCGAAAACCCTCTGTTTCTTAATTAAGTCGTTATTCTGTGCTAGCATTCCTAGCTTTAATAACGCCTCCTTTTGTATAAGTGCATGTTTCTTGTCTGTGAAGTTCCCCCTCCACTCCTCACATGCCCTCATTCTAAACCATTGTTCCATGGCCCTCTTCTCTATTTCCAGATGAAGTGCCTTCAGTCCTAGCATAACCTCCATAGCATGCGTTGGGGTTGTTCTCATTGCCCCTGTTATCATCAGGCATGCCAATCTTTGAACTTTATTCAGTTCCTTTTGATACTCCTTAATACGGGCCCTATGCCACCATATCACAGCACCATACAGCAGCCTTGGTAATATGACCGCCTTATACATCCAGTTTATCATCCGGGGTTTTAGTCCCCACTTCTTTCCAACTGCCCTTCTGCATTGACACAGTGTTCTTATTGCCTTTGCGGCCTGCTCCTTTATATGTGTCTTGTATCTGAGGTTTGTATCGATTGTCACTCCCAGATACTTAATTTCTTTTACCAATTCAAGATTCTCACCTTTTACGCTTATTGGCCTCATATCGCCTATCTTCCTTTTGTTGGTAAATAATATCAACTTCGTCTTTGTAGGATTTAGATCTAATCCTCTCTCCCTGCACCACTCTAACGTCTGTGACAGTCCTTTTACCATTATGTCTCTGACGATGTTAAGAACCATGCCTTGTACCAATAGCACACCATCATCAGAGTATGCTTGCATATAGAGTCCTCCTTTGTTTAGCTTTTTAATCAGCGAGTCCAGCAGTAGACACCACATAAGGGGGGACAGACATCCCCCCTGTGGGAATCCCCTACGAGGTCTGATTCTTTTCGTAGATCCGCCCAGTTGGGCCATTACTGCCCTTCCTCTGAGCATCCTCGAGATCCATCTTCCTATAATCTGACTAATTCCTTCTCTCACTAAACTTTCTTCAACCGCAATATACGTTGCTTTATCGAATGCCCCCTCCACATCAAAGAAGCATCCTAGCATGTATTGCTTGGCTTCCAGTGCCCTTTCCACTCTAACCGTTAGATTGTGCAAAGCCGTCTCCGTTGACTTCCCTGCTACATAGGCATGTTGATTACCATGTAGCGGTCTGCCACTACTTTCTATTCCTTTTCTTACGTGTATGTCTATCATCTTTTCTAGTGTTTTTAACACAAAGGATGATAGACTAATGCTTCTGAACGCCTTCGCATCCTGGTACGTTTTCTTACCCGGTTTTGGCAGAAAGACTGCTCTAACCTCTCTCCATTCCTTCGGAATGTATCCCATTGCTATACTTCCCTGATATAGTGCTATCAAATTATCTCTAATGCACTTAAAGCCTTTCTGGAGAAGCACCGGGATTACACCATCTGGGCCCGCCGCTTTGAAAGGGGCGAAGGATCTAATTGCCCATTCCAATCTTTCCTCCGTTACCACCTCCTCAGCCTGTACCCAGTCATGCATACCTCCCTCCACTTCTTCATCCTCTATCACCTCATCTACGCAGTCTGGGAAATGCGCTTTAAGCATGATCTCCAGAACCTTATCAGGCTCAGTGACCATGTCCTCACCCACCCTCAGACTTCCTAGTTGACACGTTCGTTCGCCAGCTAGCAGCTTCATTATCCGTGCCCCCTCAGAATAAGTTTGTATTTCCTCCGTATAGGTTCTCCAGCACTTGAGACTCGACTGTTCCCTCATCCTGGTGTACCTATTCCTCTTAACCCTATACATGTCCCAGCTTTGGGTATCATTCTTCTTAATGGCAACCCTCATTGCCTTCCTTGTTTCTTTCCTTACCTTCTGCAGCTCTTTATTCCACCAAGGTTGCCCCTTACCAGACCTCACCTCCCTTTCAGGACATGCCTTGCAGAATGCCTCCATTACATCTGTCTTGAGTTTTGATGCGCCCCTTTCCAGGTCCTGTATACTCGCATACCTCCCAGTCATGGTCACATTCTTACTCAGTTCCTCCTCATACTTCACCCAGTCTGTTTTCCTGGGATTCCTTATCCTAGTTTTCTCCACTAGATAGTCTATGCTGAAGAGTAACCTCCTGTGATCAGACATACTATCCTCTGTGTCCACCCTCCAGCTACTAATCTTCTCGCTTACACCCTTCGATGCCAGCGTAATATCCAATACCTCCTTCCTTGCCCTAGTTACAAAAGTGGGTACACAACCAACATTCATTATATCTAGGTCACTACTTACTATGAATTCTAGCATAGATTCCCCCCTGTCATTGGTGTCTGTGCTCCCCCACACCTCATGGTGGGCATTAGCATCGCAACCAACAACTAGGGGTATACCCTTACCTTTGTACTTCAGTACCACTTCCTCGAGTTCCTTAGTTGGTGTCCCGTCCTCACTTGGCAGATAGCAGGATGCCATTGCCACCTTGTGCCTTCTCCCATCCGCGCAGGTAAAGAAAGTCTCCACCACCACGAGATCTCTGTAACATATGGTCATTACACACCCCATATTTCTCACATCACTACTCACATATATGCATGTTCTGGGAGGTCGCTCACCATTCCTCTCGTAGTAAAGAGCTCCCCCCAGATGTCCCAGGCCTGCTACCTGATTTTTCCATACATAAGGCTCTTGTAGCAGTGCAATTTCAACTCTATTCCTCACAACAAATTGTCCCAGTTCAGACATTGCATCTTTGCAGTGTTGGAGGTTTACTTGGCATATCTTTGTTTGTGTTTTTGTGTGTATATGTTTGTTCAGTGTGTTATGTGTAAGTAGCATGATTTGTGTTATTGTATAGTGTATTTGTCCCCACACCTTCACTCGGAGAGGTCCTCCCCGGCGTCACTCACTCTCACACCTCCCGAGTGAGCGCCGTCCGATTCAGTCCCCCCCTGCTCCAGTGTGGGATCTTTAAGAGGCGGGTCAACCCTGCCCTGCTCCAACACTCTTCTCTCCTTCGAAGACTGGGACCTAATGAGCCTAGCCCGAACCTTGGTGGCCGAGAAAAAGAGAATCCTATGATTGGACTCTCCCCATTTCTCCTCCACCAAGGCCGGCACCGAGAAGCACAGCCGCGTGCCCTTCTCCTGCTTCTCCCGGCTCACCAGGCTCCAGTCTCCCATCTGGAGTTCTGGCTTGTCCCAATTCTGGACCGCCAGCATCTCCAGAAACCTCTCCGTGTCCGGCTCCCCTGGAACCCAGACCTGCACCCTAGACTGCTCAACTTTCCGCACTCTGATTTGGTGTCCGCCAATTACACCGAAGGACCGACCCAAGAGCCACTCCCTCGACTCCACCGAAACCGGTGTCACCAGGAAAAATCCCTCGGACACCAGTCCCGACGCAGCAAACTGGGGAGCCCTCGTACCAGTCCCTCCCTTCCAGATGTTCATGACTTCCACCTCAATCATGTGGGTCAGTTCCTTCCTAATGAGCCTCGCCAGAGACTCATCCACCGAAACCCCATCCTCCCGGTAGACAGCCACAGCGAGATCGCGATTAGCCTTCGCCTCACTACGTCCCGCTGCAACCGCCCCACCAAGATGATGACGCTTCGACGGAGGCTTCTCCGACTGCCCTTCCTCATCTGTGCCTTGTCTTTTCAGCTTCAGACCGGGAGTGGGGCCCTTCTCTGGTCCACTTGCCTCCACCCCCTCGCGCACTGTCCTCTCTACCTTTCTTGCTCTCCTCGCCCTCTTCTTCTCCGCCTTCGACCGGTATTTCTGGAAGGAGTTCTCCCTATCTACCGGTTTATCCTCCTTCGCAGTCACCTCCATCGGCGTGGGCGAACGCAACAACCTCTCCTCCTCCGCTATCTTCAGGCCTCCCAGCTGTAGATGGACATCTGGGGGTGCCCTACTCGGTCCCGGTGTTGACTCCGGTCCCACATCTCCTTTCCCTGCCATTGCAGGTCCGAATGTCTTATGCAAAAGATTGCTCATTTTAATGAAATTATCTGTATGGGAAGAAATATTTAATGAAAGATGGCAGTGCTCCCTTACCACCCCCCAGCTACATTTCACATACGCAGTGAGCGCCACCTCCCCTGCGCACAGTCGTTCCCGACAGCGATTGTGCCGAGTAGGCTCGCAAGCCCGGAGTAAGCAGCCCCTATACCGCTTTTTAGCCGCGGTCCGGATCCAGTGGCGTTCTGTTTCCCCCAAGGACCTCGCTCCTGAGGCCCAAGAGTTCCGTTTCCCGCACACCTCTCCATTCCACCGCTCCGTTCCTGGTTCCGAGAGGCGTTTGATCCGCCCCAAGTACGTCGCTAGTGACGCCCCAAGGCTTCCCGCACACTCCCCCTTCCCCATCACGGACACAGCACAGGTCCTGCCACCCCACCCCTCGACCGCTTGCGAGCCCAATCTGCACCCACCCCCCGCTGCCCACAGCCGGCTGTGAGGGTCTTCGGCACGTCCTCCCACCACTGACCCTGGGGGTTTTAAGGGGCGCGCTGCTATACCGGGATAAACACCAATATGTCAACGCGACCAGTGCACTCCTCTTTTATCCGGGCTTGTGACCGGCTCCATACCAGACCCCGACCTGCCGCAAGCGGTAGTCAGTGATCCGTTATCGAGGCAGAGTTGCACCCGAGCACAGCAAGGGTGCCAATATTCCGAGGGTGATATTGGTGTTTTTCCCGAGTTAAACACTCTGCTTTTCATTTCGACTACAAGGAAAGTAAGAAAATATAAGTTTAAATAAATAAAAATGTCTAAACTGGTCAATATGATTGTTGTAAAATATTTCAAGGGAGTTTATTGTTAAGGAATAATTAATTTAACAAAATCTAGAATATTCAATACTATACATCTAATCTAATAAACCAAACATCCCTAAATATTTATTTGCTTTTTCGAATTTTAGGGTTACGAGACGTCGTTAGCTATGACCCTAAGGGCTAGCTTCAAGCTTCGCCAGATGAGGTACAGCCAGAAAGACCAGGCGTGGGAGTGGACCGTCTACTACGTCACTGGAGAAGGCAGAGGCGCGTTCCAGACCCTGGCTGCCAAGTTCCTGGACTGCCACGTGGCCCATGAGTTTTATAACAAGATCCAGGAATGCGTGTTGATGCTAAAGGTACAATACACTAGTGACTGAGCTATTGAGCTCGAGAGATTTTTGTAACTCTTTGCCACGAAATAAAAAGAAAACCTATATGGCGTCGAGGTCTACGATGGAGCACGCTTGCCTAGTAAATGCTCATTCACCCTAGACTTGAAGACGGCCAGCTTGTATACTTATCGCCACGAGAGTTGAGGTCACGCACACAACAACATGTCATGTAATGACAGGGGGTTTTTGACATTTATTCGTACCGATAGCAAGCTCAACAGACTCAACAGTGGATTGCAAGATTGACTTAAAATTTCCCCAACCTATTTCGTTAAGAATTATTTAGAAAAAATACTTCTAGTTCAAACAAAACAGAAAATAAAATATTTTAATCTACTAGCTGTTGCCCGCGACTCCGTCCGCGAAGAATGGGGGGGGGGGGGGGGGATAAAAAATAGCCTACGACCTATTCTCAGACCTACCGAGTGTAGAGAAAAAAGTTTCATAAAAATCGGCCAAGCCGTTTCGGAGGAGTTCGGTAACAAACACCGTGACACGAGATTTTTATATATTAGATTTTATTTAAATCAGATCAGCATATTTTCGCTATTTATAAAATAACGATTTTTGTAGCGAATATTTCTTATCAGATTCAAATTGTTTTATTTCAAAAATAGGTTTAGTATGTGACAAAATAAAAGGTAGGTACCTACTATGCATAGTATTACGTAGGTATTTCTTCAAATAGTACATTACTGCAGCGGCCGCGAAATAGGGGATTGCCGGCCGAGTAGTAATAGATGGCCGAGTGTTAACGAGGCCATCTAGAGATACGAGGCCGGCAATCCCTGTTCGTGGCCAAGGCTTGTATAGTGCTTTTCTCAAATAAATCCAAGGAAATGACACGAATGTTCAACTTATATATTCATGTTTAATTCAAATTGTTTTTTTTTTGATTCCCGCCAAAATAATTTTTTTCCAGCAATTTATTTGTAAGCTGTTCCAGTTAATGTTTTTGACGCAAAATCTTGAGATGATTTATATTTATTCAAAAATTACGACCTTATTAATAATAAATTGTTAACAATAAACGCCAATCCTTATTTATTTTATTGAATACCTGATTAAATCTAGCCAAGTAAGGTATTAAAAAGTAAATTCACAAACTAAATTTTTCTTAATTCGCAGTATGTCATTGATAGTCAATAAAAGAAAATACGACCCACTAAAACAAAAGACAATCTCTTTGCTGGCCTTGGCCAGCAATGTTTGTATGAAATTCCATTATTGTCGTCTAATTTGAAATTGGAACGAATCTTCCTCAACTGCTATACAATGGCATACTTCGTGTTCTATTGTCACGACTATAAGGACCACATTTCCTTGGATATTTGAGAAAAAGATTATAACTCACATTTTCATTCAGTCACTCGATCATTTCATTCATGCACTACTTATTTTGCAATCAGTACTTTATGTAGCTGTGTGTGTAATCGTTCAACTTATTTAACTCTCGTGGCGATACCTATAGTGTTCAAGGAACACAGTCGCACTGCGTAATAAATTAAACATTTTAAAAAAACCCCGACGCAATTTGGTCACACATATTTTGAAAATAAACTAAATGCCCATTAGGTATGCTTCTGAGATCCCTTCCGCACCTATCAAAAGAGCTCATAACTTTGAAACAGCTAAACCAATTTATAACCCCCGACAAAAAAGAGGGGTGTATAAGTTTGACTGCTGTGTGTGTAGGTGTCTGTCTGTGGCATCATAGTTCTTAAACGGGTGAACCGATTTAGTTGCGGTTTTCTTATTTGAAAGCAGGTTTCTTGGCAATTGTTTTTAGATATGTTTCATCAAAATAAGTTCAGCCGTTTCAAAGTTATCAGCTTTTTTCCTAGCTGTGGAAGGAATCTTAGACGCATAAGTGGACACCTAATTTTTTTATTTAAGTACTAGCTTTTGCCCGCGGCTTCGCTCGCGTGTACTATGAGTATTACAAAGAACCAAGATATCAAGCAAGCCAGCATACAGGCAAGCAAGCAAGCAGGTCCACAATTGACCGAAAAATCGGTGAACATACACATAAAAAAAAAGTGGAATGCATAACCTCCTCCTTTTTTAGAAGTCGGTTAAAGAGCCCTTTGCGGCCTACTTACAGTATAAACTTATGAATTTTTAAATTTTAGTTTTCTACAACCAGTAAAACGCAAAATCCCGTTTTTTCCCGTTCCCGTAAGAATTTGGGAAAGTCCTCTCTCAATGCTCCTCTACACTCTCCAAGCAACCTACATGCCGAATTTCAGCTTTCTATGACCAGTAAAACGAAAAATCCCGTTTTTCCCGTTCCCGTGGGAATTTTGGAAAGTCCTCTCTCAATGCTCCTCTACACTCCCCAAGCAACCTACATGCCGAATTTCAGCTTTCTACGACCAGTAAAACGAAAAATCCTGTTTTTCCCGTTCCCGTGGGAATTTTGGAAAGTCCTCTTTCAATCCAGCTCTACACTCCCCAAGCAACCTACATGTTGAATTTCAGCTTTCTACGACCAGTAAAACGAAAAATCCCGGTTTTCCTAATCCCGTGGGAATTTCCGAAAATCCTTAAAACTGTTTTTTACTATTATAATTACCTACATCTATGCCAAATTTGAAGAGTCTAGTAATTATAGTTCATAGGATCCCGTTGAACTGAATATATAAATCCCGTTTTTTCCTTATCCCGTCGGAATTTAGAAAAATCCTGAAATTAATGTTTTAAATAATGTAATACCTACTTGTGTATCAAATTCGAAGAGTCTAGTTATTATAGTTACTGAGATAGGGTCACTCAGAATCGAATACAGGGTTATTTGTAATTCACTAGCATCCTTTTAACCCTAAACTCCTACCACTTAAACAAATGTTTTTTGTTTTACGGCTTTTGTCATAACTTAATATTTTTGGTGTGATAACGTTTTGAAAATTTGAGACTACCTCTTATTTTTACGATACTCTGGGTATTTGTATGGGAAAAAAAGTGCTTCATTTTAAAAAGTCGTAAAACAAAAAACATTTGTTTGAGTGATAGGAATTCAGGGTTAAGAGGATGTCAGTGAATTACAAATAACCCTGTATATAAATCCCGATTTTTTCCTTTCCCGTGGGAATTCCCAAAAATCCTTCCTTAGTGGATGCCTACATTGTATAAGGTATCTATGTGAAAAATTTCAAGTCTCTAGGTCCAGTGGTTTGGGCTGTGCGTTGATATATCAACAGTCATTTAGTTTATTTAGATATTTAACCCCATCGCACCCCATCCAGGGAGATGGTATTTTACGTCTGCCACGTCGGATTTTAAAACGGCTGTTGTTTTCATAACCAGCGACCCGATAAACCATAGAAACAACACCCATGTTGATTTTCAGACTTTGTTACCCCTTTCCCCCTATTAGGGGTTGAATTCTCAAAAAACCTGAAACACGTGTTTACTCATTTATCATTAGGAGTACTTCTGTGAAGTTTCGAATAAAATAGTCGAACTAATCTTGTTTCCCCATACAAACTTTGGACCCCCGTTTCACCTCCTTAGGGAGTGAATTTTGAAAAATCCTTTCTTAGTGCACCCCTAGAGATTATAAGGAATCTACATGCCAAATTTTGAATCTCTAGGCCCAGTGGTTTGGGCTGTGCGTTGATATGGCAGTCAGTCAGTCAGTCAGTCAGTCAGTCAGTCAGTTTCTTCTTTTATATATATAGATAAGTAGTTATGATGTAACATATCTAAGAATCATCGCCAAGAAACCTGCTTTCAAACAAAAAAAAACCGCATCCGAATCGGTTCACCCGATTAAGAGCTATGATGCCATAGACAGACTAGCGGTCAAACTTATAACCCCTCTTTTTGTGTGTGTGTGTGTGTGGGGGGGGGGGGGGGTTAAAAAACTTGTCATGGAAAATTTGCTGCGACAGTGACAGACGGACACATCACATCAGTGATCCTAGAGGGGTCCCGTTTTGTGACTCAGTTGTATGAATCCCTAAACAAAGATGTTTCTTATTGTGTCCAGAATGGAGGCGACTTGCACGACGCTCACTCGGAGGAAGGTTTCCTCGCTCCTGGCCAATCAATCAGACTTATTTCTCGCACCTCCACACCGACTTTTGGAGTACCGCGAGCCAAATCAGCAGGTATGTATGTGCTCATAGGGAAAAAATACGAATAACTCTTGTCTTGTTGGAGGCCTACCTACCTCTGTGTCTTCCGGCCCGTGGACGCCACTCGAGAACCTTTTTGCCCCATCAGCCATCAGACGACAAGATGGAACGACGACCTGGTTAAGGTTGCGGGATTGCGTTGGATGCGGATGGCACGGGAGCGATCTGATTGGCGAGCCTTGGGGGAGGCCTATGTTCAGCCATGTTGTGCCGCGCTGCCGGTGTGTCACCGTATATTTGATTCAGTGTTATTGACCGCGCTGGGCACGCTCCGTCGGCGCCCCGCGCTCCCGGTTTTTATTAACTTGCCATAATGTACTCGTATGTATTGTAATGTATGTACGGGTCAACGGGGCCCGTACGGGGGTACGGGGCGGTTTTTTTAACGACCGCTTTAGCCTAGTTGGTAGTGACCCTACCTACGAAGCAAGAGGTCCTGGGTTCAAATCCCGGTAAGGGCATTTATTTGTGTGATGAGCACGAATATTTGTTCCTGAGTTATGGATGTTTTCTATGTATTTAAGTATTTATTTATCTATATAAGTATGTTTATCGTCGTCTAGTACCCATAGTACAAGCTTTGCTTAGTTTGGGACTAGGTCAATTTGTGTAAGATTGTCCCCTAATATTTATTTATTTATTTATTTAACACTTGCATGTACTTAAGATAAATTTGACCCACTTTCTGGTTTCCGATTGAGCTGAAATTTTGCATTCATGTGTAAATCGGATAACAATACAACATTATTATCATATGGAGCTGATCTGATGATGGAGATAGAAGGTGGCCATAGGAACTCTGTAATAAAACGACACGACCGCATCAACTTTGGGCTCGTTTGATTTGTCTTGACGAGTACTTTGGTAACCAGGGGCAAAAATAACACTCAGCAAAAAAAGCTTGTAGGTATTCAAAATATTTTTTTTAACCAAAACTTATTTGTTTTATTTATAGATACGTACGAAAGATCTGCTGGTCGTTTGAGTGCTCAATGGACATCGCCAATGTAAGTGATTTGTAGAGAAACCTATGGTACATTGCTGATGTTATATACCGATCTATATGAAACTTTTTTCTCTGTACTCGGTTGGTCTGAGTCGTAGGCAATTTTTTATATGGCAAAACAACGGTTGCCGGGTCTGCTAGTACATATATAAATCTATTCCATACACCGTTTTTTAAAACTCACTATGCTAAAATCTCATTTATCTATCGCACCTGAGATTCCTATAATCGTTATTTTAACGACATTGAATTGTTTAATTAACGTTTCCTTTAACATATTTAGATACAATTTATTCAAATTGCCTTAAGTTGTGGTGAGAAATTGGTTTGCAGTTGTTGCACATGTGCTGAATTACATAATATGTATTATTGTAAAATAAAATTGTAAAATTCACTGGCAGCTTCCTCGGACAAAGAATTAGCTTAGCTATTCAAAGAGGAAACGCTGCCAGCATCTTCGGCACCTTGCCTAAGGGGACTAGCTTTCAGAATATGTTTTAGTTGTAATTATCATTATTTTATATTTTTGTTTTCTTTTTTCTTATTGTAAATTGTAAAATTATAAGTACATATTTCTAGTGATCTTGCGCGACCATCATATATAGCTGGGAGGCTGATTTTTTTTAAATTGTTACTTGTAATGTGAACACTATTTTGTCAATGAGTCTACTCACCTTATCATTTGTCATGAGCTATGTATGTCTGTTTGTGTTCCAATAAATAAATAAATATAGACGTCCCACTGCTGAGCATGGGCCTCCTCTCACGAAGAGAGCTTAGGCATAAGCCACACAGGAGAGATGTGGGACGGGGGCGAGTCGCAGTCCGCGTCGTTTGTTCGCAGGCCGCGTCTCCGCCCCGTCTCTCCTGTCTTTTTTGGATGGTGACGCTTCTATACATTTAGTATGAAAACTGATTCAAGGGGCGCCGCGATTGCAGCGCGCCCCCGTCCCACGTCTCTTCTGTGTGGCTGGCGCATTAGCTGCACTTTGTAGTACGACCTATTCTCAGACCTACCAAATATAGAGAAAATTTTTCGTAAAAATCTGTCAAGACATTTCGGAGAAGTTCGACACAAGATTGACACGAGATTTTTATATATTAGACTAGCTGTTGCCCACGACTCCGTCTATAGAGAATAGGGGTGTAAAAATAGCCTATATACGACCTATTTTCAGACCTACCAAATAGTAAATTTCATAAAAATCGGTCAAGCCGTTTCCGGAGGAGTTCGATAGGAAACAATGTGACACGAAATTTTTGTATATTAAATAAATAAATAAATATCACGGGACAATTCACACCAATTGACCCAGTCCCAAAGTAAGCTAGGAAAGCTTGTGTTATGGGTACTAGGCAACGGATAAACATACTTATATAGATAGGTACATACTTAAATACATATAAAACACCCAAGACCCGAGAACAAACATTCGTATTTTTCATACAAATATCTGCCCCGACACGGGAATCGAACCCGGGACCTCAAGCTTCATAGTCAGGTTCTCTAACCACTAGGCCATCTGGTCGTCTAAATTAGATTTTACCCATTACATACCTGCATAATATATTAATCTGTTACAGCTCATCCAAATGTAGGAATATTGGGAGGAACGCAAGCGACATTGAAACGGAATACTACCATGAAGAATACGAGTACAAATTCAAGAGAACCAGGTACTCGATAACTTCGCCCGTCAACGTCGAAAATAACACAGACGAGTCTGAAGTATCTCTTGTTTATAAATGCCACTCTTGTGGCCTGTGCTTCGATCGACCAGAGGTTCTCTTGAGCAAACATTTGAGCAAATGTTCGCCGACCACCAAAATTGTGAAGACCAAGTGCACATGTGGTCTTATTTTTGATCAATACAACTTCAAGTATCATTGTGAAGTCCATCGTAAATACACGGCTCTTAATGTGAAGAGAGTTGTTGTGAGAGTGGAGAAGAATTTGGACGTGAGTGGAATGAGAAAAGCATTTATGGAGAATGAATTGGAAGCTGATGAAGCTGTGGAAATTTTAAAGGGGAGTTGTGACTCAACTGTTGAAAGGTCAGTAAAGAACGATGAAAGCAACGCAGTGGCCGATATAGAACATCAGAATCTAAATGAGGCTGAAGTAGTTAAGAAAGCAGCTACGGCATCGGCAGTAATAACGAAAACCCACCCTGTTTATGTGTGCCAGTGTCGGCTATGTTTCGATCGGGCGGAGTTTTTCATAAAGCATTTGAGCAAGTGCCATCTTGATGCGAAAGTCATAAAGACAACTTGCATTTGTGATTTAGTTTTTGATAAATATAACTTCGCTTACCATTGCGAAGTGCATCGTCGAGTTACAATGCTTAATGTAAAGTATATTATTGTCCGTGATGAAGGATGTATTGATGTAAGCGGGATGGTACAGGAATTTGTGGAAGATGAAGAAATAAAAGTCACAGAAACCATGAAAATTGAGCTTGATAAAACCGTGGATCAAAGTTTGGTTAATAATCCTGCGCCAGAAGATGCTGCTAAACAAAATAGCACTGAGGGAAATATTGAAAATTACCAAAAAACGGCAGAAAATAATGATGCGGACAGTGAAGATAAAGCGGATTACATAATTACTCAGGAAACTGAAAAAGCTCCTGAAAATTCAATTAAACTTCACGAAAACCATAAAAAAATTGAAGAAATTATTGAATCTCCAGAAAATAAAACGGACGGGAGTCAAGCAGTAGCATACAATGTCTTAAAAGAAGTTATTGTATCGACAGAATTAATCAATGGCCAAAATTCTGAAATACCTATTAATCCTGAAGTATATGGTGAAGTGGTCAAGATAAATGATGTTGATATAACTGATGAAGAAAAACAGCATTTCAACAATGATACCGGCGTCATCGAGTCTGATAACAAGACTGATACAGCTAAAGAAACACTGATAAAAGATGAAGAAAACCATAGCACATGTGAAGAAATTATTGAACCTCGGAAAAATAAATCGGCCGGTAGTCAAATAGTACCGTGCAATGTATCAAAAGAAGTTATCGTATTGACTGAATCAATCAATGGGCAAAATTCTGAAATACAGCATTGCAACAATGATACGGACGCTATCGAGTCTGATACCAAGACTGATACTGCTGAAAAAACACTGGTAAAAGATGAATACCACGTCGAGGACAATATCATGAATGAAAATGTAACAGACAATAAAACGACTCATGATCAAACAGTCATTGTCATTACAGACACGATAAATCACGACTTAGAATTTAAAGAAAATGAAACAATAAATTCGATTACAAGTGATCAAGAAATCAATGAAACCATAAAAAATACTAATGGAAACAAAGATATTAAAGAAGTTATTGAAGAAAATAAAACTGTTGAGAATAAAGAGGCACTTAACTTTGCAACAAAAGAAATTGACGTCACAGTCGAAGAAAATAGTGAGGAAATGTGTAACTTTCCAAATTATAATGAATCACACGATAAATTAGATGGAAGTGATCGTGTAAATAATGAAAAGGATCAAGACACGGTTGAGTTAATAGCAAATGAAACAATTTATATTTCAATAATTGAAGAAAGACAAGATTATTGCGTCGTCAATGATCCTATCGAATCTGATAAGACAGCTGGTGATGCAGTAGAACAAATATCAGTTATAGATGATAGCCATGTGGAGATGAATGTCACAAAAGAAAATGAAATGGAGGCTAAACCGCCAGATCATCAAATAGAAACCGTAGCAGTTGAAGAACACGGTGCGGGAAGTGCAGAAAATGAAACACTGAAATCTACTCAAAGCACTTTACATACCAAAGATGACATTCAAGTTTCTGGAAAAGATAAAAATGAAGACAATAATGAAGCACGACAAAATGAAGCGGATGATATTCAAAAGGATTTCATTAGTGCAACAAGAGAAACCAATGTTGCAATTGAAACATGCGATGTGAAAAAGTCCGAAGTACCTGATAAATTGGAATCAAATGGTGAAATTAACGCAAGTGATTTTCAAAATAATCAGAAACATCCTAATTTACTCAAGTCGGTGAAAGGCAAAAAAGGCAATGATAATATTATTTCGATTAACGAAGAACACCAAAAAATCAGTGAAACTGGTACTGTTGTCTCTGATAAGAAAAATGCTGATAATGTTAAAAACGATAAAAAAGAAAACCGAGCTTCTATTGCGACGAACAGTAACCAGGGAAAAACGAGAAAACAGGTAAAGTATTACACGATTCCTCCATCTTCATTTTGCCACGATCTAAGTAAAAGCTAAGTCGTTAGTCTCATCAAACAAAATCCAAATCGTTAAGCGAAATCAGTCAGTCAGTCGTCAAAGTCAGTCGTCAAACACCTTAGATAAGAAAATGATCAGAGTAGCAAGAAACTATTAGCGCAAGCGAAGTATTAACATAGTAATACTAAGATAAATAAATAAATAAATAAGATAGTTGCGATAAAAGTTTAATAAATAAAGGATTTGCCACACTGGATGCGTTTTGCGGTCGCGGTCGGTACAAATTGAACGCAGCCCGCATTATGTATGAACAATATTGTCGGTTTCTATATACGTGACTGTGTCTGGGAAAAGGGACCACTTCAGCGGTATGGAGTTATTGATATATCCTTAAACTAGGTCAAATTAGCTATTCAGTGAAAAAATAATCATTTTCCTAGGTGCAATCATTATTTTTTTATAAATTTTTAAACATGCAGTAGGCAAAATGGACGAGTTGAGAAAATTGATTTTACAGTTTATGCCCGTGAAAAATACACTTCTACTAGGAAGTTATGGAGTGATTGATACCAAATTAATCTACCATCATCTTATCAAAGATTAAATACGGACATCAATGGTCTCAATTACTATAATGATTTGGAAGCTTTGGAAGAAGAAGAAGAAGAACTTCAAGTGGAAAAAAAATCAAGTATCTTATTAACGATACTTAATGCTATATTTAAAAAATATATCGTGTTTAAGTTTAGTGGTCTGACGATCATTTTCCTATGGAAGGATAATTAGGGTACCACTTGGGGGGTTTTTAGTTTTTAAAAATGCATAACTCGGAAACTAAAATCCTCAAAGTGGTCCCTTTTACTAGACACAGTCACATATTTTGTATAGATATGCGATCTGACCGTGCGGTCTGTGCGGTCAAACCGTTTCGGAGGACTTCGATAACAAACACCGTGACACGAGTTTTTTATATATTAGAAGATTTATTAAGTCATGTACTTACCTACATTAAATTTCAAGATGTTACAATATTTAGGTCAGTCTATGACGCCCTGTAAGGGCACATAATAATAATTAGAACTAAATTAAAGATAAGATAATCCCGACAAAATAATTACGAACACAACAAAAACATATTTATCCAATTAGATGAAGTTTCGCGAAGTTTAGCTGTTCGGTTTTCAACCTTGATAGGAAAATACACCTCTCTGTGTATTCCTTCAGAAATACTCTTCTGACCTGTCAAGGTGACAGTTCAAAAACTCTCGAGAATTCGGTCGGTACGCGCTGAGTGCTTGTGCGCAATATAATTAATAAAAGTACGGTTTTCGGGCTTTATCGGATATAAACACATACACACACCCATACACCAACAACCCAAAAGTGGATCGAGCTGAAGAGCGCCGTGGATTTGTTAGATTTATTTTCCAATATTTTTATTTTCTTGTATAAAAAATTCCGATCGTCTTTTTTCCCTGTAGAAAAATTTCCAAACGCCTTCTTTCCCTATAGACATATTTTCTGGTATATTTATTTTCTTGTTTAAAAATTTCCGAACGCCTTCTTTCCCTATAGACATATTTTCCGATATATTTATTTAATTGTATAAAAATTTCCGAACGCCTTCTTTCCCTGTATTTTTTTGAACATACCCAAAATTTTGCAGTCATTAATTTTACTAGGGGCAAAACTTTTTATTCGCTAATGCTTAAAAAATAACGCCTTTAACTACATTTTACCTTTTATTAACTTTTACAGGTTTATATTATATACAATACTGTTGCAAAGTTCAGAGAACTTTAAACAACGTGTTACCGAAGTGCGAGCATTTTTTTGATGCAGTCAAACCTAACCTAGTTGATAATTAACCTAATCAGGGGCCTTATTCTATTTTTTTTTACACTTATTTGTACCTAATCATATTGTTTATACCTAACTCTACCGCTTTTACTATAAAAGCCAATAAGATCTTTCTCAACGTTGATATCAACTTATAAGTAGTAGGAGTAGGTGTTCTATTCATGCAGTAACGAGAACGGGCAAAATTGCGAATACATGTATGGCTCAAACGAATAAACGTGTAAAGGCCCAGGACACAAAAAATTTTTTTTTGCTTCTTATGCTTTTATATACCCTTAGGCACGTTGTTAATTTTTTTTAAGCCAATCCGATATTCCGTTTATGAATAATATGTATTTATTTTTATTCGTTGGTAATTTTCCATATAAATTAACACGAATAAGATTCCAAGAGAGTGTTGCCGTTTTAACAATACGAATAAACGTGCAATGGTTTTCTACATTGACTTTTTTTATTCCAATTTTAGTAACATGACTTTGCACGTTTATTCGTATTAAACTTTGTTAGCAAGATTCCTGTAAACTAGCATTACACCTTTGATCGCCTTCAATCTTGTCAGCCAAATTTTAGTTATACTAGCTTTCACATACTACTCATTAACGTTTGAGTCATAGAATAAAAATCATTTTAATAAATTAACACGAACAAAATTGCAAACACCGAATGCGAAATCAAATAAAATACAAAAATAGACGTTAATGTACATTGCGCTAAAAGCAATTACACTTTTTAACACGAATAACGGTGCAATGAGCCATAACACAAATAGACCTGAAGATTTAAGATTCGAATAAAAAAATAAAGAGGTTTTTCACTATTTACGGGAAAATGGTTAAAAATAAGGGTCAAATATTTACACAGTTTTGTAGGTAATTTTTATATCTATCTAATGATATATTATAAGCACATACATTATTATAAAGGCTGCCAGAACTGTAAGTTATCTTTGTTAAAGTTGATTTTATTTTTCCTGTAAAGTTGTCGTTTTACGATTACACGTTTATTCGTCTGGGCCATCGATATATTATAATTTTCCACCGAGAATCAAATAAAATCTATTTTAAAATATTTGATAACGAAAAAATACGACTGGGAATTTGTGCCCCTAGTAAAATGAACATACATACAGGGAAAGAAGGCGTTCGGAAATTATTATACAAGAAAATAAATATATCAGGAAATACATCTAAAAGGAAAGAAGGCGACTGGATTTTTTTATACAAGAAAATAAATATATCAGGAAATTTTTCTACAGGGAAAAAAGACGATCGGAATTTTTTATACAAGAAAATAAATCTAACAAATCGTATTTATGCCTAATCAACTCTGCCTAGCGCAGATCTATACATTAGCACTTAGCATTTAGCATCACATATTTGTACCTAGATTTATTTTAATTTATTATGTATAATGTTAAATTACAACCAGTAAAATCAGTTATTTATTTGAAATACTTTTTTTTATTTAAAATAATTAACAAGATAAGAAATTATCTCAATAACGCCAAACTCTCGCCTAACGATAACGACTTTCTTTTCAGAAACGTTGGTACAACAGGAGGAGTTAAATATGCAATCCCTAACTTCATCTGGTAACATTTTGTAATAAGCACATAATAGAATAGGGATGTTGACACCATTAAAAAATAATCCAAAGACACGACTTCAGCACGACCGGAACACAAGTACACCGCCACAGTCTGAAATCGACAAGTCTAGAGATTCCGATACCAAAAATAAGAAAAATGCACATGAAAACAATGGTGCCCTTTCTCAGGGAGAGTCAGGTTTGAACAACAATTTAGTATCAAACACAAAGCAAAGCAAACTGCATTGTCAGTAGTAACAAAAACAATAAAATTGTGTCAATTATGCAGGATTGTTTTCATAAATACTCTAGTTGCCATCACTTGATTCCTGGAGTGGGGTTGCGCCAACTTCTGCGAAATTTAAAAGCTCAATTAACAGACTACACAATGAATGATGTTTGCATTATAGTTATAGGAGAGAGTGACTTTAGGAAAACGGAAAATTACATTAGTCTGGTGCATTACATTAAGGAAACTTTGGAAAGAGAGCAACACACAAATATAGTATTGTGTACACCGACCTACATTTGTGGCGCACCGGTCTATAACTGTAGAGTGGAACTGTTTAATACGTTGCTTAACCTGGACATACAGACTCATGGATATGCATTCTACATGGACTCAAATTTTTGCCTGTCTTTGGATATGTTTTCAACACGTACAGGCAAGATTGGTGATTCAGGTATTCGGAATATTTTTGAAAATACCAAAAACCTATTACAAAATATCATGCCCAAGGAAAATGAGTTAGTAAAAAGGTGTGAGGTTTTTCATTTAGCAATAAAAAAAAACCTGATAAAATAAATAAACACAACAAACCAGGTATAGCTCAGACAAGATCTAATCCAATTGTTTGTGAGCAACTGCATATACTGCATCAGAACATATCAGGACTACTGAGTAAAAGTGACGAACTATTAATACACCTGGAAGATCTTCAAGCACAGCAAAAGCCCATAGACGTCATAGGAATAACAGAACATAATATGACACAGGACAATCAAGCTCTATTAACTGTTGCAAATTACTCTCTCGCTACAAGTTACTGCAGAGACAAGAGAAGGGGAGGAACCTGCATCATCTTAAGGGCTGGATTACGATATAAAGTGCTAGATAACATTAAAAAAATGTCGGTAAAATGTCTCATGGAATGTTGTGCTGTAGAACTCGCTGATCATAATATGATAATTATTTGTATGTATAGAGTGCCCGGCACATGTTTGGATACTTTTCATGAGAGACTTGAAAATGTTTTAAATACTGCATGCATGTTAAAAAATAGAAAAGTGGTGATTTGCGGCGATTTTAATATCGACACTTTAAAACAGACGCCCAGCAGCCGCGAATTTATTTATCAGTTACTAAGTCATAACTTAAAACTAGAATTCAAACAGGCGACAAGATTTATTAGTGGAACCTGTTTAGATAATTTCGCTCATAACATGAAAGGTACTAAGGGTGAAGTGTTGGAGATGTCTTTGTCAGATCACGCGGCTCAAATATTGAAATGTCCTGTAAATAAACGTTGCACAATGACATCATGGAATGTTAGACGCCGTGTCTACAATCAAGAACATCTGAACCGATTTCGAGAACATATAAAATGTCTGAGTTTCAACAATATTTTTTCCTCAAATGATGCAGACGTAGCTTATGATAGTTTCTTGGATATTTTTGGGTGCCTTTATGACCTCTGTTTTCCATTTGTAACGATGAAAAGAACCATAAGGGTCAGATCTAAATGGATTTCCCGGGGGATAAAGACGTGCTGTAGGAAAAAAAGAGAAAGCTTATGGTTATACCGGTTAAATAAAAGTAATAAAAATAAAACTGCTTATACTATTTATGCCAAAAGGCTGAAAAAAATTATTAAAATGACCCAACGCGCTCAAAATAATTATTACATAGCTAATTCTAATAATAAAACTAAAGCTACTTGGCAGACGATACATCAATCTAAAAGCAATTTACCTAAGGAACCAATTTCTAAGATAAAGATTGATAACAACTATTTAACAAATCCAACAGATATTGCTACTGTTTTCAATGACTATTTTGTTGATGTAATAGAGCAAAATAGCATAAATAAAAACAAAACATATCCAACCAATATGTTCAATAATCCTTACTCCATTTTTATGTCTCCGGTTACACCAGACGACGTACATAGGATCATCTTAACTTTGAAAAATACAGGTAGCGTGGGTTTTGATGGAATCAGCACCAAAGTTATAAAATATGTATGTGACCTAATATCACCTCCTTTGGCCCATATCATAAATTTAAGCTTAACGACCGGTGTCTACCCTGATAAACTAAAACTGGCTATAATACTGCCACTATTCAAAAAAGATAACAGGGAAAGTATGAGCAGCTATAGACCAGTAGCTAAATTATGTATCTTCTCAAAGATTTTTGAAAAACATTTTTACAATTGTCTTTATAATTTTTTTGAAAAGCACAAAATACTCGTTAGTGAACAGAAAGGTTTTCGTAAGAACATGTCGATAAATATGGCAATATATGATTTGGTCGCAAAGGTCGTAAATTGTATGGATAAACGAATACCATCTTGTGCGATATATATGGACATGACGAAGGCGTTTGACCATGTAGACCATCAGTTATTGCTTTATAAATTAAATAATTACGGGATCCGTGGCAACGCGCTTCAACTTATGACATCATATTTGGAGAACAGAGAGCAGTATACTGACCTCACTCAGATATGTTCTGAAACTAAGAAGGAAAAGATATATGCATCTGGCCATAGGAAAGTTAAATACGGGGTACCTCAAGGTAGTGTATTAGGACCCTTATTATTTCTGGTTTATATCAATGACATTACCAACAGCAGCGAGCATCCAATGGTATTATTCGCTGATGATAGTACTATATTCATGGAACTTAATCCTGACATAGATTATGAACAAGAAGTTAATACTACATTGAAAAACATTATTCAATGGCTAGAGATCAATAATTTAAAGGCCAACCTTGGGAAAACCTGTGCAATGCAATTTTCGCAACGAAAAACAGTTCCGAAATTGAGCTTAAATTTCGAGGGTAGCGTTATAAATAAAACAGAAGTAACTAAGTTTTTAGGGCTATACATAGATAGTGATATGTCGTGGAGGTCTCATTCTCTGGAAATATGTAGTAGGTTATATAAATTCTCATATGCTCTCTACAAATTGGCCAAGATTTCTGACAGAAAAACGGTGTTAACTGCATACCATGGGTTTGTGGCGTCTACCTTGCGATACGGATTGGTTTTTTGGGGAAATTCTACTCACCGAGAGTTAATATTTAGAGCTCAAAAACGTTGCATAAAGGCCATATGTGGCCTCAAACCTAGGGAAAGTTGTCAGCCATTTTTTAAATTGTCGGGATTGCTGACATTTCCATGCCTTTACATTTTTGAGTGCTGTGTATTCGTTAAATGCAACCCTAACCTGTTTCACATGAAAAAGGCAACACAGGACAGCCTACGCCCGAGGAAACCTGAATTGTTTATTAATAAAAGTAACACTGCTTTGATGAAAAAGAACATTTTAATAATGGCACCGAAATTGTTCAATAAACTTCCAACAGATTGGCAAAACATTAATATAAATAAGTTTAAACGTATGCTTTCTGAATTACTATGTGAAAAATGTTATTATAATGTTACTGACTATTTGAATGACTCGACTATATCCTTATAATTTGAATTAATTGTATGATAATTAAATTAGAATAATGCTTGTCAGTAAAATAATATTTGTTAATTAATAATAATGCTTGTTAATAATATAATGCTTGTTAATTATATAATGCTTGTTAATAATATATTGCTTGTTAATAAATAGTATATACCGATCAGTTTTTATAACCATAGGACCAAAGCTGAAAATTTTATAATACAATGGAATTAATTCATTCCACTTACAATTTCGTACGCCAATAAGGCAGATCATAGATGTAACATAACCATTTTACTACCACTATTTTTAGGGTTCCGTAGTCAACTAGGAACCCTTATAGTTTCGCCATGTCTGTCCGTCTGTCTGTCTGTCCGCGGCTAAGCTCAGAGATCGTTAGTACTAGAAAGCCGTAATTTGGCATGAATATACACATCAGTCACGCCAACAAAGTGGTAAAATAAAAAATAAAAAAATATTTTTTTTTAGGTTACCTCCCACAGACGTAAAGGGGGGGTGATTTTTTTTTTCACGACTAATCCTATAGTGTGGGGTATCGTTGGATAGGTCTTTTAAAACCATTGCGGGGTTGCTAACATGATTTTTCTATTCAGCGATCTGTTTGCGAAATATTCAACTTTAAAGTGAAAAATTTCATTAAAATCGAGCGTCCCCCCCCTCTAAAATCTAAATATATCAAATTTACTAGGAAAAATATAGCGGCTAAGATTGCTCGGAAATTATTTGTAGTTTAAGAGTAAATAGTAGCCTAAGGTATAAAACATACCTAAACTTGGATGATTCCGTACACATACGAAATCCTTAGAAAAATATTACTTGATTTTTTTTGTAATGGCTACGGAACCCTATCTTGTGCGTGTCCGACACGCTCTTGGCCGGTTTTTTAATACCTATGATGACGAATAAATATATTTCATTTCATTTATTTTTCATTTCATTTCATTTCATTTTATTTCATTTCAGTAAAAAAACGCTTTATCCCTTGAAAATCGGATTAATTTTCGATTAACTGCAAAATTAGATTTTTTGTTGCTCTAAAACAAATTTATGGTCGATTGAGTTGGCGAATAAGTGACGTCATAAGTTGCTATTGCCATTCAAACTCTATGGGAGAATTGTTTTGACAGCTCTAAAAAGTACGTCAGTTGATTGGTGGTGTCATCATTACTATTATACAGGGTAATTTTTTAATCAGTGCACAAATTTTGATATAGTGATTCAGTATCGTTGATAGATCACGATTATCTGTTTGAGATTTTTTTTACAGTTTCAAATTTGGGTTGTTCATAAATATTCATCCAATAATTGGTCGAGTTACTATGAAAACATTTCGTACTAAATACAAACTGAAATATAGATGCACAGAAAAAACCCCAGAAAAAAGACCAATGCTGGGAATCGAACCCAGGTCCTCAGCATTCCGTGCCGCGTGCCATACCCCTACACCACCACTGGTCTAGTCTGGTCTGGTTTACTATGAAAAACAAAAAATTTAATTAAATGTTGCGGCAGTGACGGCCATCGATGAAGACGCATGAAAATTGTCCGGCTCTTAGTGCCACAATACGAGGTCTTTTTTGTATGTGTGAAAGAGACAAACTTGTATGCAAGAGGAGTGTTTGCTGTGGCACTAGCTGTTTGTGATTCAGCCTAGAGCGGCACAGAGTTAAGGCCACAACAAACCGAAAGCGCGGGGCGCCGACGGAGCGTGCCCAGTGCGTTTAATAACACTAAATCAAATATGGTGTGCCGCGCTGCTGGTGTGTCACCGTATATTTGATTCAGTGTTATAGAGCGCGCTGGGCACGCTCTGTCGGCGCCCCGTGCTCCTGGTTTGTGGTGGCCTTTACATGCTTCCTACAAATGCTATGAAAAATAACAGGCTGGACGTAGTTCCACTTTTGGTGTGATATAAACCACCGTCTACAGCCGCAGTGTCATATCACGAGGATTCTACAGGGTTATTTGTAATTCACTGACATCCTCTTAACCCTGAATTCCTATCACTCAAACAAATGTTTTTTGTTTTACGACTTTTTAAAATGAAGCACTTTTTTCCCATACAAAAACACAGAGTATCGTAAAAATAAGAGGTAATCTCAAATTTTCAAAACGTTATTACACCAAAAATATTAAGTTATGACAAAAGCCGTAAAACAAAAAACTTTTGTTTAAGTGGTAGGACTTTAGGGTTAAAAGGATGCTAGTGAATTACAAATAACCCTGTATTATACGTTCCTCGACGTATTATCTGTAAACGTGTTTTAATACTAAGTGACATGCATTTTTTCTCTCATTTTTTCGAAAACTGTTGTAAATTGGCGTTTCACCCGATATCAAGTTATCGTTAATATTTGGACAGCCTGTATACTAACTTAGAATAAGACATACTAATACTGTACCTATATACGAGGGGCGTTCAATATAAAGTGAGAATGAGATGCAAACTCTTTTAATATTACGAAATTAAATACTGGGCGGTAAAGCTAATCTATCAAGCTGATTGCTATGAAAAAAAAAACTAACTGTCTTTTGTTTAAAAAAATATACGGTAATTTCTTTGCAATGCTATTGAGTACGTTAGCGAAAATGGAGAAAATTGAACTGCGCGCCGTTATCAAATACTTGTGTTTGAAAAATTTTTCTACGGACCAAGTCAATTTGGATTTGCGGGACACTTTAGGGTCTAATACTCCTCCGTATTCGACAGTCGCACGTTGGTGCACCGAATTTAGACGTGGAAGAACATCGACAATGCACGACCCCCGCTCCGGACGCCCTACTACAGCAGTAACTGAAGAAATTGTGAAAAAAGTCGAAAACTCAGTTTTGGCGGATCGTCGTGTCACGGTTCGTTTTATTGCTGAAAATGTAAAGATTTCAACGGGGAGCGTGCATAATATTTTTCATGAACGCTTGGGTATGAAAAAGGTATCTGCGCGTTGGGTACCAAGAATGCTTACTGACACGCAAAAACAAACTAGACTAGAGATTTGTCAAGAAGCTTTGAACCTGATGCAGCAAGACCGGGAACTTTTTTTGGCGTGATTTATAACAATGGACGAAACATGGCTCCATCATTACGACCCAGAAACGAAACTGCAGTCTATGACATGAAAAAGGCCATCATCTCCAACTCCGAAGAAATTCAAGGTGAGCCCATCTGCCGGTAAGGTCATGGGCTCTGTTTTTTGGGATGGTAAAGGGGTATTAATGATTGAGTATCTCGAGCATGGAGCCACTATTACGGGCACATTATACGCCAAACAAATACCAACATTGCGCAATGAGATCCGCGAAAAACGCCGAGGTAAACTCTCGAAAGTTGTGCTGTTCCACCAGGACAATGCCCCGGCACACAAGTCCGCCGTTACAATGGCTGCAATTCGTGATGCTGGGTTCGATATCCTTAAGCATCCTCCGTATTCACCAGATCTCGCTCCCAGTGATTTCTACCTATTTCCGAGATTGAAACAATACCTGAGAGGCCAGAAATTTGAAGACGACGACGCGGTAGTCGCTGCAGTACAAGATTTTTTAAGTACTCAAGATGAGACCTTTTTTAAAAATGGAATTTTAAGTTTAGAAAAAAGATATACTAAGTGTATTATGCTAAAAGGTGACTATGTCGAAAAATAAAATGACATTTAGTAAAAGTTGTTTATAACATACTCATTCTCACTTTTTATTGAACGCCCCTAGTAGATGCAAAACGTATTAAATAAATAAAGATTTGTTTAATTACACTTAAATTTTTTATTTACTTATTTAAGAAAAACATTACACCAATTCAATTTAATCTTATCTTATATATATACAACCGCAACCGCTTTAGCCTAGTTGGTAGTGACCCTGCCTACGAAGCAAGAGGTCCTGGGTTCAAATCCCAGTAAGGGCATTTATTTGTGTGATGAGCACGAATATTTGTTCTTAGTATGGATGTTTTCTATGTATTTAAGTATTTATTTATCTATATAAGTACGTTTATCGTCATCTACTACCCATAGTACAAGCTTTGCTTAGTTTGAGACTAGGTCGATTTGTGTAAGATTGTCCCCTAATATTTATTATTTATTTATTTATATCACAATGCCACGCAAAAAATATTTACCTCGACGTTTTGGCCACATTGCAGCAAATAATATAATAATAATAATTTTATATTGGTAAATATTGTTTGCGTGATAACTATCTGTACGAATCTTGCTGACATGTTGTTGTGTGCGTGACCTCAACTCTCGTGGCGATACCTAATATGTGTTCCCCCCTCGCATAACACCGAACAGCGAGTGGGCACTGAGCAGTACCTACTCTTGCTGCGTTTCGTACGTAGTGAAAATAAACGGATCACTCACGTCTTAAAACGAGTTTAACTCGACATGTTTCGGGCTAATCCGTAGCCCTTCCTCTCGGAGTCGCACGTCACGGCGGCTGCCAAACGTGCACTGCGTGCTAACGCCCTGGTCGCGCGGCTACTCGACGCAACTGACAGCGACACACAACTACCCCCGCTTTCATCATCACTTTTATTGTCATTGTCAAATGTAGGGTAGCACACAACACTAACCACATCACTTTGTAAAGGTTCGCCCACACTCACCGTTGACGCAGTACGAACATTCAACACTGTTTTCCAACTCGGGGATACTGACCAACCACTATCCCGGTTAAAATTTGGATGACGACCAATCTCGATGGCTTCACGCACCTTCCGCGGAATGAAAAACTTTTCTCTCGCAAGTACGGAAGCCTTATCAAACCGGATGTAGTGCGTCGAGCCCGAGTCCATTGAGTGTTCGGCCACCGCAGACCCCTTGCTGTCTTGCTTTTTCATACTGCGTATGTGCTCCGATAACCTTGTGGAAACATTACGTCCAGTCTCTCCGATATAATCCTTGCCACAGGAACATGGAATTTTATATACTCCGGGACCACTAAAGGGCTCCCCATCCTTCGGTGATCGTACCAACTGCCTGAGCTGCATATGAGGACGGTAAATCGACTTGATGCTGTATCTCCGGCGTAACAATTGCCCGATTTTATCCGTTACCCCCTTTATAAACGGCAAGTATACCGGCAGCCTATCAGCCGCCCTTGGCCGTTGACGAGCCGATACGTTCAGGAATCGGTTACTCTGCCTCCAGTTGTACCCATTGCTCTCCAACACACGTCTTACGTGACCCAGTTCGCAATCCACAAATTGTGGATCACAAACACTTAAGGCTCGATCTATCAACGTCCTTGGCACAGAAGATAATTGACACGGATGATGGTGTGAATCTGCCCTCAAATATCGATCTGTATGAGTTGGCTTACGGTAAACTGTAGTTTCCAATCTCCCACAGGGTCTCCGCATCACCTAAACATCCAAAAATGGCGACCGTCCATCACTCTCTCTCTCCACCGTGAACTGAACCTTATCGTGCAACGTGTTGAGGTAGATACAGCATCAAGTCGATTTACCGTCCTCATATGCAGCTCAGGCAGTTGGTACGTTCACCGAAGGATAGAGAGCCCTTTAGTGGTCCCGGAGTATATAAAATTCCATGTTCCTGTGGCAAGGATTGTATCGGAGAGACTGGACGTAATGTTTCCACAAGGTTATCGGAGCACATACGCAGTATGAAGAAGCAAGACAGCAAGGGGTCTGCGGTGGCCGAACACTCAATGGACTCGGGCTCGACGCACTACATCCGGTTTGATAAGGCTTCCGTACTTGCGAGAGAAAAGTTTTTCATTCCGCGGAAGGTGCGTGAAGCCATCGAGATTGGTCGTCATCCAAATTTTAACCGGGATAGTGGTTGGTCAGTATCCCCGAGTTGGAAAACAGTGTTGAATGTTCGTACTGCGTCAACGGTGAGTCTGGGCGAACCTTTACAAAGTGATGTGGTTAGTGTTGTGTGCTACCCTACATTTGACAATGACAATAAAAGTGATGATGAAAGCGGGGGTAGTTGTGTGTCGCTGTCAGTTGCGTCGAGTAGCCGCGCGACCAGGGCGTTAGCACGCAGTGCACGTTTGGCAGCCGCCGTGACGTGCGACTCCGAGAGGAAGGGCTACGGATTAGCCCGAAACATGTCGAGTTGAACTCGTTTTAAGACGTGAGTGATCCGCTTATTTTCACTATGAGTGAGTCTCACGGTAGTTTCATGTTTAAAGCGTTTCGTACGGTTAGTGAGAGCGCGGGGCCGAATACCTCTCCCCCTCCCTAACCCTCCCCCATTCCCTCTCCTTTTTAAAGGCCGCAACTCTTTGAGTTGTTGATATTTTATGGGCGGTGGTGATCATTTTCCATCAGATGACCCGCTTGCTCCTTTGCCTCCCTCTCTCAATAAAAAAATCTGAGAGCATCGAACAGAAGTAACATAACTAGATCGCTCTTTGAGATTGAGATAGGTACTTCACTATTTTTTCAACACTTTTCAAACAACTTCCTCCACCCCCAGCTGGTCGCCAGTCTGAATAATTTGATCGACATGACGTTTGTGTTGTTCCAAATTATTGCCTACCTCATACACCAAAGGCCCTTTTTTTTTTGGTGTGGAAAATGCACCTTATGCATCGTCTCCGTTCGGGGAAACGGAGGTATGTGGGGCTCTCCCCAAGGGGCCTACCCACTAAAAACCACACGGATTCCCTCGTTTGCCATTATGAACGCTACGGGAGGATAAATACACCGTGACGCCCACTGGCCGCCCCGGGATGGGGCTCCTCTGTCGACACCGTGCAATGCGGGCTCGGCTTTCCTCGGCCTCCCCCGCTGGTGAAGGATTGTTTAAAGAGGTTTACTCCTCGTGGCTTCCGCAGACGCCCACGTTCCCGGCAAGCCGGGTTTACGTGCCCTCATGTCCTGCTCTGAAAGCAGAGCGGTACCAAGGGCACGGTTGCTTCCGCCCTGAGGCTGCCCCTCACGTTTCCCTGCTCGGGCCACAGAGCAGGTACTAGGTTCAGGTTCACCTCCTTCCTTCCGTCCCTCACTAGACCCCAAAACTAACCTCCTAGGCACCTCCAGGCAGGTTGCAGAGCCTTGAACCGTTCGGTAGCCCAGGCCGTGTGGCGAGTACGGCGGGGCTAGGTACTAGGAACAAGGTTGCAGAGCCTACACTGTTAGCAACCGAACGCCTGTCCCTCCTATGCTTTCCCTCCCCATATAGGGCGTAAGTCACATCCAGGCCTGTTGCAGAGCCCTGACACCTTTCGCATAGCCCAGGCCATGTGACCAGCACGGCGGGGCTACTTACTCAGTGCAGGGATGCAGAGCAGCTTCCCGTCAGCTACCTTACGCCCGTCCTCACAGAATATATACATATGATACATTTTAAAACAGCACGCACCCATTCCGTATGATCCAGAATCCTTGTCGGGCAAACGCAGGAAGGACAGGGTGTGTCCTGCTCCCAAGTTTAGTTCACGTTTTTCCCACAGGTTTTTTTGTTATCTGGGAGGTTTCCTTTTCAATAAAATAAGCAGAGAATTAACTATTTACCCTTTAACCCAAACTCGCTGTAAGAAGGTTGTTTCTAATTGGTTACAAAGCTTGGATTATAATGCGACAGAAAATCTGCTACAAGCATTATCATGAAATCAATTTAAACCTAATCTTGCATTGCTCCAACGCACACCGCGCAGACACTTTCATTCGCGCGCTCACACGTAGACGCACACACGCACGCACTCACATGCACGCACACACACACATGCACACACACACACACACATACACACACACACACACACACACACACAAACACACTTACACACACATACACATCCTTATGAACTATGGTTAAAATCTATATCATATTCTTAATGTAATTTGTAACGCAAATTGTTTTTTCAAATTGTTTTTATTTTTATATTTTATTTTTATTTTTATTTTTATTTTTTATATTTTTTTAACTGTAACTCAGTAGTTGCGGACATCTGAGGGCAGGAGACCTGGTGACCTGACACACAGGATCTCCCTAGTTCGGGCACCAGTCTCCCCCACTCAAATCTCCCAATTACAACTTTATTATAATATTTAAGTTCCTACATTGTACTTGGTGGTGGAGAAATCAAATAAATTTCTTATTCTTATTATTCTTATTCTTATACATACGATACACCAAAGGCCCTAATTTATTCAAGATTGTTCCTTCGGCCCAAGTCGACTTCTTGTTTTTATAAGCTATCTTGTTAATTACAGAAAATTGTCTAGAGCGACCGCCAAAGTATTTTCTTTGCATATCTTGGGCATTTAACTGAGCCAACTTTGGGGGCGGCAGGCGTAAGCTTGCCTTTGGAATCCAAAAGTTTAATGGTTACTTGAACTGAAATGTGAACAACACATTCATTTTTAATGATTGTGACATTGGAAGACTATCTCCGATATTTTTTTTTTTTTAACGATGGGACCCAATACATCCCTGTATTGTTTTTTTATATAATTATTATTATTTTTTATTTAATTCTATATTTGTATGGTTTTATTAGTTTGTAATTTATTATATTTTAATTTGAAAAGACGTCTTCCTGCCAAGTTTCTTGCGGCGCATTCTTCTTGGCAATGATGGTCCTTACGAAAGCGCTGGTAGTTTAAAAAAGTGACATGTAAAAGAGCCCTTTGCGGCCTATTTGCAGAATAAACGTTTTGATTTTTGATTTTTGATTTTTGATAACACTAAGTCTTTGGTTTGAGGAACCATAATTCCCAGCAAGTTCTCACCGTCCTGCCTAACAGCAGTTCACTGGGAACCTTCCCCGTGGTACCTGAAGGCGTGTTGCGATGTGACAACACAAAACGGTTTTAAGTGCCGCGTCTAAAGAAGTGCCGTCCACGATCGCCTTTTTAATGCATTTTTTAATTTGAGCCAATATTGTACTCAAATTCGCTACGAACTTCGCATAATAATTAATAAGGCCTAAAAACTTGTTAATTCACTTCTATCCCGTGGTGGTTCCGTATTAAACGCTACAACAATAGGAGTACACCAATCACTGACCTCGATCGGTGACATGACAGCACTCCTTCGCCTAGCAATCGATTTATTTCAGCGTCGACGCGGGTGCGGCGCCGCCGTCTATGTCCAGCCGCAGCTGGCCCCGGTTGTAGCGGCCCATGCCCGCGCTGAACACCGAGGGGTAGGATTCCACAAACTCCTGTATCGCGCCCACTGCCGTGGGCTCGCTACCCCCATGTGCCGTATGTGCATGGTACCGTAAAACCATATAACTATAGTCCTAGCCTGCAACAATAGTCCAATTTTCGTCCTTATATTATCCTTAAAATATTATAGCTTGCTGCTATTATTTCTGGGTATATAATTATGTTGTTAGGCCTAAAATAATTTGCTTTAGTCTAGTCATGTAGCTATCATGTTTTAAGGATAATGTAAGGATGAAAATTGGACTATTTTTGCAGGCTAGGACTATAGTTATGTGGTTTTACGGTACCTCGATACCCAATTTACGAATCCATTTTCGTCCAATAATACAAGGGCTGTCGCTACTAGGCATCACGTATAATTTGCCTTGATACACATTGTTGTTATAATTAACATTTATTTGTACTTTCCCTAGAGGACTTAATTTATCGCCACTAAAAACTGTTATTTGTAAGGTTGAGGGTTCCAGTTTAAGGTGAGAAAAATAAGTGTTAAATAACGTTTCTGAAATCGCGCTGATTGCCGAACCTATATCCAACTGCATCCTTAATTTGGTATCCTCAACTATTACGTCACAGAACCATGGACCTAATTTTAAATGACCTAATTTTAATTTTGTATAAACTTATTTCGTATAATGTTTGACTGACATAATTATATTTTGCCTAACGTACATGTTGCATAATTTCATTTTGTATAAACTTATTTCGTATAATTTTTACTATTAACGTAGTTCATAACACTCAGTTTTCCGAAAATTTTAAGTAATAACTTCACTGTTGAAACTTTATAACTTATCAAACAAATTAGATTTTCCGGGTGGTCATAAAAAAAAATAACTAAACCTAACCATACCGAGTCGCTTCCGTTCCGACAGGTCTTGCTCGCTCGCTTCGCTCGTTCGCTGGCTTCAATCACAAAACAAGACTTATGCAAATGATTATTAGTTAAAACGTTATTCGGCTTTAAGATGATTAGTTAAAATAAGAATCGACAAAGTGAGTTTTCAATAAAATAATATTCGACAAAACAAGAGTTATGCAAATGATCATTTAGTAAAAATGAACATTCGACAAGTAAAAATTATATATAATGCAATTATACAAATTGACTTTAGATAAACTATTCATTATAGTAAAAGTTGTTAGACAAAGTGAAATTAGGCAAAAAAAGTTTAGACAAGTCAAGGGAATACCCTCACTATCACTGTTGTTCTCCATGTAGTACACTCTCTGACCTAGGGATTTACACACGTGACTAATATGCCCTATTCTATTGCACATGTAGCACACCGCCTGTGGGTACGCACATTTGTTTTTGTCGTGCTTGTTGGAGCCGCAAGCAGCACAGCGCGCCGTGTGCGCCGCCGCGCCGCACCGGGCGCCGGGCGCCCCCCGCTCCTCAGCCGGGACGCGCCCTCGTGCCGTCATTGCCATGACTCGAGTCGAAATTTCTCCGCGGACCTCATTTTCTGCGGATTCCAAAGATAAGGCAATTTCCACTGCCCTTTGTAAGGTCAATGACTTTTCCGTCAACAGCCGCTGCCGCCCGCTGTCGCTTCGCATACAGAACACCAATTGATCCCGCAGGTTTTCTTCAATTACACTCGCCGTGTCGAAATGGCATGTTTTAGCTAAGGTTCGCAGTCGCAAAATATTAAGCGATCCTGATGCAGATTGTTTACAAGCCCGGAACCGCATTCTTTCCGCTATCTCGGAGGGCTTCGGTTGTAGGTGACCTTGGACCGACTCGACGATGTCTTGGATGGAAGGTTAGCTCGTCGGGGCGTTTGGGGCCGCACAGATTAGCAATCAAATCATAACACTCGTTACCCGCTAATGCTATGAAATACGTGGTTTCGTCTGCCGGCTTGATATCATTAATTTTAGAATACGCCCGCACCCGAGCCACATATGTCTGCCAATTATCAGAGTTAACGTTAAATTCTTTTATGTTTCCTTTGCTAGCCATGTTAACACCACCTTCGATACACAACTAATCACGCACGCGAACACTAACTGGCCCGATCCCATCCTCGTCGCCAGTGAGATGTTCAGGAATACGATGGAAATCAAACCACGGTTTTTATCGACTGACTTTATTCGGCATACCCTCATTATAAATGAATCAACTACCCACCATACATGACAGATTGCAAAGAAGAATATACCTGCTTTAATATGTTAAGGGCATTCCTTTCAGCGTTCTCGCGGTTGCCGTTATTGTCGTCATCGCTGCTTGAACTTTCATCACCGCTACTCGGAACGTCATCGCCGCTTGAGCTACCATCGTTACTTGAGCTATCATCACTTCCATTTCCATCATCATTTCTGCTATCCTCGCTTCTGCTTGACTGTTCTCCTACACTTGATAGTCCTTCACCTCTCCGATCATCACTGAATATGCGAGTAGGACTGGTATCCTTGCGTCGAAACTCAGTACATTTTCTTACGTGCCTGTTGTAAGCTTTCCTTCTGCATGGGACACCACAGTTCGGGCATCTTCTTACGATACTGTAGTCACTTACCCTTCCTGTATAACCGTGAACACGTTTCATGTGTTTAATGTAATTCAACGGGTAAATGTATAACATCCTGCAAATTTGACACATGAACTCTTTTTCAGCTGGTTGTCTCTTGTGAGTTTTAGTTGCTCCTGCATTCTCCCCATTGGTATCACGGGTTTCTCCAGATTTAGCTTCACGGTTTTCTCCAGCTTTAGGTTCACTGGTTTCTCCGGTTACTATCGTGTCACCGTTCGAGTTCCACCTTCCTTCGTCCGTCCTTGTATCTTGGTCCCCGCTTGGCGTTATCTGATTCAAAAAGATAAACTGGGTCATATATTTTTTTTCTCGCGTCTTTCCTGTGAACATGAAAGAAGTTAAGGGTTGTAGCCAAAAGTAGTAAAAAACCGTGGTGGCCTAGTGGTGTTACCTATGGCCTCTCAAGCAGAGGGTCGTGGGTTCAATCAAATCCCGGCTCGCACCTCTGAGATTTACAGAATTGTGCGAAATTACATTTGAAATTAACCATGAGCTTTACAGTGAAGGAAAACATCGTGAGGAACCTGCACACCTGCGAAGAAATTCAATGGTGTGTGTGAAGTTCCCAATCCACACTGTGAGAACTACGTCCCTACCTCTCTTGTTCTGAGAGGAGGCCTGTGCCCTCCAGTGGAACATTATATAGACCGGGATGATGATGAGCCAAAAGCAGGTCAAAGCTCGCAAGGTTATGCCCTATTTCACCAACTTGACAATAGTCAGTGACATATGTCGAGATGGCGCTACTAGGCCAACTTTTACAAGTTAAGTATGAAGTATCTTTTTCTATTTATTTTTTTATTTTCTTCAACTTCATTTTTTTTATTACTTTTACGGTCATCCCAGACCAGTGATGGTGTAGGGGTAAGCACGCAGCACGGAACGCTGAGGACCTGGGTTCGATTCCCAGCATTGGTCTTTTTTCTGGGGTTTTTTTCTGTGCATCTATATTTCAGTTTGTATTTAGTTTGAAATATATGTCGAGAGACTATTGTACCGCTAGCGGGCCCTTGACACTGAATAATGTTGTAAAAGAGATTTTTTTTAAACATCCCCAATTGTAGTATTTTGTGGTTAACATACGCGTATGTCTTAACATTATTCGCATGCAATTAAGGTACGACAATGGTCACGTTGGTGAAATATGGCCCAATTAAGGTATGACATTGGTCACGTTGGTGAAATATGGCCCAATTAAGGTATGACAATGGTCACGTTGGTGAAATATGGCCCAATTAAGGTACGACAATGGTCACGTTGGTGAAATATGGCCCAATTAAGGTACGACAATGGTCACGTTGGTGAAATATGGCCCAATTAAGGTACGACAATGGTCACGTTGGTGAAATATGGCCCAATTAAGGTATGACAATGGTCACGTTGGTGAAATATGGCCCAATTAAGGTACGACAATGGTCACGTTGGTGAAATATGGCCCAATTAAGGTACGACAATGGTCACGTTGGTGAAATATGGCCCAATTAACAATGACGACATTTACATGTACTTACTGCGGTTACTCCAAGATAGAGTAGATTGTGATCAGATAGCGACTTCGATTTTTTCACTGTTAGATAAAAATGGTACTCAGAATCTTTCAAGTTTGTGCACACATGGTCTATGATAGTACTGCTATATTGCGTGTCTCTGGTACTATATCCAACGTCTATTTTGTTTAACAGTTTGTACCTCGCATTGTCAAGCGACCTTTTGTACTTCTTCGTTTTAGATTCCGATTTCAGTAAATCGATATTGAAGTCCCCGAAAACTATTGCCCGTCGCATTTGTTTTAGCTGACTCGAATATTCATTCAGAAACTGCGAGCCGTTAGTTTCACCCCCAGGGTTGTAAATGCCCCCGATGTCTAGCTCTGTGTTTACACGAACCCAGACGTAGTTAACTCCTCCCTCAAATTTGCTAAAAGTTAACGAAGAACGGAGTTTAGCTTTTACGTAAATGGACACTCCTCCACGGTCTTTATTATTTCTGATGCTGAAGTAATGGCTGTAGCCTTCTAATTCAGCCTGTTTAATTTCGTCGCTTGTTCTTAGCCACGTTTCAGTGAGCACTATTACGTCGACTTCATGCGGTGTGCTTTTCAGAAGGTCTTTAAGTCGTTCCAGCTTGCCCTCCTTGAGTATACTGCGGACATTCGCGTAGAAGAAATTGAGAGTGCGTTTCGGTATCTCGTGGTGGTCATAAATTAGATAATGATTTATGTTTATATTGTAAGGTGACGTCATCGCCATTTGGCAATGAAAGTTTCTTCTTCAACCTATGAGTCAGAGTGAGATTTGTGTAGAACCCAACGCTGTTCACAATCGGTGCCGAAGTCGGTTTCAAATGGGAGACTTCTGGAAGCTTCGTGTAGTCATTATCAGATTTCGGTCAAATGTCTTGAGTATCTTCTGTCCATCTAAAAGAGTTTATTGAATCAGGCGTTACTTTGCGGAGGTCCATATTAATGAACTGAAGCAATTACTTTGCTTATCCGCGACCTTACGAACGATAACTAGGTACGTTCATGTAAAAAAATGCGTGTTCATGCAGTTCCTCCACCTACACACTGCAAAAGCACACACAAATCACACAAACCCAACTACTTATCACCATCACCAAACTACACTGACGCGTTTTGAACTCAACCAGAGCTCATCTTCCGAGTACCGCAACCTTTCACCGTGCTACCAAATGTTAGACCTAACGTTTGATGTCTCAACCAAGCTAACATTTGGTAGCATAAGTAGCGAACGGTTGTGCTACCTACTCTGAAGATGAGCTCTGGTTGAGTTCAAAACGTGCCAGTGTAGTTTGGTGGTGGTGACAGTTGGTTTGTGCGATTTGTGTGTGTTCGTACAGTGTGGAGGTGGAGGAACTGCATGAACACAAATTTCTTGCATAAACGCAACTATCGTAAGGTCGCGGGTGTGCAAATTAATTGTTTCAGTTCATCTAAAAAAGAAAATATCTTCGGAATTTGAACTACAAACTTATTTTAGGACTACTTCCATTGTCAATCCAATCTACCATAACATTCATATGGCAAGTGAAAATATGACAAATGACATTATGTGAAACAAATGTATCGACATTTTGCGAACAAGATCTTATCAAACTAAGTCGTTATAATAATATCTATGCAAAAACTTTATTGCGCAATGATAAAGAAAAAAATACAATGGACAAACATCAAGGTACATTTAAGTAGGGTTAAGTGCAAAAATATGTAGGTCTTATCGATTTCATTCTCTCATAATTATGTACCAAACCAATACCTTAATTCGACGACATAAGAGCTATGAGACATAATAAAGGAATAGTCTAATAAGGGGACGTTGTGACATGACTGATGATGTTGTGACTCATATAGAGAAAGGAATGTTAAGTTGTATGCGTAAGTTATATATGCACCCATATTTTTACACTTGACTGTACGAAGTACAAAGGTAGAGTGAGTGCACACAATCCAGTCCATGCGAACCTGACTCCTCTGCCGGTTTTCTCAAACTAATTTAGATATACTTACATACCTAAATATCCAATGCTTTTACGCAGTTAGGAATCAAACACTGTAACTCACATAGGTACTTAACTTAAAGAAATCGTTTTACGTATGTTATCTTTTACATTTGCGTCAAGATAAAAATAATAGGAAGGGGGAGGTGAGATTAGCATATGTCATTAAAATAATGCATTTGTTTTGCATATTGTATCAGTATCAGTCATCAAATTACTTGATATAATATCTAATTTATTGAATCAGGCGTTACTTTGCGGAGGTCCATATTAATGAACTGAAACAATTAATTTATAGTGAAAATAAACGACGACGAAGACGACTCCAAGAAGAAGGGCTACGGATTAGCCCGAAACATGTCAAGTTAAACTCGTTTTAAGACGTGAGTGATCCGTTTATTTTCACTATGAGTGAGTCTCACGGTAGTTTCATGTTTAAAACAAGTACTTTGATCACCCGCGACCTTATGATAGTTACGTTTATGTAAGAAATGCGTGTTCATGCAGTTCCTCCACCACCACACTGTACGAACACACATCACACAAACCCAACTATCATCACCACCAAACTACACTGACGCGTTTCGAACTCAACCAGTCTAACATTTGGTAGCATAGCGAACGGTTGTGGTACCTACTCTGAAGATGAGCTCGGGTGCACCCCTGGGGGCCCACCTGGACCATTTGGGAATCAATGTTGTAGGCGATGGGCAAACAACTTTTCACTATTGTACCACTTTTATCTTCTATATCTATCTATCTGTAGCGACTACTAGCGCCATCTAGTCGTCACATAAGGAACTAATTGCTACAATCCTACATCACGCTATCTAAGTTTCTCAACTCGGCTGCATAAATACAACTTCCAACTTTCATCCATTGGACTTCGGTCCCCAGGCATAACATCTGCCTGGAGAGAGATCTCTCTATTGCAACTACTCCCAAATTGGTGACCCACGACATTGGACAAAAATCGCAACCTTCAGACACACAAGACGATGACGCAGTCTCACAGCAAGCCATACTCACCGCACTGTGCACCATTAGCATGTATCTATTATCTGCCTGGTGTCTACAGTTCGCAAATCCTCCTCCCACTACTTCCACTTGCCAATCAATCAACCAACGCTCGCCAACAAGGCTCTGAGCAATCACGCAACAGGCATGCATCTACAAGTAGCAGAGGAACAACAATGCTCGCCGACGAGGCTCTGAGCGACTGGCCCTTGCAAGCGCCCACATGACGCACAGACTGCACTCCACTGCAATTCGTATCGACCTCCGGTCTAAAAGGGGGGCTGATGTAGCGACTACTAGCGCCATCTAGTCGTCACATAAGGAACTAATTGCTACAATCCTACATCACGCTATCTAAGTTTCTCAACTCGGCTGCATAAATACAACTTCCAACTTTCATCCATTGGACTTCGGTCCCCAGGCATAACATCTGCCTTTTTTTTTTTTTTTTTTTATGTTAAAGAGGCCAGACAAACGAACTAGTGGGTCACCTGATGTTAAATGATCACCACTGTCCATAGACACCCGCAGCGCTTTACACGATGCCAGTGCGTTGTCGGCCCTGGGAAAAGGAGAGGGAATAGGGGAGGGAGATCTCTCTATTGCAACTACCCCCAAATATCTATATCTATTCTATATTCTATTCTATACATATAATAAATCTGTAACAAGTCGGTGTCTCTACATTGAAGATATTTGAGAAAAATTGTCACTAGGGCTATTTATTAGCGCAATAGAACCCAAAACAATGATTTTTAGAATTATTGTCTGTTTATCTGTTTGTCTGTGCGTTTGTGCGCGCTAATCTCAGAAACGGCTTAACCTAGAAGGATGCGGTTTACACTGATATGTTGGTATTTTCTTGGATTAACATTTAGTGTTTGTTTCATTTGAATCGGTTCACAAATAAGAAAGATACGTCTATTTTAAGAATTTATCGAACAGTTTTTAGAAGTATTGACTAATATTTTTTACAAGTTTACTAGTCATTTACTAGTTACGTTTCCCGAATCTACAGTAATAAAATATTAGTTATTAGTTACCAACTAATAAATATTAGCTAATATTATAGTGTCAATTGGGTTTTGGTTTCATGAATAAAAAGAAAAAAAAATACACTAGTAAAATACACTTATTAAAGGTCTCAGAAGGCTTGTAAGAAATATTAGTTGAAACTATTAGTGTCACATTTTACGAAACAAATTTATAAATGAGGACCGATTCGGACTCGGACGCTTCGGACGGTGAAGGTTTAATAATAATTCGCCGTCGTAGTCTTTTTGAACAGAAATAGTGTACAAAAAAACGTCTGAAAAGCTCCCAAAAAGTATTTCTTTTGCTTCTAATATGCTTCTTAGAACTATTAACTTGAGTTCCATTTTAAAATATATAATATCTAAATTAAAGCAACAATTCGCTTTTACCGCCAATGTGCAAACATCAAAAGAAAACGAATACAAAAGTGGCGGGAACTTTTCCCGCTTTTTTAATAGGTTAGAAGTCATGGGTAGTAGGTGCATTCAGCCAAGCCAGACTAATATTTTTCATTAGCCTACCAGTATTAGTTACCAGTCTCATCATAATTTTTGAGAAACAAAATATTAATACATTTCGTACTAAATACAAACTGAAATATAGATGCACAGAAAAAACCCCAGAAAAAAGACCAATGCTGGGAATCGAACCCAGGTCCTCAGCATTCCGTGCCGCGTGCCATACCCCTACACCACCACTGGTCTAGAGATTAGACACGAATCTTTCCTATACATCATACATTTCAATCTGCTAAATCATCACCTTATGCAGTGACAAGCGCACATCTATGTTACACCCTCATCGAGAGATTTTAACACTCCTTCGGAACTAACCGCTCACCTGGACAAGAGATGGCGCTACTGTGCAACTTTAAACAAGTTAGCTATGAAGTATCTTTTTTAGTACTTATTTTTTCAACTTCATTTTTTTATTACTTTTACGGTCATCCCGTGAAATCATATATTTCGTACTAAATACAAACTGAAATATAGATGCACAGAAAAAACCCCAGAAAAAAGACCAATGCTGGGAATCGAACCCAGGTCCTCAGCATTCCGTGCCGCGTGCCATACCCCTACACCACCACTGGTCTAGAGATTAGTCTAGGTCTAGGGTTTTTTCTGTGCATCTATATTTCAGTTTGTATTTAGTACGAAATGTATGATTTCACGGGATGACCGTAAAAGTAATAAAAAAATGAAGTTGAAAAAATAAGTACAAAAAAAGATACTTCATAGCTAACTTGTTTAAAATATTAATACTCTTAAATTTTTCACTAATAAGTAATAACTAATATACTAGTAAACTAATAGTTTCGAGAAATAAGGCCCCGGAGGGCACGATCACGCAGTCCACGCGGACGGGAGTCGCGGGCACAGCTATCTACAAGGTTATTTTTAATTCACTGACATCCTCTTAACCCTGAATTCCTATCACTCTAACAAATGTTTTTTGTTTTACGACTTTTTTAAATGAAGCACTTTTTTCCCATACAAATACACAGAGTATCGTAAAAATAAGAGGTAATCTCAAAATTTCAAAACGTTATTACACCAAAAATATTAAGTTATGACAAAAGCCGTAAAACAAAAAACATTTGTTTAAGTGGTAGGAGTTTAGGGTTAAAAGTATGCTAGTGAATTACAAATAACCCTGTATATACTAATATTATAAAGCTGAAGAGTTTGTTTGTTTGTTTGTTTGAACGCGCTAATCTCAGGAACTACTGCTCCGATTTGAAAAATTTTTTCAGTGTTAGATAGCCCATTTATCGAGGAAGGCTATAGGCTATTTAGGTGTTCGAGCCTTCGCTTGAACCACCTTGAGATTACGCCTTCCGAATTACTCACTCACACCCTTGCAAATATACATTTGTGTGCGTTAGTTAACTGTCAAACTCTATACTCTATGTCAAGAAGCAGCGCGCGGGGAGCGGCGCGGGGGCGACGCACCTGTCAGTACGCTTTTTAATTCCGAATAGTTCACACGTGCACATCGGGTCTTGAGATCATCGGAAGTGAAGTGAAATGACGACACTTTATGATTAAGAACGAAATAAATTCCGCTCGGCTCCCTTGGACCAGGGAAGCTGTTCGTGCTCAGGCACTTACATATATTCTTAATCTTGAACGGGCCACTGGCTCGGTACCTACGTCTCATGACGTCTCGATTGATACGTCGTCTCGATCGATACGTCGTCTCGATCGTTTTGAAACGGCAGCCCGAAGGGGCGTTGCCTAACACGAGACGTCATTTGAGACGTCGCCTGACTTGAGACGGCACCTTGTGTGAAGTGACGTTTCGACGAAACGCCTTTTCGATTGATACGTCGTCTCGATTGATGCGTCGTTTCGATTCATGCGTCGTTTCGGTTGATGCGTCGTCTCGGTCGATATGTCGTCTCGATCGATGCGTCGTCTCGATCGATGCGTCGTTTCGGTCGATACGTCGTCTCGATCGTTTTGAAACGGCAGCCCGAAGGGGCGTTGCCTAACACGAGACGTCGCCTGACTTGAGACGGCACCTCGTGTGAAGTGGCGTTTCGACGAAACGCCTTTTCGAAATGAGGCGTCATGTCGCCTCAACTCGCTGTGCATTTGCGCAAGCACGCTCTGTCAGCTCTGTTGTATGATGTTGCCAGATTAAAAATTGTCCTGTATGACAAAGTCAATAAGGTGGGCAACACTGAACGCTCCGTGCCGCGCCGCGCACGCATCGGCATCGCCGCCATGGTGCCGGCTGTCGGTGTGTGACACCGCATATAATTCAGTGTTGTACTGTATAATACAGCGCGTTCGCCCGCTCCGTCGGCGACCCTGCACGCCGCGCACTTCGGTGTGTGGAAGGCTTAACCTTTTCAAAGTGATCTTGACGCAATGCCTTCAGGTTCAAAGTAGCTTTACGATTAGCTAGGCTTGGCGTTGAAAAAGTTAACATGTAAAGTTCACTCCACAGACAGTAGTCTGGTATACCTAAACTTATATCCACCACAAGCTGGTAATTTGTATACCACAGTTTATTAAATGGCTGCAAGTAGTTACCTCAGAGATGGTTTATCTTACAATTATTACAAGACAAGAGTTACAAGATTTACAGTTCAGATTTCATATTCATTGCCTAGTGGGAGACCGCTCGGTAGTTCGAAACTAATTGTGAAAGTGGATTTCTTTTATTAAACAAAATTATTATTAAATTTATTATATGAGGAGGCGGAAGCGCTGACCTCCCGGCTAGTTGGAATGTTTAACTCCAGAGAATCTGAGCTAAGAGAAAAATTCTCGGAAGCACAAAGAGAACTAACAAAATAAAAACAATTCCAAGCTTCTGCATTGGCTAGAGAGTCACACGATCGGAAACAGATCGGAAATTACAACTCCCTTCAAGAGTTCGAACTAACGCCGGCGGCAGTTTCGCACAGACTGCTGCAGAAAAATACAATAATACATCTGCTGAAACCATCGCTATCCATAACAAAGGCTTCCCACCATAGTAAATGGTCAGAAGTTTAAAGGACTAGGTAAATATTATAACAAAATAAGCAAAAATGGCACAGCAACCAGAACAATCTACATACTATCCTGTGCCTAGAACTCGACTTGGAAGAACAGAGAAATAGTCCAACTAGCTTATAAGCTGCCTGGCCTGTACAGCCTTGTCGTTACTTAGGGATTGTTTAAGTACAGTTACTTATTTAAAAACTATTCCATGAATTTCATTATGTAATTACTTATTGAATTTACCTGTCATAGAATAATCAGTTAATAAGAGTATTAATCATCGAAACATGATTCACAGATGGTCTGTTCGGTTTGTTATTATGGCAGTGGTGCTTCATCGAAAGCATACTTTTGATAAAATTAAATTCAAAAATGCATCCCGTGATTTTATGTGACAAAGGACAAGTATTCAATAAAATGTAGACTACTACGAACTATCGTGTGACAGAGTCGACGGAGCTCCGCTTCGCGGAGCTCCTATTCCGCGTATTTAAGGCGCTTCGCGCCTTGACACAAGACTAACCTAACCTAACCTATAACCCTCGATAGACTCAACCTAGTTAAATGATTTTCTGTATTATAAGAAATTTAAGAATTTTAACTTATCATGAACCAAAATTATAGTAAAAGCGATTTGATGAACGACAATGTTAATGTGGCACCCATCCAATGGATGCAAATAAAATTATGAAGATCGATGAAAAAATTCTCGGTACAATGATGAATTACCGAATAAAACAAAAATCCGGCCTCGGAAACATCCAATCATCCATCATTATCATCATCATTAGTATTGGGGAATATATAAATCAAATCGAGGTTATTCCTTATCCCGTAGGAATTTCAACAAATCTGTCATTGTCTTTTGTAAAGTTTCGGCCTTCCGAGGCCAAGGGAGGCCACAATTTTTATCGCATTTAAACGGATTGACAATAAACGTTAACTTGCGTTGAATCTTCCGGAATGTAACGCTATAACGTTTGGCAAAATTAACTTCCTTAGTAACGGATTAGCGATTAACGAAGTTAACCTTTTGATTAGCGGTGCCCAGCTATGCTCGTGGCATGCCACTGACCATCGCTCTTGTACTACCTTTGTAAAGCCATTAAATATAACTTACCTTTACGACCAAAAGTTAGTCCAACTAGCAATTTTTTCTTACGCGCATGCTGATTTATGAACGAAGGTAATTTGGTAATTGGTAATAACGGGCTAATTTCCGCAACTCGACATCTTTTATGCGCCTATTTTGCGTAACTGGCTGTAGGCACTATTCATGCCAGCCCAACTCCTTAAGGAAGCTTAGCAGACCCTTCACGTTGCCGACGACTTCCTGGAGCGACCTCGGTGTCCCGAGATGTAGTGCCCTGTAGCTCGCCACACTAGCGCACTCCAGCAGGAGAACTAAGGTATTACATCAAGAAATTAGACATGTCTTGACTATGACAGCACATCTTGTAAGAGCATGATTTAAGGCAATTGGTATTTAAAGAATACTATCACCTAGTGCGTGCTCTTATAGAGGTTTATAAAGAATCGTTGTAAGACATTTACCAGCACAATTGTCGTACAAGTGTATTTTCGAAGAGCAATTGCTCATGGATATGATTTGCACTTAGAAAATAAAAGTGCATTTGTTCTTAGTAGAGTCTACATGAGTGTTTTACTAGACTTTACTTTAATAAACTTTTGCATACAACTGCTATAAAACTAACTAGTCGTAAGTCTACAAATTCATATCCGAGTCAAATTAAAGAGTAGAAGCATAATAGAAGAGCTCTATCAGAATATTTTGTCTTTTAGGACTTATGAGCACTTTATTAAGAATGTCGGCCATTAAATATATTCGAGTAAATAACCTAACAAGTATTTGTCACATATCAAAGCATGGGATTTAAAATATGGAACAGATTTAAAAGAAGTGGGGTTTATAGGAATAAAATCAATAAAAATACACAGGCTCACTAAAAAGCTACCAGGTACTAGTAGTACTATGTCAGAATAAGCCGGAGCCTGACTAACATTCGATGGTTCCGCACAAAAATAAAAAGTCTGAAACTTTAAACTGGCAGATTCTAGTCTTAATTTTCTGATCCTGAGGATATTTTATTTATTCAGACAAATAAATAGATGGATAAATAGATTGATATCTGTTCGAAAATTACATTACATTCTGCATTTTATGTTTATGTGTTATATACCAAGGCATGCATGTGTTCAATAAGATCAAAAAGTTTACAGTTATCTTAGGAGTGTGCAGTAAGACATTTTAGTCTTTAGTTTGCTTTACAGAAGAGCAAATTAGCTATCAACCTTTAATGGTCTCAGTTTTTATATTTACAAATAAATATGAATTTGTTACTAATATTCTATAGACATTACTACTGTTGGACCTGAGAAAATAATAAATTCTACTATTAAAATAATATTGACAACAGTTTTAGTTCCCTCTTGCTACAGTGCGCTCGCACACTTCTTTTGACCGTTGTGTTATAAAATACTCCTATAACAAGCTTTCGAAAAGCAATATGATACCTAATTTACACTCTCGCCTCGTCACCTCGCCTCACGCCTCGCCTCGTCGTCTCGCTCCGGACGCGAGCCTCAAAATCAAGGCGAATCACGAGACGAGGCGCGAGGCGCGCCTATTTACACTCTCGTCTCGTGGCTCGTCCCGCAGTGATCGTCTCGCCACTCGTACGCGAGTGTAAAACAGGTATAAGAGGATTCACTTACTAAGAGCGATCTAGGTCTTATTGCCCTAGAACCAGGCCATTATAAAACCCTTACAATACAATACAATACAATGACTCTTTATTGTACACCAGAAATAGTAAGCAATACAGAAAACAGGTACATAGAGAGAAAGTTACAAGGTAAGCAATAGGCGGCCTTATCGCTTAAGAGCAATCTCTTCCAGGTAACCCTTGTAAGTTAATTCGGTATTACTTACAACAGCAGTAACAAGATTTTCTAAGTGTACCTTAAGTATAATCCTCGATAAGAACGTTATAAGTTTACTATAAGTGAGAATCCTTTTATAAAGTGCGCCTAAATCGACACTTACAGCGGTTTGTAAGTATGTTATAAGAGTAGAAAAATTTAGTCTTGGGCGAATTTCTAGTTGGGAGACCAATTGTAGAGCTATAAGCCGAATAATACGGACCTTTTTGGCTCTTCATGAGATTTGTAGCCGCTTATTGAGGAAGTTCTCAAGAAAGAGAACTGGCGTTTAAAGAAACCTTCCCTAACTTCTATTTTAAGGAAGTCCGCAATACTTACACTAACAAACACTTAAGAATTAGTGTTATTCATCTCTCAAACTTTAGGAAAGCTTTTCATAATGCCATGATGGTTATTCATAATTCATAAGTTAGAATAATTTAAGTACCTAAATAAATAAATAAATATCTTGGGACAATTGTCACCAATTGACCTAACTAGTTCCAAACTAAATAAAGCTTATTATCATGGGTACCTACTAGCAAACGGATAAACATACTTATATGTATAGATAAATAAATAGCTGTTAACATCCGAGAGCCAAGAACAAATAGACTTCTACCCCGACTGGGGATCGAGCCCGGGACCTCAAGCTTCATGGTCAGGTTCTCTATCCGCTTGGCTATCCGGTCGTCAAGAATACAATTAGGTATTGTTTTTAACTTAAATAAACTATTGCCTCTGATAAAACCTGAAGTCTATTGGTTGTTTCCATTTTGGTATATTTATTTAAAGTAATAAAGAAAAATTAATCAAGAATCATAGTCAGCGTTACACACCAAACTTAATGGGCGTTAAACCTATCACAGTACGCATAAGCAGCGCCGGCAGAATATAAACACGTCTCAAGGTGGTTCAAGCGAAGGCTCGAACACCTAAATAGAACCGTTTTCCCCCCGAAGGGCAGAAAACGTATATTTAGGTTTCAGCCGAAGCTTGAACCACCAGTTTCATGAGTCTTGCCGGCTCATTTACATTTTACCAGGTACTGACAGGTGCGTCGCCCCCGCGCCGCTCCCCGCGCGCTGCTTCTTGACATAGAGTATAGAGTTTGACAGTTAACTAACGCACACAAATGTATATTTGCAAGGGTGTGAGTGAGTAATTCGGAAGGCGTAATCTCAAGGTGGTTCAAGCTTCGGCTGAAACCTAAATATACGTTTTCTGCCCTTCGGGGGGAAAACGGTTCTATATATCATCACGCTAACACCAATAGGAGCGGAGCGGAGCGGAAGAATGTTTCAAAATAAAATCGGGGGTTTTTGAAGTAAAACTTCTATAGGCACGCTTGATTTGGGAGTTCGGTGGTGAATGTGAACGCGGGTGTGCGGGTGGGGTTCGGTGGGGGGGTAATTTTTTTATATCGAGGAACTAAGGAGAGCCATGGAAAAGTAAATTGGATAAAAAAAATAAGCTGCCCAAATTACTAATTCCACGCGGACGGAGTCGCGGGCAAAAGCTAGTCTAACATAAAACCCAAAATTGCTAAAAGTAGCCCCGAAAAGTGCGCTCTGCCTACCCCCTTTGGGCGTGATGCTTGTATGTATGTAAGTAAGTAGTAAGTATGCAACTAAATAACGGTGCTGTGCTTTCATCATCATTACAGCCGCCGGTGGGCCAAAAGAGTATTGTAATATTATATGAACAAGAGTGGCAACTCTATGGTCAAATATGCATGTATGGAAGGTGCTGCTGCCCTACGCCCTGGTGAAGAACTAATATGACGTATCTATAGATACCTATCTATGTGTATATGTTGGTAGTGATGTACAGCTATAATTACGCGTAATTTTAATTGATAGGCTAATTGCCACTATTCGTATTTAAGCCGTCTAATTCAAATCAGCATATACGAAGTATAAGCGGCTAAACCCGATTTGCACTATACGGCTAAAATACGAACATTGGCAAGTGGCCTATCAATTAAAGTCCTTGACCGTACAATTTGGTACGCCATGGCCATGGCCAAGAATATTAAATGCCATGGCCGATGAATGACAACTGACAAGTTTGACAAGTCAACCAAGATGGCCGCTAATTTAGTTCTTTACCAAACAACCAGAGATCGCTGTAGTCGCATGAAAAGTGTGATATATGTAAGTGTGCCCCCCTGGCCTAGTGCTGTGAAGCTTTGCTGGAGTTAAATGTAAAAATCCGCAGCATATCCGCATTCATTTTCGGATGGCGCAGAGACAATCCCAAATAATCATTCGAAAAACTAGTATAAGAGTTTTAGACGTTCTTTTTAGGATTTTAGGATTAGTCATGCCTGTCTGTCTGTATGTCCGTCCGTATGTCACAGCCACTTTTTTCCGAAACTATAAGAACTATGCTGTTGAAACTTGGTAAGTAGATGTATTCTGTGAACCGCATTAAGATTTTCACACACAAAAAAAAAACAATAAATTTTGGGGGTTCCCGATACTTAGAACTGAAACACATAAATTTTTTTTTCATCAAACCTATACGTGTGAGGTATCTATGAATAGGTCTTCAAAAATGATATTGAGGTTTCTAATATAATTTTTTTCTAAACTGAATAGTTTGCGCGAGAGACACTTCCAAAGTGGTAAAATGTGTGTCCTCTCCCCTGTAACTTCTAAAATAGAGAATGACAAAAGTAAAAAAAATATATGATGTACATTACCATGTAAACTTCCACCGAAAATTGGTTTGAACGAAATCTAGTTTGTATGTCTGTCTATATCAATAACCAATCTACAATGATCCCGGGTAAATATTCAGCGTTTTTACGGCTTTTTTTTGTCATTACCATTTGAGCAGAAATTATTAAAAAAGGATGATGCTTAGGGTTAACTTTTTATTAAACTTAAGACAGTACCGATGCTGAATCTAGTTTGATGAAATTTCTCGCGATTCGTCCTTCGGTTGTGGTAATAATCTTCGAATGGTAATGACGTTTAACCGCGCGGTCAAAACGCTCGAATATTCACCCTCCCACACTGCGCACATTTTACTTAGGAGCAGGGGTCTGCTAAGACTGGATGTCCATAGATACATATAAATTTGTACGAAACCCTCGCACTTGGCCGGTTTTCTATGATCATATATTGCTAGATATGCGATTTTTTTTAATACGACACGTGAATTTTGAGTTATAATGGCAACGCAACCATTAGTACCATTCATTACTATTTATGTAATAAATAAATAAATCATTACTAATAAACGAAAATACACTATTTGATATTGGCTGTATGGTTTTAAACCTTTGCCTTTGCCCTAGCAGAAAGAATTTAAAAGACAACAACCACTGACATTGACAGTTGACAGTATTGATTGATTGATACATCGGAAAAACAATGACATAACCTCCAAAGGCACCAAACTAGTTTAAATTTATTCAAAATGAGGCTTATAAATCTACTAAAAACACTGCGGATTACATCCCAAATGCGTGTAAGGTTGTATTCTCAAGAATTCACGCCCAAAGCGTTGCGTAGTTTAAAAGCGAAGTCTACCAGGAACACCGTCCAGTATTATGTGGATTCGTACCGAGTGCGGGCTGTGGGCGGCAAAGGAGGTGACGGCTGCATATCGTTCCTCAGCGCGTGGTGCAAAGAACACGCGGGACCCGACGGCGGCGACGGGGGGCACGGGGGGCACGTCATATTTCAAGTAAGGCGCAAACCACACAGAAGAGACGTGGGACGGGGGCGCGTCGCAATCGCGGCCTTTTTTCAATTAGTTTTGTTGACCAGCAATCACGTAGCTAAATAGACCGAGAACCCAGGGTAAAAAATAAATTGGGCCCACAAGCAGGCCTCATGCATGCCATGTACTTACGCGCGATATTTACCTTCCGCGGGGATGATCTCCTGCGACCGAAATTCCAGTAGGTTGTCACAAGCGCGCGCCGCGCCGACGCACGTTCATTCGTGTTCCACGGAAAAAATGTGCCGCCTGGACTTTTATAAGTGAATGGTGAAACAGTGGGCAAATTTTAATATGACTATGCTAGAATTAATAGCTAATATAACAATTTGGAAGTTCGTATTGTGCTGTCCCTCTTACTCTTCTATAAAAAGCTATAAGCGTGAGCGGGATGGCACGATGCGAAGTTCGAAAGTTGACCTTCGTATCTAGTACAACGCTAGGGTACTGTGAGCATGGCAATGTGTTCTGCGTTACAGTAAATATCCTTTTTTGTTAGGATTCCGGAGCTAAAACGGCAAAAACGGAACCCTTATAGTTTCGCCATGACCGTCTGTCCCTTTGTCCGTCCGTGGCTTAGCTTAGGGAATATTAGTGCTAGAAAGTTTGCATGGATATAATATATAGCAATTATCCCGACAAAATGGTAAAACAAAATGTAGAGAAAAAAAAATTAATCCAAACTGCCAGCCCTTGTCACTGTCGGCACGCACACATTCTTAAGGAGACGGAGTAGTATAATCTGTGGCTACAATCGCGGTAAGTACCAAGATTTTGTACGGGATGCAGTATCTGTTACAAAGTAACTATTAAGTGATCTGTGCCACAAGGCTTTGTATGTATGTCAACCAGCCCCGGATCTAAAGGGGGTCAGACCGGGTACCTGCCCTGGCGGCAGACGGACTCGGTGTGGATTGGGAACTTCACAAAGACCTTAACATTTATTTTCAGGTGGTAGAAGGCTTCCTCATTATGTTTTCCTTCACCGTAAAGCTCATGGTAAATTACAGAATGTAATTTCATACATAAAGAGCTAACTCAGAGGGGCGAGCCTAGGCTTAAACTCGTGACCCTCTGCTTAGTTTAAGCTATGTCAAACCATGTCATTTTGACAAAAATAATATGCAAATATTATATAGTTCACTAGCTCTCCAGGCATACATTTTGCCTTACAAATTATAGTCTATGATGTATTCTCAGACCTACCCAATATAGACAAAAAATTTGATAAAAATTGGTCAAGCCATTTTGGAGGAGTTCAATGGGTCAATCAACTTTTTTTTGTATATTTCTATTTACTCCTTTACAAGTAACTCTGTAATCTCTGGTTAGTGAAACCATGATTTTGTTGTAATTAGATAAACTGTTTATCATAGTGCGTAGGTATGTGAAAACCAAAAAAAATAAGTATTTCTATGAAAAAATCCGGTCACCCAGGGGACATACCACTATTTTCATACAAATTGCGGGGACATCATTATCCCCTGGGTCACCCACGAAGTAGAAGCTAAACAAAATAAAATAAATATGGCAATTACACCATTATTGACTACAAAAATCTAGGGTTTTGAAAAGTATACTTTAAATAAGGAAAAATAATCAGTTTTTTAATTATTTTGGCTTTCATAGAAAGTAGCAGAAAATCGTTGACAAAAAAAAGCTGATTGACCCCAATAACAAACATTGTGACGGGAGGTTTTATATATTTTAGACTAGCTGTTGCCCGCGACTCCTTCTGCGAAAAATTGGGGTAAAAAATAGTGTACAACCTGTTCTCAGACCTACCGAATATGGAGAAAAAAGTTTCATAAAAATCGATCAAGCCGTTGTGGAGGAATTCGATAACAAACACCGTGACACAAGATTTTTATATATTAGATAGAATAATCTACACTAATATTATAAAGAGGAAAGATTTGTACCTATGTTTGTATGTTTGTAATGAATAGGCTCAAAAAGTACTGAGCCGATTTAAAAAATTCTTTCACCAATAGAATGCTACATTTTTCCAATTTGACATAGGCTACATTTCATTTTGAAAAAAATTAGGGATCCTTGGTAAAATTTGAACAATGTAACCGAAGGTGTAGAAAAATGAGTCTTAAAATGTCTTTCGTCGAATGCGCTGCCGAAACTATTAGCGATAGAACAAAATAATGTACAACAATATTGAAGAACATCATAATGTCTACAAAAAACTCTGCGGTAGCATATGTCCAACTATTGCAGTTATGTCACTACAACAACTTTTTTCATTTTAAACATTAATGAAAATGCTAACCAAATTCAAACCATGCTATTTATGTGTTTATATTAATCCTTATCCAAATAAATTATTTTATGGTAAAGACCATTTAACTACCTATAAAATAGTTTTTAAATTATTTAAATTGGACTTTCCATTCAAAAGATATTACGAATTAAAAAATTCAAACAGTAAACAAAACCGCCATAGCGCCGTGGCCGTTGTTTGCGATGCAGTCTGAAAAGCGCGCCGGGCATCGCGGCGGGCGGGGTGGAGGGGGCACTGAAATACAGGAGTGGGGCGTGCACGTCTGTAATAATTAATAAATAATAAATAATAATTTTTTAATAAACAAAAATATTTGTGAAAAAAAGTGTTTCATATCCAAATTTCCAAAAATAAATAATTGTCCACCCCGTGCGAAGCCGGGACGGGCTGCTAGTAAATAACAATTGTGAAAATAAATTTAACCTATTTTCCGGTATGTTACATTGCAGGCGACACATTCTGTGAAGAGCCTGAACCACTGCAAGGCTGTGACTCAGGCAAAGCACGGAACGCGAGGAGACAACAAGGACAGACACGGGAAGTGCGCTGAACATGTTGTGGTTCCTGTGCCCTTGGGTAAGCCTGAAAGAAGTATTTATTCATCATCAATTCAGCGGAAAGACATCTACTGCTAAACAATGCAGAATGCAATACCCACCTGAGACCCAGAAGAACACTGTTCAATGACTGGCCACCTCATACTAAAAATGAACTCTATTCACCCATAATAGAATTAATTTTTAGTATAAGGTGTTAATTACCAGCCACCCTTCAATAACTGGTAGGGTTGCTAACTGTTGAAAGGACCAACCCGGGAGACTCTTAAATTTATATTGACGGTGTTGTGTGTGTGTGTGTGTGTGTGTGTGAGCGATTGCAAAGCCTGCAAAGAGAGCAAGACAGTAGTAGTTATTGGCCATGTTATACTAAATCGAGTTCTATTTGTAGGGGAACAGAATTCATTTTCAGTATGAAGGGACCACTTATTGCACTTATTGAAGGGTGGCCAGCTATTGGTGATTTACATTTGAATTAGGAACCTTTTTGTTATCACTGCATAGTGTAAAACAAAGTCGCTTCCTGCTGTCTGTCTGTCCCTATGTATGCTTAGATCTTAAAACTATGCAACGGATTCAAGAGGAAGGTTTATATGCATAATACATGCATAATTGCACCCGTGCGAAGCTGGGGCGGATCGCTAGTTTAGTTATAATTCAAAGTCCATTTTGAAGTCTGTACAAAAAATTGTATGCAGGGTTTTAGGAGGATGTACAAATATTCTTTTATATATCGTTGACCACCGGATAGCCCAGTGGTTTATGGTTACTGGTTAGAGATCCTGACTAAGAAGCTTGAGGTCCCGAGTTTGATTCCCAGTCGGGTCAGATATTAGTATGGAAACTATGAATGTATGTGCTTGAGTCTTGGGTGTTTAATATGTGCTTAAGTATCTATCTATATCAATATGTTCATCCGTTGCCTAGTACTTACCCAAAAAACAAGCTTTGATTAGTTTGGGACTATGTCAATTGGTGTTGATTGTCCCATGATTATTATGTTGCAGGTACCATAGTGCGGGACAGCAGTGGTACAGTGGTGGGGGACCTCAGCGCCGAGGGTACCATGTTCGTGGCGGCGCGGGGCGGCGCCGGCGGCCGCGGGAACCGGTTCTTCCTGACTGACACAGTGCAGGTACAGCTCGCGCGATAAGAGTTTGGCTCTGACCGTTATTGCGCATTGGGTATCAACGGGGGTGCGGGGTATGCGCAGTAATCCCCTCCACCCGAAGGTCAAAGCCAAACTCTTATCGCGCGAGCTGTACAATGCGTTTACTTTTAGTTTACCACTGACAGATTGCTTGCCTTCATTTCATTTCCAACTTTAACACCATACAAATAAAGTAGTTATTACAAAATCTGCATTGACCTATAATAACAACTAGACTCCCAATCACGCTCAAAAATTGTCGGAAGCAAAAGCCTGCACACGCGTCTATTGGGCAGGCTTTTGGTTCAGTTGTGTTTCGACCGCGCGTTGATTACAACGTCACTTCTCGCCCCGTATTCGTATATGTCTCTTTCGCACCGTAATCAAACTCACGAGAAAAAAAGAGACAGACAGTCTAGCTTCCGCTTCGCATGACCACTCCACTGCATTCTTTACTCTTTAGGCGGTTTCCAGCGCGTGACGTCATGTCACTACATCGAACGATCGTATTCAATTGACATTAAACATTACTGCTACGAAATAAGGTGTTAATTTGAATTAATGCTGTTAATGTTATCTGTATAAATTGATGTATACGTACACACAACGCCGCTCGGACGTTTTTTGAGGAACTTTTGTTAAGCGATTGGGAGTCTAGTTGTTTTATTGTACGTCAATGAAAATCTGCAAACGTGGGTAACAGTATTCTAAAGTTGGCTTTATTCGTAGGTCGTTAAAGTTGAATATGAAATGAAGGCAAACCATCTGTCAGTGGTAAACTTTATGTAATTTTACTGTAAACAGGGTTACTATCAAAATTCCCTTTTCGCCAAACAACAATATAGCTCAAACGTCCGGATTGTGTAATGTCTTTGTCTGTGGTTTTGACACCTGCCACCCGCACCATGCTACAGTGAAAAGACTATAAATGTATCATTAGCAAAACGTCTGGATCTTTAGAATGTTACAATTTAATATACTCTAGTAGCGAAACATATTTATGTATGTATGTATGTATGTATGTAAAACACTTTATTGTACGTAAAACATGAAAATTAACAGTTAACAAGAGAAACAGATGTACAAAGGCGAACTTATCCCTTAAAGGGATCTCTTCCAGTTAACCTTTGAACGATTGACAGGACACCAGAGACAAGAGTAGGCATACAATGCAGAGTAAAAAGAGTCGAAATCAAAAGTAAACCCAAACCAATAAACTTAACATAATCAATACATAAACATACAAAGAATACACGCAAGTACACACTAATATAATATATCATGAATACAGAAGACTAATACATATCATATCAACATAAATAGACTAACTACATAAAAATTACATAAATACATTAATATACGCGTATACACTAAACAGAGAATACAATAGAGGTTGTCTCTATTTAAGAGGAACTGTCAAGCCAGTACGCCCCCAAGCGACTCCGGAAGATGGCTACCGACTGCGACTTATTTTATTAAGATTTATTTATTTTAGAATTTCTTTATTACTTAATAGACATAAACGCTAAATGGCCCGGTAGCGAAACGTTTGTATCTCAAAATGTCTTAATTACTAAATAGACCTGAACTAGAGTAAAGAGAGAGTGGTCTAGTGACCAATGTTTTTCGAAACACGATTACTTGTAGTTTGCTCGATAAAAAAAATCCAAAGTCGTCTCTAAATTTATTTTCTTCTTCTAATCTATACAGGGTTATTTGTAATTCACTGACATCCTCTTAACCCTGAATTCCTATCACTCAAACAAATGTTTTTTGTTTTACGACTTTTTAAAATGAAGCACTTTTTTCGACATACAAATACACAGAGTATCGTAAAAATAAGAGGTAATCTCAAATTTTCAAAACGTTTTTTTTTTTTTTTTTTAATTAGCCTATTTTTGTGTCCCACTGCTGGGCAAAGGCCTCTCCTCTTGACTTCCACATGTCCCTGTCCAGAGCTATACTGGGCCAATCATTCGATTCCGCGTCTAGGTCGTCCCGCCATCTCCGCCTCGGCCTGCCTTGCCGTCGGTGGCCGTCGCGCAGCACCCACCACGTGGCTGAGTGCGCCCATCTTTGTGGATGCATCCGGCAGACATGCCCGGCCCAGTCCCACTTAAGCTTGGCGGTAGCCCTTCCTACATCAGTGATTTGAGTTTTGGAGCGCAATGTGGTGTTCCGGATTCGATCAATCCTTTTAACTCCTGGTATGCTGCGCTCCATAGCTCGTTGGCCGTTTCAAAACGTTATTACACCAAAAATATTAAGTTATGACAAAAGCCGTAAAACAAAAAACATTTGTTTAAGTGGTAGGAGTTTAGGGTTAAAAGGATGCTAGTGAATTACAAATAACCCTGTATACACCGTGAAATTTTAGTGGTTCTTTTCCCGAAACGAGGTGATTTAGTATCGATTGTACAATCGATTTATAATTACTATTTTGACTAGAGTCAAAAATCCAATTGTGAAAAACGAAAGTCGAAAATTACCGCAAACCAATAGTAACGCTTCGTTGGTACAAGTAGCGTACGATCGTACGATAGGTTAGGTACCAACGAACCAATAGGTTTGCGGTCATTTTCGACTTTCGTTTTTCACAATTGGATTTTTGACTCTAGTCAAAATAGTAATTATAAATCGATTGTACACTCGAAACTAAATCACCTCGTTTCGGGAAAACAACCACTAAAATTTCACGGTTTATATTATAAAGAGGAAAGATTTGATTGTTTGTTTGTTTGCATTGAATAGGCTCCGTAACTACTGGACTGATTTCAAAAATTCTTTTGCCGTTAGAAAGCTACATTATCACTGAGTGACATAGGCTATTTTTAACCGCGGGAAAATTAATTTATCGCGGGCGAAGCTGCGGACGGAAGGCTAGTCTAATGTATGTATAAAAATCTTGTATCACGGTGTTTTTTATCGAACTCCTCCGAAACGCCTTGACCGATGTTTCTTAATTTTTTGTCTTTATTTGGTAGGTCTGAGAATAGGTTGTAGGCTATTTTTATAGGTACTGTGGTGATCGTACCACGAGCTTGGGAGCGTAGTTTTCCTAACACTATTTCTGGTATTCAATAAAAGATACTTGTTTTTAATACGCCTCCGTTTTATTGACTGTCTCTTTTTCAAAGCTACAGAGTTTTTCTTTCATGGCTGACATTCGACTGCTGTTCTATTTTTAATATTTAAATCAATCCATAGACAATCTACATACAGCAGTCGCCTGCCAGCTAACATCATCCCTCCCTCCTATTGAGGTCGGGTCTACCCTACCTATGCACGGACTATTTTATAATCTGTGCTATAGCCTACTAAGGCTGACCTGCACCCTCTTATCTGTGCCAAGGGAATGAGCCTTAGTGGGGTTACTCCCTTATTTTTCTACTAACTCTTCATACGTTGTAATACTAACGAATTTCGCCTTATACCAAGCTAGAGCTGAGCCTGACAAATATGCGGCGATGGCGAATTTTTTTTATTGTGGCGACCATGATTTGATCGGCGCGATGGCCTCATATTGGCATATGAAGTCGCTAACATCCGACTCACCATTGAATGTACAGTTGTTTTGGCTGTCGTTTTCCATCTTCACCTATTTATGTCGAATTCTTACTTACCAAGACACTGTTAATAAGGATATACTTCACTTATTTGCGATCAGTACGGGAGACCATGCTCTACCATCTGCGCACCATCCACCATAATGTGGTGATCGTACCACGAGCTTGGGAGCGTAGCTTTCCTAACACTATTTCTGGTATTCAATAAAAGATACTTGTTTTTAATACGCCTCCGTTTTATTGACTGTCCCTTTTTCAAAGCTACAGAGTTTTTCTTTCATGGCTGACATTCGACTGCTGTTCTATTTTTAATATTTAAATCAATCCATAGACAATCTACATACAGCAGTCGCCTGCCAGCTAACAGTACCCTTATTTTTCGTAGACGGAGTCGCGGGCAACAGCTAGTACCTACTTATATGGATAGATTAGATGCATTGCATACTTAAATACATATTCAAGGTTTGAGCACAAACTTTCGTACTTTTCTCGTCATCTCTAAGTAATTACCATTAATAACCATTATTTCCAGGCACCAGACATAGCCGAGATAGGTGCCATAGGGGAAGAGAACGTGTATAACCTGGAGGTGCGGTCCATGGCCCACATAGGTCTCCTGGGGTTCCCCAACGCGGGCAAAAGCACACTGCTACGGGCCCTGACCCGTGCCCGGCCCACAGTCGCCCCTTACCCTTTTACCACCCTCCGGCCTCATATAGGTAAGCAGATCGTATGGGCACAGGAATAAATAAACGGAACAGAAGAAAAACTTCCGCACAGAGCTCGAAATTCTTATCTATTATCATAGGGTTGTCACTCGGTAAAAAAAAAATTAAAAATCAAAATATTTTATTCAAACAAGTACCTACTTAAGTATCTAATATCTGTATATCTACAAACACTACATCAGGTAGGCATCTTTAAAAACAACCGAACACCCGAAATATCCTCGTCCTGCCCACCGTACAAGCAAATATATGTCAGTGAAATGTGAATCAACTGTAAATTGGAAAAAGATTCGAATTTGTTTTATTTTCAGATCAAATGCAATAAAACAAATGCAACTCTGTTCCAATTTAGAATGATATAAATTCCTTTGAAATGGAGATGTCCTTAATGAAGCACATTGGGCAGGACGAGGCTATGTAGCTAGCTAAACGCTAAACGGTCGCGTCGTCGCTGGCGGCACACCTGAACTTTGTCTACTCACGGAGCTAGTTCAAACCGGTTTGTCTCCGAGCGGGCGCCGGTGCACGCCCCCCCCGTCCTGTCTGTGCAGGTCACGCACACATTATGTTGTGCGTGTAGTAGTGTTATGCGTGCGCGGCGTTGTTTGAAGCGTTTATTTATTCCTGTGGTATGGGTGGGTATGGCGATATTTTTCCCAAAATCGTTTTTGCAGATAGCAAAATTTCCATTCGCATTTTGTCCCTAAAGTTTTTCTTCTCACTATTGTTTTTTACTGAAGCTTATTTTAACGACCGCCTTGGCCTAGTTGGTAGTGACCCTGCCTACGATGCAAGAGGTCCTGGGTTCGAATCCCGGTAAGGGAATTTATTTGTGTGATGAGCACGAATATTTGTTCCTGAGTTATGGATGTTTTCTATGTATTTAAGTATTTATTTGTCTATATAAGTATGTTTATCGTCGTCTAGTACCCATAGTAGAAGCTTTGCTTAGTTTGGGACTAGGTCGATTTGTGTAAGATTGTGCCCTAATATTCAGGGTTATTTGTAATTCGCTGACATCCTCTTAACCCTGAATTCCTATCACTCAAACAAATGTTTTTTGTTTTACGACTTTTTAAAATGAAGCACCTTTTTTCCCATACAAATACACAGAGTATCGTAAAAATAAGAGGTAATCTCAAATTTTCAAAACGTTATTACACCAAAAATATTAAGTTATGACAGAAGCCGTAAAACAAAAAACATTTGCTTAAGTGGTAGGAGTTTAGGGTTAAAAGGATGCTAATGAATTATAAATAACCCTGTTTATTTATTTGTTTATTTATTTTCACAATCGCGTTTTTTTCAAAGTTTAATCGACACAGAAACATAGGTAGGTTTAGGTTATGTTAAGTTTGCATCAGCCCGAAGGGCCAAAAGCAAACAGAAGGAGGAGCTCCGTCGACACTGTCTCTGTGTCAATTCAAATTGGAAAAAAAACGCTACTGTGAAAATATGCTTCAGTAAAAAACTATAGTGGGAAAATAAGCGTTTGAGAAAAATGCGAATGGAAAATTTTCTATCTGGAAAAAATGATTTTGGGATAAATATCGCCATACTCGATCGTATACACCGTGAAATTTTAGTGGTTGTTTTCCCGAAACGATGTGATTTAGTATCGATTGTACAATCGATTTATAATTACTATTTTGACTAGAGTCAAAAATCCAATTCTGAAAAACGAAAGTCGAAAATGACCGCAAACCAATAGTAACGCTTCGTTGGTGCCTAACCTATCGTACGATCGTACGCTACTTGTACCAACGAAGCGTTACTATTGGTTTGCGGTCATTTTCGACTTTTGTTTTTCACAATTTGATTTTTGACTCTAGTCAAAATAGTAATTATAAATCGATTGTACAATCGAAACTAAATCACCTCGTTTCGGGAAAACAACCACTAAAATTTCACGGTGTAGGTAATCAGACCGCATATAGGTAAGCATATTGCATATACAGTAAGGTGCAAAAGTGTCCCAATAAAATCTATGGCAATAGAGTTGGTTTTAAAATTATTCGTTTAATAATAGTAATGCTTGAAATTTACTACAAAAATATCCTATACATCAATTGGCTAAGTAAAGTTTTTTTAAGAGGTGCTAATTATATTTTTTTTCGACAGTCGGCGTTCTGAAGATCGAGAAACTGCAGCTGTTTTATTTTTATCTCCTATTGTTTACTGGAAATATTTTTTTAAGTGTTCGAGTTGACATTTGTGAGATTTAATGGCTGACAAGCCGTTCGTGCTCAGTACTTAGTAGAAACAGAAAAAAAACGAAGTCATCTGTCACTTTTGTCCATGTCAAACCGTTTGCGTTTCGTTTGCTTTGCGTTTTGGTGTGATTTTTGGACTATTTTTAACGACCTCCGCACAAAATCCGGATTTTCAATTTTACCGCATTTCTCCACGAATTATGCACGATAATTAAATCACGATTGAATATTTTCGATCATTATTTTGGAACTGCTTTTTGGACAATGCAAAGTAAACGAAACGCAAACGGTTATATTTCATTTGACATTGACAATTTACTTCGTTTTTTTTCTATTTCTACTAAGTACTGAGCATGAACCGCTTGTCAGCCATTAAATCTCACAAATGTCATCTCGAACACTTAAAAAAATATTTCCAGTAAACAATAGGAGATAAAAATAAAACAGCTGCAGTTTCTCGGTCTAGAAGACGACTACTGTCGAAAAAAAATATATTTAGCACCTCTTCAAAAAACTTTACTTAGCCAATTGTTTGTTCGACAGTCGGGTGATCATTATGAAACTCTTGTTATAGGCATCGTGCCATTTGACGACTACGAACAGGTGGCCATAGCCGACTTGCCAGGCTTGATACCCGGTTCGCACAAGAACCATGGTCTAGGTGAGGATAACCCCCGCACTTATTATTAGTTATCGGCATTTTGTGTAACTTTGACTTAACTTAGGGTTAGGCTCGTAAAACACACTTTCCCGAAATGTGCACATTCTCTAAAGGTGCACTTTCCGCAAAATGTACACTATCCCATTAAGGGTACTTTCCCAGTAAGTGCATTTTCCCAAAAAGTACATTTTCTCAAAACGCACACTTTCCAAAAATGTACACTAGTCAAAAATGTCATCTTCACCACAAAGTTTTCCTTAGTTGAAGATCCTAAGCTATGATGGTGCTGTTAACATTTTTACCTATGTACCTAGATAAATCCTTCGAGCTCGTGCATTTTTACCGTTTATCAAATAGTTTATATATATGTAGGTATATAGTAAGTACTTTTCCAAATCTAGTGCTCTATTTGAGAAAGTGTACCAATCGGGAAGTGCACTTTTTGAGACAGTGCACCTTTAGAGAAAGTGAACATTTCGGGAAATTGAGTTTTACGAGCCTAACCCGACTGATAAGTCTAATGATGATGATGACTATGATTCCAGGTATACAGTTCCTCCAGCACGTCGAACGCTGCCGCGGCCTCATCTACCTCCTGGACGGCACCGACGATCCCCTGGACCAATACAAACATCTGTCCCACGAACTCTCTCAATACAACTCTAACCTAACCAACAGGAACGCCTGTATCGTGGTCAACAAAATAGACTTGCCATCAGGGAGAGAGAACTTTGAGAGAGTCAAAAAGGAAATGAAAGCATTAGGCATTTCGGCTAAAACTGGATTGAATCTGTTGGAGCTTCTAAGAGAAGTTCGCTTGATGTACGATGAGGGTGAGAGCTGATGGTCGGTGATTTGATTAGCTGATTTCAATAAATGAGGTACAATACGTTTACTTTTAGTTTACCACTGACAGATGGCTTGCCTTCATTTCATTTCCAACTTTAACACCATACAAATAAAGTAGCTATTACAAAATCTGCAAACGTGGGTAACAGTATTCTAAAATTGGCTTTATTTGTAGGTCGTTAAAGTTGAATATGAAATGAAGGTAAACCATCTGCCAGTGGTAAACTTTATGTAATTTTACTGTACTCAATACGTTGGGACTGTAGTAAATAAATAAATCTTGGGACAATAGGGATGTTGACACCACCGATCGACTGACGTACTTTTTATGAGCCGTCAAAACACAATTCTCCCATAGTGTGAATGGAAATAGCAACTTATGACGTCACTTGTTCGCCAACTTAATCAACTAACTATTTATTTGTTTTAAAGCAACAAAAATCTAATTTCGCAGTTAATCGAAAATTAATCTGGTTTTCAGGGCTGAAATAAAGCTTTTTCACTTCTCATGCTCTTAAAATGTTACTTTAGTCTATGCATATCGGGACTAAAGCTCTTTTTTGATCTCTAGGGATTAAAGTAATTTTTTTTTAATTTACTTTGGAAACCCCTAAACTGCCAATCACTGTGTTTGTGAATGGAGGATTATTGCCATTTTCAGTGACTGGGCATAGACAATTTTAAAAATTTCCACAGACCGCAGCGCGCTTCGTAGCGCCCCGCGCTTCGGTCTGTCGAAGTCTTTTGGGGCGTGGAAATAACCTCAAAATGACAACTGTACAAAAATATTTAAAAAAATAATAATTTCGAGAAAAACACGATAAATAATTACGAATATTAATCTATTTAATTATATTAAAGATTAATTCATTTTATTATGCATACTTAGTCCAATTAGCTATGAAATAATTTTCAAGTTTGAATCTGTTGGCTAAATATGCAAACATTTAAAGCGTCACTGAACAAAAAAAAACCGCGGAACAAATTTAAATTGCTATTTGAATTCTGAACAGACGAGACGTCCATTGTTCGTATTGATCGAACGTTGTATAAAAGTAATATTGTAGATTTGTATAAAACATCGTTTTTTTCCTCGCATTCAAAGTGAAAAGTAGAGTGTTTAACGCGAGACTAAACTACCATAATGACACGCGAATTATAGCCACCCTCGCCCTGCTCGGGTGGCTAAATATCTTGTGTCATTATGGCTTGTTTTAGTCCCTTGTTGAACAATCTACTATTTTTTACTGGAGTCGTGTCTTCGAATTATTTTTTAATGGCGTCAGCTATCCCTATTTACCTATAGCTAGTCCGCGCTGGGGGGTATGACGACAAAGGGGGCCGGGAGAGGTGCGGGGCATTTATTATTAGAATATTCCCCAGAGTTCGTAAAGAAATAAAACTATGTTAAAACATGACTGAAATATGTTTATTATTTACGTTCACAATAAAATAAAATACCTTATCAGTGGTACAATAAATTATGGAAAATTTTGCCTTATATTATTTGATTATGTACCTCACAATTTATTTATTTATTTTTAAAATATACTATATATACTAATTATGTATGTCAGATTTCATCTAGTAAAATTATTTATAATTTTTTTTTTATATAAATAGGTAAATAAGTTTTCATGAAATGATGTTCAAATTTTTTCGATTCTTTGATATATTTTTTATATTGCACATAGTTATATCTCGATATTTCCTAACCCTGATATTAATTTTTACTTAATAGGGTAGGTATATCCATTTTAAAGCCTATAATAATTCTTACCTAAATAAATGCATGTCTCACAGCATGTATGCATGAGAAGTATTGAGAAGTAAAAATATAAGTATTAATCCTAAAAAATCGGTTGTGTGTAAAGTCGGTTTACGGACGATAGTTTAACGTGACAACGTCATACATATAACAAAACATTCAAAAAACAAAAATGAAACCAAGCGGTCACCCATCCAAGTACTGACCGCGCCCGACGTTGCTTAAACCTCGGTGATCGGACGAGAACCGGTGTTTTGTCAAATATCTTGAAAACGGTGCATCCTACGACAAAATCAATGAAATTTTCTTTATATATTACCAAATCTTCTGTATGTTATAATCTTATACTCCTAATTATTTACTTGTGTAATAAAACGATTTATCTTTAGGCCACTGGAATAGTATGGCCCTAAACTTACTCCGGGGCAACTCGGCTATATTTTTTGACAGCTTATTAAAAATACGTACCGCCATTGGAAAACAGTATCGGCGGCATAAGTTTGTGTTACTTTTTGGGTAGATTAATACGTTTTGAAGAATAAAGATTATATCTATCTATCTAAGTAGGTACTTAAAATATAATATAGTAGATTGTTCAACAAGGGAGGAAAATAACCAATATGACACGAGGTTTCTTGGCACCCGAGCACAGCGAGGGTGCCAATATTCCGAGGGTGATATTGGTGTTTTTCCCGAGTTAAACACTCTGCTTTTCATTTCGACTACAAGGAAAGTAATTTTTCAATAATGGCCCATAATTGATGAAAAAGCAAATTGGATAAAAAAATAAGCTGCCCAAATTACTAATTCCACGCGGACGGAGTCGCGGGCACAGCTAGTAATACCTACCTTTAAACGAGCAATTCTAGTATATATATATATATATATATAATCAGGATCTCGGAAACGGCTCGAATGATTTTCATGAAATTTAGTATGCAGGGGGTTTCGGGGGCGATAAATCGATCTAGCTATGTTTAATTTTTAGAAAACCTGGCTTTATTCGTGTTTTCAGGCTATTTTTGTTTGCATGAATTGAATACCTTAAATTTAGCTACTCTCAAATAGATCATAATGGCATAACAGAAATGGACTGCAGTGAACCCCAGTTCGATTCCACGTAGTTGATTTTTTAAAATTTTTTACTTTCTTTTTTTATGAGAAAACGTTAAGTTTCTTCTTTTGTGTTAAAAAAAATATTTTTTGTGAGAAAATTAGTGTTATTGAGACCATAGAACAATAGTATTTTATGCAACTATAAGGGCTACTATTTGCAACTATTTTATAAGGGCCATTGAGATACGAGTGCGAGTTTATGACATGAGGCGAAGCCGAATGTCATAAAGATGCGCATGAGTATCTCAATGGCCGATTATGAATAGTTGCATACATTACTTTTTCTATGAGCTCAAAATAAACATTTATTAAATAATGAATACTTACATAACGGACAATAAATGAATTTTTCTATTTTAAAAGTAGCAAATTATCGCTCACTTTCATTGCCGCCTGTTTTATTTCCGGCGGCGTCAACATTTCTGCATCACTTAGTTAAGTCACCAAAATCACACTACACATTCTCACAGATAAAAAGTCATTTAAATAGTGATTAACTCTTTTATTTCTTTCAACTTTCATGAACTCCTTGCAAAAGCAAAACAAATTCCCGTTATTTTGAAACGTTTTTTTTTCACTAATCACAACCTTATAATGGACCCGGGAACTTTAGGTCATACAGCCAAATTGAATGATGTTAAAATATTCATATTTAATAATAACATTAAAATTAATTTATTCTCCTTTATTTAAATATTCATTATTTAACAATTGTTTATGTAAACATATTTTAATTAATGTATAAAGTCGATTGAACAATAATTAATTACTTAAATGAAATAGAATGGCTGTTGGCCATTACCAACAGCGATATTGTGAGTAGCACATTGTAGTACGCGGGTAGAAAAAAAACGCTTCAAGGCAGAGCACATGAAACGTTACATTTACGTTTCGGGGCTACTTTTAGCAATTTCAGGTTTAAAGTTAGATAAAAGTGGGTACAACAGGGACGGTTGCTAGCCTATAGCCTACCTTATCCTATTTCCTTAGTCGCCTACGACATCCACGGAAGAAATGGAGGTGTCATTCTAAACCCGACACCACACGGGTACACGCAATTGTTATTTGATTACAACCGTCGAAACAGATGTTTACTTTTTCGTAACTCCGGATGTTTGGTAACTCTATGTTTATGACGTTGATTGGGCGATTTAAAAACTTAATTTGTATGGCATTTTGTACATTTATAGACGATGGTGTTGCGTGTGTCTTCGCTTGTTCCGGGTTCGCTTTGAGTTGTGGCTTGCGAGGGACCGGGTTCGCTTTGAGTTGTGGCTTGCGAGGGACCGGGTTCGCTTTGAGTTGTGGCTTGCGAGGGACCGGCTTTGCTTTGAGTTGTGGCTTGCGAGGGACCAGGTTCGCTTTGAGTTGTGGCTTGCGAGGGACCGGGTTCGCTTTGAATTGTGGCTTGCGAGGGACCGGGTTCGTTTGGGACCTGTAATAGCGACAGATGACAGTTTTAGATTATGAATTCATACAACAGAGTTACAAAACAGGACCCCTTTAGGATTCTTAAACGGGTAAACCGATTCGGATGCGGTTTTTTTTATTTGAAAGCTGGCTAAGTAGTTTTTTGAAAAGGTGCTAATTATATTTTTTTTCGACAGTGGTCGACTTCAACACTAAGACACTGCAGGTGTTTTGTTTTTGTCTCCTTTTATTAATTGAAAATATTTTTTAAGTGTTCGAGATGACATTTGTGAGATTTTACGGCTGACAAGCGGTTCGTGCTTAGTACTAAGAAGAAATAGAAAAAAAACGAAGTCAACTGTCGCTTCTGTCAATGTCAAATGAAATCTAACCTTTTGCGTTTCGTTTGCTTTGCGTTGTCCAAGAAGCAGTTCCAAAAAAGTGATCGAAAGTATTCAATCGTGATCCAGTTAACGTGCATAGGTCGTGGAGAAATGCGGTAAAATTGAAAGTCCGGATTATATGCGGAGGTCGATAAAAATAGTTCAAAAATCACACTGAGCACACCAAAACGCAAAGCAAATGTTCGATTAATTTCCTTTCTTTCTGCGCTGGTTCAAAGTTTTAGTTTCATCTTTCGATTTCCTTAGGTTTCTTTTGAGTATAAAGAATAATAAAAGTGTACAAAAGGCTAAATGTAAAATATAATATGCCCTATGCTTACCCCGTAAAAGCGTCCGCTCCACACACAATCACAAATTTCACCATCCAAGTCTTTTTATTCGTTAAATTCGTTAAATTATAATTAATATCTTAAAACACACGGCGGCCGCCATCGCCATCAAAACCGAGAGTCCGTCTTCTCTTCTTTTTTCAAATCTTCCGCGACGCGCGTTGCCAGTACGGCGCTTAGCTTGGAGTTTTTATACGTCGCCCAACCCCAAAGAGATAGACAAATATATAATAATAAAGTGCAAGTATTAATGTATGTGATGTTGAATATGTTGTGTAATGCCGCGTTTTTTAAGTTAGTTATCTATTGGTATTAAAATGAAACAGCAAACGAAACGCAAACGATTTGACATTGACATATGTGACAGTTGACTTCGTTTTTTTTTCTGTTTCTTCTTAGTACTGAGCACGAACCGCTTGTCAGCCGTAAAATCTCACAAATGTCATCTCAAACACTTAAAAAAATATTTCTAGTAAACAATAGGAGATAAAAATAAAACAGCTGCAGTTTCTCGATCTCCAGAACGCCGACTGTCGAAAAAAAATATAATTAGCACCTCTTCAAAAAACTTTACTTAGCCAAGATATACATATATGTTTAATCAAAATAAATTTGGCTGTTTCAAAGTTATCAGCTTTTCTGCTAGACACACACACATAGTGGTCAAACTTATAACACCCCTCTTTTTGTGTCAGGGTTCAAAAATTGGTTCAGCCGTTTCAAAGTTATCAGCTCTTTTGATAGGTGGGGAAGAGATCTCAAAAGCATAATGGGCATTTACTTTATTTTCAAAATATGTGCGACCAAATTGAATCGGGGGTTTTTAAAATGTTTAATTTATTACGCAGTTCGACTGTGTTCCCTGAACACTATAGGTATTGTATATACTTATCGTGTATATAGGATACATATAGGACAACACCAGAAACGTCAATGCGATAAGTATTATTTATTTATTTATTTCCCCTTAATGGCGGCCTTAAGGCTTGGGCCAATGTCAGTTACAATGAGGAGTTTGCGGTTGAATCTGCAGAACGCCAACAGTTTGATAGCAGCAAGAAAATAATTTTGGCAAAAAACAAAAAATAAGACTTTTTTTTTTCCGGCCGTACGCTGTTGTGGGAGTCACGTAACACTGCGACAAAGACAAAACATGTTGTTATTAATTAGAACTATAGTCTTATATTGTTAGAGGATATAAAGTCACACAGAATGATAATAAAGGGGGAATATACATAGCGAAGGAGGGATTTAAAATTAACAGGGCGGGGAATGTAGGGGGGGAGAAGGTCATACAGGGAGGATGACAGCTTCGAACATTCGAAAAATAAATGATCGATAGAGCCTTCGTCTAAACCACATTCACACAAAGAGTTGTCTCTCACACGAATCTTGTGAAGGAAAACCGGAGTACAGGAGTGGCCCAGCCTCAGTCTGCATATAGTTGACGTAGTTGCTTTGTTAGCTGCACGGTATTTAAAGAACCAGGGTTTGGCGGGAACAGTGTCTTGAACATCAGAGTAGTGCAGTCCTTTCATCTGACTAGAACTTATCCAGTGAGCGAGCCAGTCCGAATCCAGGCGATCCTTAGCCAGAGATGTCAAGTCATGCGAATAGCACCTGAACTGATCCAGGCAGCCCGAGTGAGTCGCGTCCTTAGCAAGCTGATCCACAGTCTTGTTGCCCTGGATTCCAATGTGGCTTGGGATCCAAGCCAACGAGACTCTCACATTCTTAACAGAGAGACTATGTAGAACTTGCTTAATTTGAAGGATGACCGGAAATTTGGATTTACTACGCAATTGGTTGGATGAAATGGCTTGTAAGGCACTTTTGGAGTCTGAAAAAATTATGCAGTTATTAAGGTTGTGCGAGTCTACATACTTGAGGGCCTCGAAAATTGCCACCGCCTCACCAGTAAAAACAGATGTATGCATCGGCAATTTATAGCTCAGGATAATTTTGAATTTAGGTATCCAGACAGCCGATCCTACACAACCCTGGCTTGAAAGTTGTGAAGCGTCCGTGTAAATAGAGGTCCAGTTAGGCCAGTTACTAGCAATGGCAAAATTTAAATCGAGATTAGGGGAAGGGGATTTACTATTAATACATAGGTCAAGTGAAATATCAGGACGGAACATGATAGCATCATATGGGGTTTCAAAGAGAGGGCTTATTAACCTACATTGAAAAATAGGGCACGGAAGGCGAGTTATTTTAACGTAGCTATTGACCAGACAGGGGGGATCTTTGTGAAACCAGTAAGGAGAGGTAGAGACTAATTCCGAAAGAGAGCGAAGATTAGCGACTAGAGGGTGGGAGGGAGATTGCATAATTTTGATAACATACTTATCCGAGAGAAATTGTCTTCGGATAGAAAGAGGAGGGTCGACACACTCAATTTGAAGCGCATTCGTAGGAGAAGATTTCATTGCTCCAATTACTAAACGAAGACTTTTATATTGGATTTTATCCAGAGAACTTAAACAAAGTTTATTGCACGGCTCTAATATGAAGGACCCATAATCAAAGTGACTACGAATAAGGGCATTATATATAAGTTTTTGAGTGTATGGGTGTGATCCCCACCAGACGCCAGATAGGGAGCGAATGATATTTAAGTTCCTCTCACATTTCTTAACGATATGATTAATATGGTGGACACCTGTCATTTTGGAATCAAGAACCACGCCAAGAAATTTGATCTTGTCCTGAACAGGAATACGGATACCATCGCAGAAAATGAGTATCTCTGGAATGGACCTTTTACGGGTAAATGGAACTACAGCACATTTCGGAACAGAAAGGGACAGGCCATGCTCCATTAACCATACATTCAAATAATGAAGAGCCGAGGAAAGAGGACGAACAGCGTCGGAGATATTAGGAACGACTGAATATAAGCATATGTCATCAGCATACTGAAGGATGTTACAAAATGAGTTTACCGACAATTCCAAATCGTAGGTATATAGGCTATAAAGAAGAGGACTAAGGACAGAGCCTTGAGGGAGGCCTTTATAGACCACCCTGGGAGGAAGGGAGACATTATAAGACGAAATAAGGACTTTTCTGGCCAAAAGAAAGTTAATTGTGAAGTCAACTAACCTCTCCGGAAAACTCAGATGATGCAGCTTTTGCCTGAGAAGAGGGAGAAGAACGTTATCGTACGCAGAGGAGATGTCTAAAAAGACCCCCACTACGGACTCACCTTTGGAGAACGCAAGCCGTATGTCGGTTGAGAAAATGGAGAGACTATCCATCGTACCGAGACCTTTACGGAATCCATACTGACTTTTGGCCAAAAGGCCCCTACTTTCTGCCAGCCATTCCAGACGGTTTTTAATGAGATGCTCTAAGATTTTTGCCAAAGCGGACGATAAGGCGATAGGCCGATGACCTGAAGGGTCATTACATAGTTTTCCTGGTTTTAAGATGGGAACAACTATCTGAGATTTCCATTCCTCAGGGGGGGAATTATGGAGAAAAATATTGTTTATAATACCAAGGAAGATTTGTTTGGAATTTGTACTGGAATTGACTATGAAGGAGTAGGGGATCCCATCAACCCCAGGGGAAGAATCTTTGAGTTGGTCTGTGGCTGTGAGAAACTCCTCCATAGAGAAAGGGGCATCAAAAGTGTTATGGGAAGAAGTAGAGGAAAGAGACCAAACTGTAGAGATTTCCTCAACAGTTGGGACAGAGGGGGGGGGCTAACTTAAGAGCGAATGCTTCAATCCACTCTGATGAATCGTTAGAAAAGAGATTTGCTTTCGGGGTAAAAGCACCGCGAAACCGCCTGATACCTTCCCAGACCAAATATGAAGGGGAATTAGGAGAAAGGCACTCACAGAATTTTTGCCAACCTAATCTTTTTTTATTTTGAAGGAATTTGGAGGTTTCCTCTGCAACTCTCTGATAATTTAAATAGTTTTCCCTCGACAAGTTGATTGAAAGGAGTGATTCAGCTTCTCTACGGTTTTTAACTGCTGCAAGACATTCAGCATCCCACCAGGGAGGAAATGGGATCTTTTTTGAAGGCTTTTTTTTTATTGGAATTGATTTGTCAGCCGCAGAAAAAAGAGCATTCCTAAAACCTTCGTACAGTGAAGATATATTATTGGGATCAGGGGAGGGGAGAAGAGATAATTCCTCGTCTAAGGCGGATCTAAATTTGGTCCAGTCTGCTTTTCTGGCTTGATATTTGAGACGAGGGGGGGAATAAAAAGAGGGAACAGGGTCAGGAAATGATACTTTAATAGGGAAATGATCACTTCCCAATGTGGAGGGGATCACTTGCCAAAAGAGTCTGGAAGAAATTGAAGGAGAACATAAAGTAAGATCAACAGCACTTTGTGGGTTTTGGGAAGGGAGTACTCGTCTCGTTGGGGAGCCATCATTTAGGACACACAAATTAAAGTTATCAAAAAGGTCAAGAAATGCAGAAGAAACTGAATCACTGGTATGGGAACCCCAAGAGGTATGATGTACATTAAAGTCTCCCAATATGATGATGGGGGGAGGTATAGTAGATAAAATGGAGGAAAGTTCAGCAATCATACCTGAATGAGGATCCGGAATATAAAGCGACAAAAAGGAAGTATTATTCACCCTAACAGCAACTGCGCTGATAAAGTCGCTATGAGGGGGAATAGAAATACGAGTAAAAATAATAGAGCGGGCAACTAATATAGCTGCGCCACCATAGCCATCCCTCCTGTCATCCCGGAGACAGGCAAAACCATGTACTCTAAAAATAGAGTTAGGCTTCAACCAGGTCTCCTGGATGGCTAGGAGGAAGGGTTTATGTTTATTAATAAGGTAAATCAGTTCATTTTTTTTATTATAGATACTACGACAGTTCCATTGAAGGAGAGTTTGGGTCATTTTGAGAGGAAACCAGAGATAGCAGTTGGGTCAATTTTTGATGCATGTTGTTCGGTAAGCCAGAATCAGAAAAGCGTGACAATATATTAATTAATGTGTTGAGCAGAAGCTCAATGAGGTTGTCATTAGGGGAGTTAGACTCTTGATTAAGAGCACAACCGTTAGATTGGGAGGAAATCGGATCGCGGACAATATTATTGTGAGCAATTCTGTCATAACCTGGATTACCCATCAAAGCATTAGTTTTTCGGCGAACAAAAATAGTTTTGCGGTATGATTGGGATTGGGATGGAGACTGAGCTTGCGGTTGAGATTGTGATTGGGGAGTGTTATAAAATGAGGCAGGGGAAGGAGAATTCAAAGTCTCGGAGAAGGTTTTTCTTACCTGGGGGAAGCGAGCAGAAGATTCCGTGTAGGAGAGGTTTTCCTGTGACATCACCATTTTAATGTTGTTCTGGGCAGGAAATGTCAGTAGCATAATGATTGCCAGAGCAGAAGAGGCATTTAAGCATTGGGGAATTACAGGTTTCACCAATATGATCAAGGGAGCATTTGTAACATCTGGACTTTGATCTACACTGCGCTTTTATGTGTCCAAATCTACAGCAGTTGTTACATTGGATGGTGGGGAGAAGGTAGCATTCGATAGGTAAACTGTTATAGAAACAGAATACCTTTGGAGGTGGCTGCGACCACTGAATGTAAGAACCACAGATCGGGTAGGAATCCATATGGGAGTATTGTTCTCACCAACTGATTTCCTACTCAATCTGCGGGCCCTGATAACGCGTCCAAAGCCAGAGGGTACAGTTACATTTTCCACTATCTATTCACTATCATTGACCATTCTGGTGAAATATCCCTAACAATGCCCATACGCGTGACATGAAATGTGGGAACCACTGCTGAGTATTCTGCCGAGGTGAGTGCAGGATGTAAAATGAAGTTATTAGCGTGTTCCGCAGAGTCAAACTCGACGGAAAAACGATTGCGCCCGATTCTTTTCACACCGTCCCTAACAACGCCGTGAATATTGTTGGTGTAAAGAAAATGTCCAAAATTAATAGCTCTCAAAGCAATACCTGAGGCTGGGTCACTCTCTATTCTCTGGACGTTGATGATGTAAGGGCCAGAGTCTTCTGTGGTATATGATGACTTTAGTTTTTCGAAATCTGGGTGTGTGAATGTTGCTTCAGAAGAAGCTGCAGGAGAAGTGGACTTTTTGGATGCAGGAACATTGGGATCGGTTGAAGATCTTTTACCGAGTAAGGGGGATGGGGTTTGCGGCAAATTAACTACCTGGTTAGGAGGGATAGGAGAACAGACAGAACCTCCACCGGGATCATCTGGCTCCGAAGCATCTAGATCCATGATTGATTAAAACTACCACGAATACTTACACCAGGACACTCACAAACAAATCTAAATAACTACAGGATCACAACAGCGGTTATATCACGAAATAAACCCTAATTACTAAATCCGAAACGCTAAACTTGCTACCACCATAAACGCTGACCCTTTGCTCTCATGCGATAAGTATTCTGTTTCGATCGAAATAAAATGTTGACAGGACTGACAACTGCCTTGGTGCAAGCAAATGTCAAGTTTAAGGTGACTAAGCTATTTTACCATCAATACTTTGAAAAAAATTTAGACAAAAAAGCTGTGGACAATCACTAGTATACGGAAAAAGCATTGAAAATTAAGTTTATCGGTATAGGAACACCGTTAAATATGGCCTCGAATATACCGAGGTCTGATGATGAGATGATGAAAGACCCACCTGTCGCTTCTGATGACGTTTGCGTTTCTTCTCAACACCCAGGTAAGTGCGAAGTTTATTTTTAAAAATCTTTATGGTGCCAGCATTTCTTACGTCTTCTGGTAAGCCATTATAAGCCACTGCTCCGGCGTAATTCATATTCCGCTGCCCATACTTGGTACGCGTGGGAGGAACAAAGAGCTCATTTATGCTCCGCGTATCTCTCGATTCTTTAATCTTAAACGACACTTGTGTCATACTTTGATGTATTATCTTGAAAACCAAAAGGCAAGTTTTATAAAATATGTTTTGCTTTATGCTTAACACTTGCAAGGTCTCTACCGCATTAAGCTTGCGTCTCAAAATGTTATGTGGACCTTGCAATAACGCTTTAGATGCCGCAGAGGCTGTACCCCACACTTCTATCAAATAATCGACGTGTGGTCTGATACAAGCGTTATAAAAAACTAAGCCTTGTTTTCGCGAACAGCGGCCAACCAATTTCAAATTCTCGTAGTACAATGTGAGTAATGACTTTATTATCAAGATGTGGGGCTTCCACGTAAGTTTGCTATCTAGCATCAGTCCGAAATATTCCGCTTGTCTAGTTTCCTCTATTTCAGTATCATTAAGGTATAATTTACACGTTCCGTCTATCTTTGACTTGTTCGAGAATACCACGCTGTGTATTGCATTGGGGTCCAAGACTAAACCACTGTCTTGAAAGAATTTCAATACAGATTTTAAATCATGTTGTGCTTTTTCGACTAAATCTTTTACGTTTTCTCCGTAATAAAATAGAGTTATTTTTTCAGCTGAGACAGTAATGTCTCCATTTAATTTTAATTTCTGCACGTCGTTTATGTATATTAAAAATAATAAGTGTCCTAATATAGAACCTTGTGGCACGCCTAGTTTGATGTTTCGTGGATTACTTTCAAAAGCTCCCATCGAAACGATGTGTTTCCGATTAGCAAAATATGATTCCAGAATTTGTAACGCTGAGCCGTTTATACCTAAACTTTTAAGCTTCTTCAGTAAACGAGAGTGATTGACTTTATTCAAAGTCTTGTTAAGGTCTATAAATAGCCCGAGTACAATTTTTTTCTCATCAATACTCGTATTAATTTTAGATATAAGATTGATCGTTGGTGGTACAGTATTTGGTTTCTCTCGATAACCGTATTTGTTCTCAGTTGCGTAATGTATAGGAACGAAAATATTCAAACGCCGCCAAAGCAATTTTTCTAGTATCCTTGAAAATACTGGTAAAGCCAATTCAAATGTATAATTTGTGAGTTTAGCTTGCCAGCCAGATTTGTGCATTGGTATGACCTTTAAAATTTTAAGGCAGTCAGGATAAAAACCAGCATCAAAACAATCGTTGATAAAGGTACTCAGCGTCTTGCAGATATTTTTATTGGAACCTTTAATATTTTCGACACTAATTCCGTCGATCCCTGCACTGATAAGTGGATCTAAGCTGACGATGATTTCGCTGATTTCTTTTGCGGTACAAGGTGTTATTTTAGTAAGCTGAATCTGATTATCTTCTTCAACTTGTAAAGGCATCTCAGGTTGGTCAGACTGGTCATGATCCAAACCAGTAATTTTTGAGTAATAAATGTTAAATTGTTCACATATCTCTTTACTGCCTGTAACAGTTTTAGAGTCAAGACAAAGCTTTGAAGGTAAAATTTTTTTATTGAATCCGCTTTTAATGAAGGCTAATATCTTATAATCATTTTTCATGGCCTCCATCTCCTCATTTTTTTTGTTACGGACTTTATCGAACAGTTTTCTGGTTTTCTTATTTGGATATATTTGATATTTTTGACAAAATAAGTTTTTTAGTATTATCCCTTTGCATATTTTTTTTGTGATCCAGTCGCCCTGTTTTAAGTGATTACTTTTTATTATATTAATGATTTGAATCATGGCATTCTCTAGCGCAGAAACCTCTTTGTTGTTATATTCAATTTTACCGAGGCCTTTTTTTCTCGCATTTTGGATTATAGTTTCATTTATTTCTCGATTATCTGGTAATAGTTTAGGATTCCTTATTTCAATATACACTTGTCTGTGGTCAGCTAACGATGAGTCAATCAAAGCGACGTGGAATTCACCAGCACCTAGATTCGTTAAGACATGATCAATGATACTTCTCTTTTTTTCGACATCATCTTCTATATTTATCCGTGTAAAATACTCCTGGCTTTTCTTATTCAATATGACAAACCCAGTGTCGCTAAGTATTTTTTCGTAAGTTTTGCTTTTATCGCTTTCTAAAATATTTATGTTGAAATCACCTACAACAATGGCGTTGGCGCAGTGGTCCTTTTTATTTTGTAATTGTAACCTGAGATCTTGTAGGAATGTCTTTTTTCCAGTATTCCCAGGATAATATACGACTCCGACGTTTAATTTAAGCTCGTCCAAGTAAAACCATAGGTAGTTGTTGCCGTTCCTATACCCGTACTGATCACCTACAGTACTGTATTGCATACCCTTGAGAATGTATGCACCAGCGCCTCCCCCAGTTTTGTCAGTCCTGCTACTTAACACAAGTTTGTAGTTTTCTAACTCAAGTGAATCATTATTACTGTCATCTGTTTCGGTCCATGTCTCAGTAAGCAGTATAAAATGGACAGTTTTGGGAATCATTTTGATAATACATTTAAACTCATCTATTTTTCCTTCTGTCTTGATACTTTTCACATTCGCGTATAATATGTTTAGAGACTGACGGTCTTTCGGTAATTTGGTATAGTCATGGGTTATTTGGTATGTTACGATTAGGGAATTACTTCTACTAGTTTCATTTTCATCTACGTTTATTTGAATTGTGTTGTTAGATGGTCCGGCTTGACTTGTGCTTGTGTTTTGTGTCCTTCGCACCAGTTCATCCATTGTTTGACATTAGCCTGAAATTAATATTTTTTTTTAATAATCAAGATCAATAGCCGCAGTCGCAGCTGCAATATCAATTTAGACGACCAGATGGCCTAGTGGTTAGAGACCCTGACTTTCGTATGACATGTCTGAATTACTTCCTGTAGAGAAGTCATCTGAATGTTCTACCAATCTGAGTCAGCTTGGTAGGATCTGATTCCCTACGAGGCAACGGACAATACAATACAATACAATACAAATATTCTTTATTGATCACCAAAAACAGTACAGTGACATTACAAAAATAAAAATTCAGGTAGACAATAGGCGGTCTTATCGCTAAAAAGCGATCTCTTCCAGACAACCAATTACTCAGAAATTAATAAATATCAACAGACGAATGTAGGTGGTAGAAATAACAGACAAGAGAAACGCAGTATTACTTAATAGACAACAAACAATAAAAACAATACAAATTTAATATAAATTATATAAATAAACAAATACATTCAATATAATACTTATACACTACATATACTTAATACAAAATATCAATGGAAAAAAAAAATGTCAAAAGGCCGCATGTGAGAAAAGGGTTTAAAAAGGAAATTAAAGAAACAATATACTTAAACAAAAAAGAAAAAGAATAAAGAAGGGTCAAAGAGCGAGAATTACGTTAGTGACAAATAGTGAGCCTTTAGAAGGTTTTTAAAAATGGGAAGGGATTTTGCTTGCCTTAACGACAAAGGAAGAGAATTCCAAAGACGAATGGCGGTCATAGTAAAGGAGTTATGATAGAATTTGGAGGAAGAAGGAGGAATAGTAAGAAGAAAATTTTGTGCAGAGCGAATAGAGGACATAAACATAAAACGCTCTTGAAGATATTGAGGAGTTGCAGGATTGAAGAGTATGCTGTACAGAAGAGAAAGAATGTGAGTATTACGGCGAAAACGGATGGGGAGCCACTTGAGATGGGCGCGATAGTAGGAAACGTGGTCATACTTCCGCAAACCAAATATGAACCGAATACAGACATTTTGGATACGCTCAAGCTTATTCAATTGCTCCTCTGTAAGATCTAAATAGGAAACATCGGCGTAATCTAAAATAGGAAGAAGGAGAGAATTAGCCAACGCAATCTTGGTAGCGAGCGGGAGAAAGTTGCGAAGCCGCCTCAGAGACCCCACCGCAGCAAACATCTTCCTGCTAACCTCATTAACTTGGGGCGCCCACGCCAATGACTGGTCCATGAAAACACCCAAGTTTTTTACTTTAACCGAGAAAGGTATCAGGATACCATTAAAAAATATAGGCGGCAGATTAATAAAATTTACTCTGGAAATAAAATGTGAACTAACGGACCCTTAGAGACCCTGACTATGAAGCTTGAGGTCCCGGTTTGTTCCCATGTCGGAGCAGATATTTGTATGAAAAATACGAATTTTCGTTTTGAGGTCTTGGGTGTTTAATATGTATTTAAGTATGTATCTATATAAGTATGTTTATCCGTTGCCTAGTACCCATAACAAAAGCTTTGCTTAGCTTACTTTGGGACTAGGTCAATTGGTGTGAATTCTCCTTTGATATTTATTATTTAACTAGCTTTTGCCCGCGACTCCGTCCGCGTGGAATTAGTAATTTCGACAGCTTATTTTTTTTATCCAATTTGCTTGTTCATCAATTATGGCTCTCCTTAGTTCCTCGATATAAATATAAATAAATAAATAAAATAGTAAATATCACGGGACAATTCACACCAATTGACCTAGTCCCAAAGTAAGCTAACCAAAGCTTGTGTTATGGGTACTAAGCAACGGATAAACATACTTATATAGATAGATACATACTCAAATACATATCAAACACCCAAGATCCGAGAACAAACATTCGCATTTTTACACAAATATCTGCCCCGACACGGGAATCGAACCCGGGACCTCAAGCTTCGTAGTCAGGTTCTCTAACCACTAGGCCATCTGGTCGTCTAAAAAAAAATTACCCCCCCCCCTCCCCCCCCCCCCCTCCGCACCACATCCCAACCCCTTCCCCCCACCGAACCCCCCGCACACCCGCGTTCACATTCACCTCCGTACTCCCAAGTCAAGCGTGCCTATAGAAGTTTTGCTTCAAAAACCCCCGATTTTGAAACATTCTTCGCTCCGCTCCGCTCCTATTGGTGTAAGCGTGATGATATATAGCCTATAGTATAGCCTTCCTCGATAAATGGGCTATCTAACACTGAAAGAATTTTTCAAATCGGAGCAGTAGTTCCTGAGATTAGCGCGTTCAAGCAAACAAACAAACTCTTCAGCTTTATATAGGCCCTGCCACGCCTGTGTGCATGTCCAACTTAAGATGAACCCTATTTAGTATAGTCTACTATATTGTTGTCAGCTCATTTTATGTTGGATTTTTTTTCTATGTACTGTACTATCCATTTTCTTTTAAATTTATATTCGCAAAAGTTTTAAATCATCATTTAAGAGACTATAATTAACAATTAACAAAATTAACAAAACCTATAATATATTAACCGAAGATTCCGCAAAATTAATAACAATTCTTCTAAAAACAGTTCGATAAATTCTTAAAATAGACGTATCTTTCTTATTTGTGAACCGATTCAAATGAAACAAACACTAAATGTTAATCCAAGAAAATACCAACATATCAGTGAAAACCGCATCCTTCTAGGTTAAGCCGTTTCTGAGATTAGCGCGCACAAACGCACAGACAAACAGATAAACAGACAAACAGACAATAATTCTAAAAATCATTGTTTTGGGTTCTATTGCGCTAATAAATAGCCCTAGTGACAGTTTTTCTCAAATATCTTCAATGTACAGACGCCGACTTGTTACAGATTTATTATACACCGTGAAATTTTAGTGGTTGTTTTCCCGAAACGAGGTAATTTAGTATCGATTGTACAATCGATTTATAATTACTATTTTGACTAGAGTCAAAAATCCAATTGTGAAAAACGAAAGTCGAAAATGACCGCAAACCAATAGTAACGCTTCGTTGGTACCTAACCTATCGTACGATCGTAACGAAGCGTTACTATTGGTTTGCGGTCATTTTCGATTTTCGTTTTTCACAATTGGATTTTTGACTCTAGTCAAAATAGTAATTATTAATCGATTGTACAATCGAAACTAAATCACCTCGTTTCGGGAAAACAACCACTAAAATTTCACGGTGTATGTATAGATAGCGCTCTTGATTCTGAGTAAGAAAAAGTCAAAGCTAAAGTTATTTGCTAGAACTACTCGTATGGTATTTTTACAGGAGCAGGAAAAAAAAAGAATGAACATGTTCACCATGAGGGTGCCTTTCCACCAGAGATGTGCTACGCTACGTTGCTATGGATGTACCTATCTGATATCCACCAATCATGTTCATTGGTCCACATATTTAGCATAGTACTGGTGGAAACGGGTTCAACTAAGCTATGATTTTTATATGGAAAGATGCGTGCCCTGGAAGCGTACTATGGATGGTCGCGAGTCTCCCCCCTCACCGCGCTGCCGCTCCGCGCGCCCCTGTCGATACATCGCATAGCTCGAGCTGCGCATCTTCTTCGCACAGCTGCCTCGCGGCTGCTCATCTACGAGGGGCGTTCAATATAAAGTGAGAATGAGATGCAAACTCTTTGTGCGGGACACCCTTCGACGTGCCCGCAGCTTGGGTCTGGTTACTCTGGACGCTGGTCGAAATAATAGGCCGGTTTGTTGGTTTCTTCCTGGTCCGCTCGGTGTCGCTCCTCGAAGTCGATTAATTTTCAGGCCGAATGGCCTACCTTTATTTCAGCGCTCGAGGGCGCAATTGATTGGGCGACCCGAGCGGATGTCGAGAAGCATTTATTGACCAATAAGCATATTATCCAATCATAACTTAGTATATAGCGATAGCCAATCAGGCTTAGTCATTATTTGTCAATAGTAGAAGGGCCAATTAGGTTAGCCCTTTTTTTAACCAATAATTGGTTTTACATTATTCTTGTAGTCGGCCAGTTCGATCCCCAGGCCACATAGAACCCTGTCGTAGTAACTAAATTCAAGTTAGTATAGACTATGCCTCTTGAGTGAGGCAAATGTTACTACGACAAGGTTCCGCGGCGGCCCGGGAATCGAACCCGGCCGACTTTACTTAACTAAATCGTTAATAAAAAACAGGAATTGCGTATCTTTAATTGACTTAAGGCATAATTAAACAGGTTAGTGTTTGTGCGGCGTCCTGCACATTAATTGACTTAAGCTAACATAATTAAACAGGTTAGTGTTTGTGTGGCGTCCTGCACATTGCTCCCGCCGTTCATCGCCGCAGGCGTTGAAGTTTACTGACGTGCAGGAGCCGCAGCTTCCGGACCCGTTGGCAGGATTGTAGCCTCTGGACTCGTTGGCAGGATTGTAGCCTCCGGACTCGTTGGCAGGACTGCAGCTTCTGTGGTTGTTGGCAGGACCGCAAGCTTTTTCGTAGGTCGGCGTAGCACGCCGCCCTTGGTGAGTACATCTGCCACTCGTGTGACGCCGTCGGCGCCGGGAAAAACGGCGATGATCCTCCCACGCGGCCATGTGTTGCGTGGGAGGTTGCCGTCGACTATGAGGACTAGGTCGTCGACGGCAAGTGGGGGGCCGCGCCCTCGTGGCTCCCGCCGGTTTTGGAGTTCGGGCAGGTATTCGCGCAGCCATCTCGCCCAGAAATGGTCGGCTAGGCGTTGGGCGGTGCGCCAGGTGCCGCGCCCGGCCGCGTCTTGATCTTCAAATTTCCCTGGGGGCGCCGTCCAAGCTGCGCCTCCAAGCAGGAAATGGTTCGGTGTTAATGCCTCAGGATCGTCCGGATCGACTGAGACATGTGTTAGCGGACGGCTGTTGATAGTAAATTCAGCCTCCGCCAGTAGGGTGATTAGGATTTCTTCGGAGGGATGACGCTCATGCAGCGTCACCTCTAGTGCTGCTTTGGCGCTTCGCACCATCTTTTCCCACGCTCCGCCCATGAAAGGAGCGCCAGCTGGGATGAAGCGCCATCTGATGCCGCGGTGTGCCCCCTCCTCTTCTGTGGCTGCGTCGAGTGCTTTTCGTAACTCCTTGTCAGCGCCCCTCAGGTTGGTCCCATTGTCAGACCACATCTCTGCTGGGCAGCCGCGGCGCGCCACCATGCGGCGCAGCGCCATGATTGCCGAGTCCGTCGTCAGTGAGTGCGCCATCTCCATATGTATGGCGCGTGTTGTTAGACACGTAAAGAGGGCCACGTATCTCTTCTGGTGACCTCGGCCCACTGTGACACTAAGTGGGCCGAAGTAGTCGACCCCTGTGTAGGTAAAGGGTCGGTGATGGTGTGCTAGGCGGCAGGGCGGGTGATTTCCGGTGGGCGGGGTGGGCGGGAGAGCCCGCCTGATGCCGCAGGGCCGGCAGCGGTGAAGTACTTGGCGCGTCGTCGACCGGAGGTGGATCACCCAGTAGCGTTGCCTCATCTCGTTGATGGTGGGTTCCACGCCGGTGTGACCTATTTGCCTGTGTACGTAATCTATATACAACCTTGTCACATTATGTCGGCCGTCTAGCACAAGCGGCCGTTTTGTGCTTGTGACGACGTTTGTTGCGGCTTCAATTCTGCTTACGAGTACGATCGTGCCTTCCTGTAGTGATACTGCTATTGTTTTGATTTTGCTGTGATTTGGTAGTGTGTGGCTAGCTTTGAGGGCTCGGAGTTCGGCGTCGAAACTCTGCTGTTGCGCCGCCTTCATGATCAGCTGTTCGGCGCGTTGCAGTAAATCGGCGTCCAGTGTTGCGTAGTCGCGTGCTTCAGCTTTTGGGAGTGGTGGGTGGGGCTTACCTATGGTTTTTGTGGTCGCGGGCCTCTGCCGCCAGTCTGGGTCGCCTTTCACGTTTGCCTTTGTCCGTTTGTAATTTACGGCTTCCCTTTTGCGACAGAGTTCGGTGAATTGTAAAACTCTGGCTGTAGCCCTCCAGAGTCTCTCCCACTTTGAGAAGCGACTAGAGTCCGGGACCGCTTCGTACGCCGACGTTTCGTCGCTGTGCCTGGCTGCGTTGACTTTTTCTTCGCCCGTCGGGGTGGGGGGGTTACTTGTTAATTGGGGCGGGGCCTCTTCCGGCCACTCCTCCGGACGCTGCCTAAGGAAAATAGGCCCTGTGTACCACCTGTGATTTTTGTTAAAATTTTCAGGGACATTTCTTGTGGCGTCGTCGGCGGCGTTCAGCTTCGTGGGCACCCACCGCCACTCATTTACTTTGGTAAGTTCCTCGATGGCCGCTATTCGGTGTGCGACGAAAGGGCGGTAAGTGCGCGAACCACTACGAATCCATTGTAGCACAGTCTTACTGTCTGTCCAGTAGGTCGTGGTGTGTGCTGTCTGCTGGTGTTCCCGCTTCACGTAGTCTGCCATGCGTGCGCCCATCACCGCGGCTTGCAACTCGAGCCGTGGGATTGAAGTTAATTTCAGCGGGGCGACGCGCGCCTTCGCGAGTATGAGTGATACGCTGATGTTACCTTGCGCGTGTTCGGCGCGCCAGTATAGCGCCGCCGAGTATGCAGACTCGCTTGCGTCCGTGAAGACATGTAACTGAAGGTTCGTCGCGTCGCTGTATCCTTGGTAGGCGCGTGACACCGACACGTCTCGGAGCGCCTTCAGATGAGTCAACCACTCTCGCCATTGTGCCGCGAGGTCGTCCGGAAGTTGCTCATCCCAGCCGATGCCTCTGCGCCATGTCTCCTGAAGGATGTTCTTGGCTCTCACTGTAACAGGTGATGCAAGTCCCATTGGATCATACAAAGACATTACAATTCGTAGCGCCACCCGTTTCGTAGGCTTATCGCAGTCCATTTGCGCCGGAGGTACTCGTGCCATGTCTAAATTGAAACTTATCTTGTCCGAATCGGGCCTCCAAATGAGCCCTAGAACTCGTTCGCTCGGGCCGCCATCGGAGAGTTCAACGGCCGCTGGCCGATCGGGAGGCGCCTCCATAGCCGCCATCACCTCGCCACTGTTGCTGGACCAACCCCTGAGGTTGAAGTTACCTTTAGCGTGTATGTCCTTAACCGCCTGCGATATCTCTATTGCTTCCTTCGCGGTTTTGAAGCTGTCTAAGTAGTCATCTACATAGTGGTTCGTGATGATGGCGGCGGCCGCTGTCGGGTTGAAGTCTGCGTGCTTCTTTGCGTTAAAATTTTTTGCGTAGATCGCAATAGATGGGGAACACGTTGCGCCAAAAATGAGCGACTTCATGCGAAATTCTTTCGCGGGCGTTTCGCCCCGCTCTCTTCCCCGCCACAGGTACCGGAGCGCGTCTCTATCTTCTTCCCTCACTCGGACACGCATAAACATTTCTGCTATGTCGGCCGTTACAGCCACTGCGTGTTGGCGGAAACGCATCATGATGCCTGGCAGTGACTGCAATAAGTCCGGGCCCGACATCAGATTCGCATTCAGACTGGTACCTTTTGTTCTAGCGGCGGCGTCGTGTACCACGCGTAGTTTGTCCGGCTTCTGCGCGTTGACCACTCCGAAGTGAGGTAGGTACCACGTCTTCCCCGGTGTCTTGGTGGCGGGGGCGGGCTCCGCGTAGCCCTTTGATACGAACTCGTCCATTTGTTTTTCGTATTTCTCTCGCAGTGTCGGATTCTTGTCCAATTTGCGCTCGATCCCTTCCAGTCTCGACTGCGTGTTCCCATAATTGCAAGGCAACTGTACCTGCTTGTTGTTCCACAGCAGGCCGGCTTCATATACTCCAGGCTCTGCTTCTTTGAATGTGGCTTTTAGAATTTTTTCGGCCCTCTCCTCTGGGTCACTGGCTGGGCGCGCGGGCTGTACAATGAGGTTATCCAGTTGAAAATACCTTGACAGTTGTTCCTCCATAGCTTCGTCGTGGATGTAGTTTATGCGCGCGCCCAGCGCGCGTGTCTGCGCGCCGTGAAGCACCCATCCGAGGGGGGTGAGGGACGCGACCGGCTGATCCTTGCGTCCTCGCCTCATCTGCTCCGCCACCAACAGGTGCCAGTTGTCCTGACCACTTAATATCTTTGGGAAAGCGCAATTGTAAATTAACTCACTCTTTATGTTCTTCAGATGCTCGCATTGATTCACGGCCGCCTCGTCGACCCGCTGCGTGCTAATGGATAAGTTTCTCACCGTTCTCGCCTCGACGTCGAATCCGCGGCTTGAGCCCGCGAGCTCCAGCTTCACTCTCTTTGACTCAGACTGGTTTATGTTCGCGTCGGTGATGGCTTCGATGCGCAGCGGGTCGATCGGGCCGGTCGCCCCGACGTCCTCCGCGAGCCGTTCGTCCACCAGAGTGACGGTGGATCCATCGTCAAGGAGGGCCCAGGCGTCCTTGCTGCCCCGGGGTCCCGTGACGCGCACCGGCAAGATCTTCAAGAAGGAGTGTGGCCCGCGCGCCCATGCGCAGGTCACAGTTTCGACGGCGGCGTCCACCGTGACACCCTTGGCCGCCTCCTCTTCTTTATGCAGGAGCCGGTGGTGGTACCGCTCGCAGCCGTCAATGGTACACGGCTCCGCCTTGCACGTGTGGTACCTCGTCCTGAAGACTAAGCATCTGAAACAAAGCTTTTTATTTTTCGCCCACTCCCATCGTTGGGCGGGCGCCGCCTTTGTGAATTTAGAACACGCACTAACATCACTGTGATCATTGTTATTACACACCACACATTTATATTGTCTTTGCTGTCGGCTTTCCTTAACTGCATGCGTGCGGTGTGGCGGCGGCGCCCGTCGATCCGTCCCGTATTGGCCCGATGAGATTGTCTCAGGCTGGGCGAAAGGTGCGCATATGTCTGCCTCCCTCTCGAGGAAGCGCGTCAGTTTGATAAGATCCGCTTATTCAGGTGACTGTGTCGCCGCGAAATCGTACCACCGGTACTTCATGTTCATTGTGAATTTTTCTATAATGTTCTTGGTGACCTCCGGGTTGAACATGTATTGATAGCGCCCTAAAGCCCTCAATGTCGCCACTATATTGCACACGCGGTTCGCGAAAACACAGACGTCTCTAGGGCTATCGGATAGCCGCGGCAACGCACGTAATCGTTCGAGTTCACTTAGCGCGATCGCGTCCGGACGGCCAAAACGGTTCTCTAGGACGCGCACTATTTCGTTCGCACTCGCGCCGCACAGAAATAATTGTTCCACAGATTCGCGGGCTCGGCCCTTAACACTGTTTCTGAGTCTATGCACGTTTTCACATTCACTAAAATTGTTCACAGTCTCACAGTAGGCCCTTTTGAATGTCAGCCAGTACTGGTGGGCCCCCGCGAAAACTGGGAGGTCCGCGGGCCTCCGCTGTTGTTGACCCGCCGCTATCGCCATCGTAATCGCCGTAGTCAGGTCGGCGAGCGGGCTCTGGTATTGTTGCGCGACCTCCCCTGCTCCCTCCGGTGTAAGTTGTGCCGCCGGCGGCAGCGCTGCTGCGCCGAGCCACACGCCCTGCTGTTGGTCGTGTGTGGGGTCATAGGTTGGCTGAAACGGGGCGGCGCCGGGGTCCATCCGGGGCGTCGCGGCGAACTGTTCGCTGCTCCTCATCGGGTCGCCGGGCCGCGGCCCGGGCGTATAGATCGGGATGCTTGCTCCTCCGGCGGCGCCGAGCCCCTGCCCGGGCGCCGTAGCTGCATCGTTTACTGGCTGCGTGACGCCGTGCCACTGCTCCGGCGTTGCGCCAAAAGTGATTGCGGGCATGCGCGCCGCTGGTGACGTTGCTCCGGGCCACTGCCTCGGACGTGCGGGGTCACCTCCCCCCGCCTGCTGCTGCCAGTTGCCGAGCCATCTTGTCAGCATCAACGAATTGGCGGGAACGCCTCCCGCCGGTGGCATGGCGGCGCCGGGCCGCTGCCCTGGCACCGCGAAGTTGGCGGGGACGCCCCCCGCCGGTGGCATGGCGGCGCCGGGCCGCTGCCCTGGCACCGCGAAGTTGGCGGGGACGCCCCCCGCCGGTGGCATGGCGGCGCCGGGCCGCTGCCCTGGCACCGCGAAGTTGGTGGGGACGCCCCCCGCTGGTGGCATGGCGGCGCCGGGCCGCTGCCCTGGCACCGCGAAGTTGGCGGGGCAACCCCCCGCCGGTGGTATGGCGGCGCCGGGCCTCGTCCCGGGCACCGCTGGGTTGGCGGGGACACCCCCCACCGGTGGCATGGCGGCGCCGGGCTCCGTCCCGGGCGCCGCTGGGTTGGCGGGGACACCCCCCGCCGGTGGTATGGCGGCGCCGAGCCTCGTCCCGGGCACCGCGAAGTTGGCGGGGCAGCCCCCCGCCGGTGGCGTGGCGGCGCCGGGCTCCGTCCCGAACACCGCTGGGTTGGCGGGGACACCCCCCGCCAGTGGTATGGCAGCGCCGGGCTCCGGCCCGGGCGCCGCCGAACTCCCCTTCCGTAACACGAGATGCTCCAATGTGTTGGTGCCGAGCCCCGGCTCAGGCACCGTAAATGGGGATGAGTACCCCTGTTGATCAACCCATTCTTGAATCCTTCGAGCGCGAGCGGGTTCCTCAGCCGGGTCTTCCACCATCGTATCTTCATCCTCGCTTTCTTCGTCTTCAATCGTTTTCAACTTTGCGGCCGCCAAGTCTATTTGAAGGCGTAGGAGTTCCTGCCGCGCGATTGATGCGCGGTGCGCTCTACTTCGTCGCATCGTTGAAGTGGTCGCTACAACGCTCTTCTCACTCGGGGGCGGCGGCACGGACACGATGGGGCCCGCAGGTGTACCCAGAGTCGCGCCCGCCCTCGGGGTCGCAACCCCGAGGTTTACCGCTAGCAGCGCAGCCGCCGCCCGCGTGTTGTGTGTTGGAATCGTTGTCGTCGCGATGGATTGTGGCGTTGCCGCAGACGGTGGTGGTGGCAGAGGCGTTGTTCTACTTAGCTCGCGTTCTGTAGGGGGGCGGACAGAGGCTGTGGTGGTGGTAGTAGCGGTAGAGTCCGCGGTGATGCCCGCCGACTCCGATGGCGTCGTGTGTGTAGGCGCCGACGACTCCCCCCCCCCCGCCTCCCGACCGAACGCGTAACCGGCATCCTATTCTTCACAGCTTCAATCCCGGTTCGATGGACCAATGTGCGGGACACCCTTCGACGTGCCCGCAGCTTGGGTCTGGTTACTCTGGACGCTGGTCGAAATAATAGGCCGGTTTGTTGGTTTCTTCCTGGTCCGCTCGGTGTCGCTCCTCGAAGTCGATTAATTTTCAGGCCGAATGGCCTACCTTTATTTCAGCGCTCGAGGGCGCAATTGATTGGGCGACCCGAGCGGATGTCGAGAAGCATTTATTGACCAATAAGCATATTATCCAATCATAACTTAGTATATAGCGATAGCCAATCAGGCTTAGTCATTATTTGTCAATAGTAGAAGGGCCAATTAGGTTAGCCCTTTTTTTAACCAATAATTGGTTTTACATTATTCTTGTAGTCGGCCAGTTCGATCCCCAGGCCACATAGAACCCTGTCGTAGTAACTAAATTCAAGTTAGTATAGACTATGCCTCTTGAGTGAGGCAAATGTTACTACGACAAGGTTCCGCGGCGGCCCGGGAATCGAACCCGGCCGACTTTACTTAACTAAATCGTTAATAAAAAACAGGAATTGCGTATCTTTAATTGACTTAAGGCATAATTAAACAGGTTAGTGTTTGTGCGGCGTCCTGCACATTAATTGACTTAAGCTAACATAATTAAACAGGTTAGTGTTTGTGTGGCGTCCTGCACACTCTTTTAATATTACGAAATTAAATACTGGACGGTAAAGCTAATCTATCTAGCTGATTGCTATGAAAAAAAAAACTAACTGTCTTTTGTTTAAAAAAATATACGGTAATTTCTTTGCAATGCTATTGAGTACGTTAGCGAAAAAGGAGAAAATTGAACTGCGCGCCGTTATCAAATACTTGTGTTTGAAAAATTTTTCTACGGACCAAGTCAATTTGGATTTGCGGGACACTTTAGGGTCTAATGCTCCTCCATATTCGACAGTCGCACGTTGGTGCGCCGAATTTAGACGTGGAAGAACATCGACAATGGACAACCCCCGCTCCGGACGCCCTACTACAGCAGTAACTGAAGAAATTGTGAAAAAAGTCGAAAACTCAGTTTTGGCGGATCGTCGTGTCACGGTTCGTTTTATTGCTGAAAATGTAAAGATTTCAACGGGGAGCGTGCATAATATTTTACATGAACGCTTGGGTATGAAAAAGGTATCTGCGCGTTGGGTACCAAGAATGCTTACTGACACGCAAAAACAAACTAGACTAGAGATTTGTCAAGAAGCTTTGAACCTGATGCAGCAAGACCGGGAACTTTTTTGGCGCGATTTATAACAATGGACGAAACATGGGTCCATCATTACGACCCAGAAACGAAACTGCAGTCTATGACATGGAAAAGGCCATCATCTCCAACTCCGAAGAAATTCAAGGTGAGCCCATCTGCCGGTAAGGTCATGGGCTCTGTTTTTTGGGATGGTAAAGGGGTATAATGATTGAGTATCTCGAGCATGAAGCCACTATTACGGGCACATTATACGCCAAACAAATAGCAACATTGCGCAATGAGATCCGCGAAAAACGGCGAGGTAAACTCTCGAAAGTTGTGCTGTTCCACCAGGACAATGCCCCGGCACACAAGTCCGCTGTTGCAATAGCTGCAATTCGTGATGCTGGGTTCGATATCCTTAAGCATCCTCCGTATTCACCAGATCTCGCTCCCAGTGATTTCTACCTATTTCCGAGATTGAAACAATACCTGAGAGGCCAGAAATTTGAAGACGACGACGCGGTAGTCGCTGCAGTACAAGATTTTTTAAGTACTCAAGATGAGACCTTTTTTAAAAATGGAATTTTAAGTTTAGAAAAAAGATATACTAAGTGTATTATGCTAAAAGGTGACTATGTCGAAAAATAAAATGACATTTAGTAAAAGTTGTTTATAACATACTCATTCTCACTTTTTATTGAACGCCCCTAGTACATAGCGCATCTTTCTTGCACAGATACATAGCTTAGCATTGGTGGAAACGGTCACACAGTTTCGTAGCGTAGCTTTCACATCTTCGCAGCATAGCTGCATAGCACATTTCTGGTGGAAAGGCACCCTAACAGTGGTATGCAAATATTCAACTTAAATATCTAGTAAAACATGAAAATTAGGTATAAATAGGTCAGAATCTCAGAAACAGCTCCAACGATTTCGATGAAATTTAGTATGTGGGAGTTTTCGGGGGTGAAAAATTGATCTAGCTTGGTCTTATCTATGGGAAAACGCTTGGTACCGAGTTTCAGCTCGAGCGGAGCTCGGTCGCCCAGGTACTATGGGGTAATACATACTGATACATACATTCCAGTAACTCGAGAACAAAATTTCCCCATTAAAAAAAGCGAGGTGTAGGTACACTTTTTATTGAAAACGCCATTTCGCACTCCTAGATCAAAAGGGCATCAACTCAAAATGATGTACCGTTTTAATTTAGACTTCAGTCAATTTCTGAAAGGTCTAAATTATAATAGTATATTATTTTCAGTTGACTATCTTTTTATCTAATTGTGCGATTTGTTTTTAGGGTTCCGTAATCAACTAGGAACCCTTATAGTTTCGCCATGTCTGTCCGTCTGTCTGTCTGTCTGTCTGTCTGTCTGTCTGTCCGCGGCTAAGCTCAGAGACTGTTAGTACTAGAAAGCTGTAATTTGGCATGAATATATATATCAGTCACGCCGACAAAGTGATTGAATAAAAAAAAAGAAAAAAACATTTTTTTAGGGTACCTCTCATAGACGTAAAGAGGGGGTGATTTTTTTTTCTCGGCTAACCCTATAGTGTGGGGTATCGTTGGATAGGTCTTTTAAAATCATTGCGGAGTTGCTAACATTATTTTTCTATTCAGTGATCTGTTTGCGAAATATTCAACTTTAAAGTGAAAATTTTCATTAAAATCGCCCCCCCCCCCTCTAAAATCTAAACTGTTGGGTGGAAAAATTTGAAAAAATTCAGAAGTGTAGTAAATATATCAAATTTACTAGGAAAATTATAGCGGCTAAGATTGCTTGGAAATTATTTGTAGTTTAAGAGTAAATAGTAGCCTAAGGTATAAACATACCTAAACTTGGATGATTCCGTACACATACGAAATCCTTAGAAAAATATTACTTGATATTTTCGTAATGGCTACGGAACCCTACCTTGGGCGTGTCCGACACGCTCTTGGCCGGTTTTTTACTATGTAGAGAAGTTGCCAGTTCGAATAAAGATGGAATAAACGTGCGCAGGGGCACAAATCACTGCATTATCGTTTGTCCTTGAGCGGTTATCGGCGAGTAGGTACGGGAGGATGTACGTTGTTTATTGACACTACTGACGTCATCGCGCCAAAATTAAACACAACGTGTCTGGGAATTGCATGGTCTGTTGTTAGCTTAAAATCATGGGAGAATAAAAAAAAACTCTAAAGTAAGAAAATTAAATTTTTCTCTCGGCCTTTTGACGACTGAATGGCCCAACGAAGAACCTAATGCAATGGCAAAAATGCTTTGTATGAATAAATAAAAAATAAAACCTCCTTCAAAAAACCCCCAAAAAAACATAAAATAATAATTGATTGAACCGACCACAATAAGCATGAAAATATCTTTCTACTAATCTGTTTGAAGTTGGTGCCTCAGCACGAGCCAGCAGGAGTGTAGAAGCCCTATAATAGGTATGTAGGTAAGTTAGATTACTAGGTCCACTCCTGCTGGCTCGTGCTGAGGCACCAACTTCAAACAGATTAGTAGAAAGATATTTTCATGCTTATTGTGGTCGGTTCAATCAATTATTATTTTATGTTTTTTTGGGGGTTTTTTGAAGGAGGTTTTATTTTTTATTTAAATTTTTTTTATTTCCAATTTTTTTTTGGGTGTTTTTTGAAGGCGGTTTTATTTTTTATTTAAAATTTTTTCTTTTTTTCTTTTTAGTTGTTGCTAATGGCCTGGACTGGCACTCTTTACTGACTGTACTTTTTGCCTCTGGTTACCAAAGTACTTATCAAGACGAATCAAACGAGACCAAACTTGATGGGGTTATGTCGTTTTACTACGGAGTTCTTATGGTCACCATCCAACTTCATTGTCAGACCCTGGTTACCATCTAGGACCAAAGTACTCGTTGAGACGAGTCAAATGAGTCCGTACTCGATGGGGTAAGTGCCGTTACTTTATGGAGTAACTTTGGCCACCTTCCAGCTCCATCATCAGACCCTGGTTACCATCTGGGATCAAAGTGCTCGTCAAGACGTTTCAAATGAACCCAAACTCGACGGGGTTGTCTTGTTTTATTACAGAGTTTCTATGGCCACCTTCCAACTCCATCATCAGATTAGCTCCATGTCACAATAATATTGCATTGTCACCTGATTTACACATGCATGTAAAATATGAAATCAATCAGAAACCGGGAAGTGAGTCAAATTCAACTTGCAAGATTTGACCCGTTGAGGAGTTCCGTTGGCCATCTGCGGTCTTCTTCATCAGATCTAGTTTACCAAATGACACTTTATGAATGCAAATGCTCGATTTGTCACTGAAAATACTAAAATCGCTTTACATTTCCCTTGAACTTTTGAAGAGTTCCTTCAATTCCTCATGGATCCCATCATCAGAACTGGATTCCGGTAACAACGGGACCAACCTTGAAGCATATGCTTTCAAACAACGAAAGAATTTTCCAAATCGGTTCATAAATGACGGATTTATGAGGTAACACACGTTAAAAAAAAAAAAAAAAGAACATACGACCGAATTGAGAACCTCCTCCTTTTTTTGAAGTCGGTTAAAAAATACGAATGATTGTTCTCGACTCTTGGGTGTTTAATCAAATCTTGCAAGTTAAATTTGACCCACTTCCCGATTACCGATTGAGCTGAAATTTTGCATGCATGTGTAAATAAGGTGACAATGCAATATTATTGTGACATGGAGCTGATCTGATGATGGAGCTGGAAGGTGGCCATAGGAACTCTGTAATAAAACGACACAACCCCGTCGAGTTTGGGCTCGTTTGATTCGTCTTGACGAGTACTTTGATCCCAGATGGTAACCAGGGTCTGATGATGGAGCTGGAAGGTGGCCAAGGGCACTCCATAATGAAATGACACAACCCCATTGAGTTTGGGATTGTTTGCTTCGTATTGCCGAGTACGTTATTCCTAGGTGGTAATTAGGGTCTCAACTCAAGATGGAGCTGAAAGATGGCCACTCAAAAGTTCAAAATAAAATAAAATAAAACACTTTTTAAAAACAAGCTTTTACTAAGTTATGTTAATAAAAAGAACTAAAAAGCTAAAAATAATTTAATTCTTATAAAAAATAGATTATGCATTAAATCTTTGCGTTTTAATCACAGTTCCAATTTTCCCAATAAAAGAATAAGTACCTATCTCTTCTCTTTATTGACATCACTTTTATTTTTTATTATGAGAGGGAGGCAAACAAGCAAGCGGGTCATCTGATGGAAAATGATCACCACCCCCCATAAATATCAACAACTCAAAGAGAGTCGCCAATCTGTTGCCGGCTAATAATTTTTAAAAAAGTATTTCCTTTAACTTTATTATTTGGGTCAATCAACTTTTTTGTAAACGATTTTCTGCTACTTTCTATGAAAACCGAAATAATTAAAAAACTGATTATTTTTCCTTATTTAAAGTATACTTTTCAAAACCCTAGATTTTTGTAGTCAATAATGGTGTAATTGCCATATTATTTTATTTTGTTTAGCTTCTATTTCGGGGGTGACCCAGGGGACAATGATGTCCCCGAAATTTGTATGAAAATAGTGGTATTTCCCCTGGGTGACCGGATTTTTTTCATAGAAATACTTATTTTTTTTGGTTTTCACATACGCACTATGATAAACAGTTTATCTAATTACTGCAAAATCATGGTTTCACTAACCAGAGATTACAGAGTTACTTGTAAAGGAGTAAATAGAAATTTACAAAAAAAAGTTGACTGACCCATTTGACACTCTTTTAAAATTACTCGCGGACTCTAATTTTGATAATAAGACTCCTACTTAAATTAAATTTTTCAAAAATATTATACTTATTTGTTTGACATTTTTGTGTTTTATTTTTATACTTTTGTTTATGCAAGCTTTCTTTTGTTTAACTTGTCGTATAATGACTACGTTGATCAAATCTTTCGAAGTGGTTGGAATGACATACAATTTTGTATACATTATGTAATTTCAATAACAATATAAGCACAGTCAACAAAAAATAACAGTACAAAAGTTTGTACATATTATTATTTATTTATTTATTTACACAGCATTACAGCAATTACACTAATGCACTGTGAAACTACATAAAACATAAAAAAAAAATCAAACAAAATAAAAAACACAAAAGTAAAATAGTAAAAAAAAGGAAAGGAGAGGAGGAAGGAAGGAAAGCTTGTTTCTCCAGTGATGATCCGTCGAGCTGCGCGGAGGCTGTTACCGTTGTGTTGCGTCAGAGTATGGAATATTTCATTCCTTATTCTGACGTATCTACTGGTAGCAAAGCTCGCCCATGGTTTAACGCCGAATGTGCTCAGGCTGAGGCTATTAAGCACTCTGCTTACTTATCGTGGGCTGATGCTCGTTGTCGTAAAGCTCCGGACGTACAAGTTAAGAAACAGCTTTTCAACAATGCTGCCAAGTCCTGTAAAAAGGTCATGCAGAAAGCGCGATTCCTCCATGTTGGTCGTATTGGTGCCAAACTTGCTTCCTACCCCTCTGGGAGTAAAGCGTTCTGGTCTTTGGCTAAATCGGTGGAGTCCAATTTCTGTCGCCCGTCACTGCCGCCGTTGCTGAGGTCAGATAAGTCGCTAGCTCACACTGCAGTGGAGAAGGCGAATCTGTTTGCCTCTTTATTTGCGGAAAATTCACGCCTCGATGCTGCAAATGCGGTGCCACCCTCCATTCCTCATTGTGGAACTTTTATGCAGGAGGTTAGAATACACCAGAAGGAGGTTTTAAGAGCACTGCGTTCTTTGGACGTGAATAAAGCTAGTGGCCCTGACGGTATACCTGCGATTGTCTTGAGGACATGTGCTCCAGAACTGTCACCTGTTTTGACACGTCTGTTCAGGCTTTCTCTCAGGATGGGCCAAGTCCCGGTATCGTGGAAGATTGCCAATGTGCAGCCTGTACCTAAAAAGGGCAGTCGTGCCGACCCGTCAAACTATCGACCCATCGCAATCACCTCCATACTATGTAAGGTTATGGAGCGGGTATTGAACGCCAAACTCCTGGTTTACCTTGAGGGTAATGATCTCCTCAGTGACCGACAATACGGGTTTCGTCGAAATCGATCTACTGGGGACCTCCTGGTATATGCCACTCGCCTTTGGGGTGAGGCTGTTGAGAAACATGGTGAGGCTCTTGCTGTGTCTCTTGACATTTCCAAGGCGTTCGATAGGGTCTGGCACGAGGGCCTTCTTGGCAAACTCTCTTCGTATGGGATCCCTCCTGACCTTTGCTCTTGGATCTCTGATTTCCTGAGGCATCGATCTATACGAGTCGTCATTGACGGGTGCTCGTCGGATCTCATGACCATTAATGCTGGGGTGCCTCAGGGATCGGTTCTCTCTGCTACTCTTTTTCTGCTGCACATCAACGATTTGCTCATACCCGGTATCTATGGGTACGCGGATGACAGCACAGTCACAGAGAGGTACCTATCTTACAGCCGAGCCAGTGGTGACGAGATCGGGTCACTCAGGGAGGCTATGGTACAACGGACGAATAAGGCCTTGGAGGCCGTGTCCGACTGGGGATCGGCCAACTTGGTCCAGTTTAATGCTGCCTAGACACAGGCGTGTCTGTTCACCGCAAAGCGGAGTCCATTCACCTTGGCTCCTACTTTCCAGAATGTATCCTTACCACCCAAAGACCACCTTGAGCTTCTTGGACTGAGCGTGCCATCTAATCTCAACTTCGGCGCGGCCATTGAGTCCAGGGCGAAAACTGCTGCTAAGAAACTTGGTATCTTATATAAGGTGGGACGGTATTTCACGCCGGAGCAACTTTTTACTTTATACAAAGCACAGGTCAGATCATGTATGGAATACTGCTGCCACCTTTGGGACGGTTCTGCCAAGTATCAGTTGGCGGCGTTGGATTCGGTGGAGCATCGAGCCCGAAGACTCATTGGTGATAGTTCGTCAATCGGTGGTAGGCTGCAGAGCCTCGAGCACCGTCGTCGAGTTGCTTGTTTGTCTGTTTTTTATCGGATACATTTTGGAGAGTGTGCGCAGGAATTACATGATTTAATTCCTCCATCTCCATTTCACCATCGGACATCCAGGCGGGGGGAGCGTCTTCATCCTTATGTGGTTAGTATTCCAGTGGCCCGTACGAAGCGCTTCGCGTCATCCTTCCTAATGCGAACTGCTAAAGAATGGAATTCGCTCCCGTCGTCTGTATTTCCTGATAAATACAACCTAGGTCTCTTCAAGGCTAGAGTGAATAGGCTGTTACTGAACCAGTGAGGTACACCTTTGGCCTCATCTACACTTTTCATCAGGTGGGATAGTGGTCAATCACGGGTCAGTTTTATGTAAAAAAAAAAAAAAAAAAGGTATCAAGTAGGAACACTAGTTTGCCTGTCATCCATCATCTCACAAAACGCCAGGCATTGGCGACACACGGTAGCCCAACACCCTGCAAATATATCACACTCCGGCTGCGACGCCAGGAGCGCGTTGAGCATCGTCAGAGCACGAGGCAGTGGCGAGCTTCTGCGCGACACGGTGCGCGACGCCGGCACCGCCAGCAGGGAGCGCATACGTGGTCTCAAAGTTATCTTGGGTACTTCTGGGACCGATAATCTTACCAATTGCTCTACAAGCTCGAGACAATCTGCATCCCCTCGCAAAACTCGACACGCAAAAGTAAGGAGACAATAATTGCGACAATAATTATTATTATAAATATTTTTTCATCATCCCAACCTACTTATATAAGTCCCACTGCAGGCCACAGGCCTCTCAGGTTTGGGCCGTAGTTCCCACTCGGGCCCAGTGCGGATCGGGAACTTCACACACACCATTGAATTTCTTCGCAGGTGTATGCAGGTTTCCTCACGATGTTTTCCTTCACCGTAGGTAAAAGCTCATGGTAAATTCCAAACGTAATTTCACAAATAAATTCCGAAAAACTCAAGAGGTGCGAGCCGGGATTTGTCACGACCCTCTGCTCGAAAGACCAAAGGCCAAACCGCTAGGCCATCACGGCTTTTTTTTTCAATTAATTTCCGCGCTTATTCAAGATGAAAAAGCTTTTAATCGTGACATGACATTGTTTTCTTTAAGATTAAGAATACAAGTGTGCAAAAATAATAACGTAGTAGGTACTTAATTAAATATTGTAAACAAAACACTTACGTTTTATTTCGTTCCAGTTTTATTTTTGCTCTTCACTTGTTTATCAGACTGCGGTTTTGAGTGGAGTGCAAATAGTGCAATTTTCCTTGATGATTAAACACTGTCAATTCTAAATAAGGCAAAGGCGAGTTTACGGCATTATGGACACAATTAACTTTACATGAAAGTCGTTTTTTCACTGGACTTATTCTACGAAATTCGTTTTTTGAACATCGCATAGTGCCATTCCGTACACGCTAATAGTATTAAACGGAAGAGTGAGAGAGATGGCACGATGCGAACTTGGAATTTCGCAGTGTCATATAAAACATTGTACTATAATAATAATAATTCATTATCAGTGTAGTTTTGTGTTGCCAGTTCATAAAATTGTTTCATATATTCTAGTGATACGAGAGATAATTTTAAAAAGCTCAATTAATTTTTACCCATTATTTTTTTAAGTTCAATAAATTGAGAAACTTTTAGTGTTGTATCGAAATGTGACAATTCATTGTGAACCATTCTATTTATGTACATCGTGTAAAAATAAAACTATAACACATAGCAACATGTGACCTAAAATTATCATTAATAAATTATTTGTTTCCACAAACTTCGAGTTTTCGCAAAAGTACGAGCGTAAACCCATTGATCGTCGGTCTTACGTCATCGCAACCTTCACTTGCAAGCCAATACTGAAGATGGTAACTTTTATCAAAACTTAAAAAAAGAACCATCATCGTTAAATTTCCGTTGCACATACCCCCATGAAATAAATACCACGACAAGCCGAGAGCGCGGGGCGCCGACACTGAATCAAATACGGTGTGCTGCGCTGCCGGTGTGTGTCACCGTATATTTGATTCAGTGTTATATAATAGAGCGCGCTAGCCACGCTCCGTTGGCGCCCCGCGCTCGCTGTTTGTGGTTGCCTTAAATCTTATATTTACGGAATTTCTTTTATACCTGGCAACTTTATGACCGAAAAAGAAAATAATGTCTATGGTTAGGGAGCTCCCGTTCTATACTGACAAAAAGAATAAAAAATTAACAAATAAAACTCCACTTTTTACCACTGAAGGTGATAAATCACTTTTAATCATTATTGTATTATATATTCATTTAAACGATGATTATTAATAAATTTGGATGAAATACAACTAAACGTTACTGATCTATGGTTTAGGCAGTACAGGCTAGTTTTCCTATACGTATCGTTGAATACAAATAGAAAAAGTTGGCTGTCAGGTCAGCCGTAAAATGTCAAAAAAGACGCTCGAGATTGTTGCGTGTTTCACAGAAAACTTAAAAAATTAATCGATAAGTTTTAGTATTTTCTAAATGGTTTGCTACCAGAATTAGAGCAGGGATTATTTATTGAGTTGAAAATGGACGATTTGTGTACAGCCTGCCTGTGTTCCGGTCGAAATCTATACTTTATTGGCGAAACGGAATTCTATAATTTGTACTCGCAAATTCTAAACGAAATCTATGTAAGTTTTAACTTTTTGTCTCTATGTATTATGGATTTAAGTGCACTAGGTAAAATATTAGCGTGTTACTGGGTTCTATGATGTTTAATTCTCTGTTGTTTTTAAGTTGTTTCAGTTGTTGTATTGTTTTGCGATTGATCACTACAATGAAATGATGACGTTATTATGGATTTGGAAATGTGTTTGTGTCGTGAAACTTAGGGCAGGTATCGAGGAGGAGATAGGCTAAAACCTTAGAAAGAAAGAAGGAAAGAAATGTTTATTTGCCTGTAGAATATGTGTCAAAAGGTGACATAAACTTTCTTTAGAAGGAATTTTTATGAACTACCTGCGTGTCCAATTTCATAGAAAATTAAATTATTTCAGTTAACTGTATAACTGACAAAATGACAATTTACTGTCAGTACCATTCATACCCTTGACCACTCTGGACGTTGAGAGAATGATTAGCAGTATAAAGTGGATATTTTCATCTAGATGGCAATTTTAATACCAACAAATATGGAAAAAATATTGATTATATGTATATTATGAAAACTATTTTATAATAAAGTAATAAATACACGTTTTAATTTGTAAAATGTAAACAAATTTAAAAATGAGGAGAAAATAAGTAATATTTATTTATGTTGAATAACATTTAGATGTCCGCAGTAACATCAATATATTTTTTTGTCTATAAAATATTTTGCTACATCCCAGGTATAATCATTAGGTAACCAACAACTATGTATGATGAATTTTAACCGTAGTAAAAAATATCAAACTTATTATTTAATGCTTGTGCTCGTTTCTGTTTCAACATTCCTCCAAGGGGCCATGTGACGCCATTTTTGAATAAGCATAGCATTCTTAAGATGCAGCATCGCCGCAAGCTCCATCTGGCATGTTTACTGTTTGGAATAACACATCACAGAGCTCCCTCATATTTGTTCGAGAAGTTGTCATGGTTTTCCAGTCAAAGACCACACAGAACTAGGCAATGTAGTACACAGCTGGTAACAACGCAACGCGCTTCAGCTACTTTTCGTGGAAGTTTTCGCTATGCTGCAACTAAGTGCTGGAACAATATCCCGCCGCCAATCAGGAACCTGAAAAGCATGCATAGTTTTAAGAATGGTGTCAGAAAGTTTATTTATGCACATCAGAATGAACAGGAAGCGTTGATGCATGACACTAGCTGTTTTTAGTACATACCCGAGCAGTACGTCCTCATTGTGTTTTTATTGTATGGCTTCTTTCTTTCTTATTTTTCTTTACTTTGTTGTCATGTGGTTTAACGTAGCGTGGACGACTTCTATTGTGTCCACTCTGCATTGAATGTTTATCCGTTGTCTAGTACTCATAGTACAAGCTTTGCTTACTTTGGGACTAGGTCAATTCGTGTAAATTGTCCCGTGATATTATTATTATTGTTATTATTTTTTATTGTTTTATTTCTTTATTATTATTGGAATTACATACAACGTTTGTGTTTCATGTTTATAACTTTCTTTTGTTGTTTTTATTTTTATGACACTGATATTGTGTTGTGCGTGTCTTGATTGGAAATGTCTTAAGTCACTGCTATTTTTTCACTTTTTCACTCTTTGTTTTTATTATTTAATTGTTACAAGTTACAATAATTAAAATATTTTATTTATTATATATCGTTTTGCTTGCTGCTCATGTGGTCGGCCGTGTCAGTTGTCAATGTCAACGCCATGCCAAAATATAACGCCCTTGTGTTGGTATTGGTACAGCTGCACGATCATATGGTTGCGTTCACAATTAGACACGGTCCGATCGTGTGTGCAGCGAGCAAATGACGGCCTCACGGTCCCACCGGAAGACCAGCGCTGGCTCTCGAGCCGGCATTATGCTGAGGTGGGTCCGTTTCGTGATACCTAGTTTCTTTATTTTGTAATCTTTATGCCTTTATGCTATTGTTGTCACGAATAAATGTTTTTCTTTCTTTCTTTTCTTTCAAAAAAAGAAATAGATTTGAAGTGTCTAGGTATGTATGTATGTATGTAATCTCTTTATATAAAAAAAGATATATATATATGTATATATATATGTAGTATGCACAGAATTGATATGGAGCCTAATTAATTTTTCTAATTTGGAACGTCAATTTGTTTATACGGACACGGTACTACTACATACAACAGGTTATTTACTTAAGTTTATCTATATGACGGAGGAGGAGGTCTCTCTTGCTGGTTATCACTCATATTGTCAAACACAGTAATCTTAAATAACAGTTTTATTTGTCTTTCACTATGGCTTCTTATTAATTACACTATAAGCTACTGTAAATGTCTTAATTATTATTAACTACCATAAACTAATTATGCTAATGGACACTACTAAACGTAAGACAGTTCCTTGGTATGCGTCTGTCTCAAGCTCGCTCCAGTGCTTCACTCCCTGTACCGAGACTCTGCCGAAGCAACACTTATGGCTGTCATGAAGTTTAGTGTTACTTGCGTTAAGAGGATATGATGCGCACCATTTCTTCATACAAACGTAGTCCCCTGTTTCCTCCCTGGATAATGGCTTTAGAGCCAAATTTTTTTTTGCTGTGTAATGTGTATCTACCACAGCTATGCCCCTATGTTTCGTTTTTTTCCATATTTCAATTAACATAAGAAATATGAGCTTTCAAAAACTGAAAAAATTGCCCAATTTCAACGTCATTTTCAGACACTCATCAGTAAAGAATCCCTCATATAAACAAAAAAACAGGGGACTACGAAATGCTGTTTTGATCAATTTTACGCGCCTATTAACGGTCTGACCTGCAGTTGTCCCACTCTCGCTGTACTGACACGGAGGGGTTCGGGCGAGACAGCAACATTTCATTAAAATACCTATTTCTCAAAAGCCTCTCAGCCATTGTATCCTCTTAAGTAGTGCCATGGTTTATGGCTATACTCCGACATATGCAACTATGCTTGTAGGCGTTTGACAATGTCTGCGTGCGTGTGTGTTGGGAGTGCCGCGCGCTACTGGCTCGCTTCCGGCAGTTCAAGACACAAGTGCAGCGGAGCTACGGGGAGCTGATGATGCATCTGCACCAGGTATGTGTAGAGCCTAGTCAGGTCAATGGACCATTGACCCTTCACGTGCAGGAGTCATTAAAAAAAAAAATATATTAGTGAAAAAAAAAGGGAGAAAAGTTGGCAGTGATTTATTTGCAAACATAGGTATTACTGCTGGCTGCTGGCCCTTGCGCTTCGCTTGATTCGTCTTGCCGTGGGCACTAGATCTATTGTCTTATATTTATACGTAATATCTGAATGTTCACAGAATACTCCGAAGCACACTATCTACAAGGCACCACGTCTATCCATAAAGCAGATGGCTCCGGTGAGCTGTTCCGAGCTGCAGATCAAGTCCGAACTGGAGTGCGAGGTGGATTTGATACCCATCAACCGCATTAAGACTGAGACAGTGGACGTAGAACACTGCGAGGACATATTCGTGAACGGCTTGGAGGTTGAAGAAAAGTATGATCTCAAAAAGGTAATTTTATGTTACACAAATGGTATGTTTACACCGTGCCTGCTGACCTATGGTCTCTCAAGCAGAGGGTCGTGGTTTCCAGTCTGGGCTCGCGCCTCTGAGTGATTCGGAATTTATGTGCGAAATTACATTTGCAATTTATAACAAGCTTTACAGTAAAGGAATACATCGTGAGGAAACCTGTATACACCTGAGAAGAAATTCAATGGTGTGTGTGAAGTTCCCAATCCACACTGGGCCAGCGTGGGAACTACGGCCCAACGCGATTCTGAGAGGAGGCCTGTGCCCTGCAGTGGGCCGTATATGTATAGGCTGGGATGATTATGATGACGTTTACACGCTTGCCAAGCTTCGACAAGTTTTCACAAGCGCCAACGTGTAAACGGCGGTGTTTGTGGGGATTCTAAATGTATCCTAGATTCGATTTGTGGCATTCGAACATGGCGGATGTAGACAGTATCTAATTTTGGTATTTCTGTTTCTTTGGCTAGTTGAAGTATAATTTTGATAGTGTTTTATGTGGCGATTAACCTTAACTGTTACAGTGATCACAAAATTCTATATTGCTCTTGTGTCTGCCATTTTTTAATGCGCAAGTTGTCTCCACGTGGTTTCTGGAATTTTACTATCAAGTTGCATAAACTACAATCACCGTACAACGTCGCTCCCAAAGAGAGAACTGACATTGGCACAAGCCTATTGGCCGCCATTAAGGAAGAAGAAGAAGAAATGTATAGCTCTAGTCATAATGTTGGATAGCCTTGGTTCAATATAATATAAATGCTCATGCCCCACAAAGTCTCATTCGTGATAATAAAGAGATATAGTGATGTATGATTGCGCTAAGGCAATTTACAGCTACCTTCAAACTATCTGCAGTGTGTAACGCTACCGACACTACAAATATACCCGAGAGCCACATAATGGTAGGGTCCTCTCATTAGACGGGTACACCTGTTGCCATGAGCGAGACCCAGAACAGGGGCCCGAACGCGCCATGGTGATCCTCCTCCGTTCCCCATAGATCAAACCCAAACCTCCAGCTAAGTTCAATGATCTTTTCATCTATATCTGAATATTATTACTTTACTAATTAGGATTTGTAAGCACTCACCAAGTAGCTTAAGCATCTGCTTCGCACAGACCAAATTAGAAATTATATGAAATTAGTAATTACATTATTATTACAATCATGCATTTAGTATTAATCGCCGTTATAGGTATTTTATGTCAATGAGTTATTGAAAATTGAATTTTGAAATAATACGCGTACCTATCTAATTTTAATTATAATTACTCAAATTGTCAATATTTATTAAAATAATAAATTTTACCTGAGTTATATTAATAGAAATTAAGTTGCAGTTTCGTCATTCAGGAACTCGAAATTAAAAATGTCTTGAATTTATTTTTGAAGATACTGTATTGAGGCTCTTGTCTAATGGATTCTGGGATTTTATTAGTAATTTGTATACATTTATATTGAGGACCATTCTTGAACATTTTTATATTTGATTTTGGTAATAATAATCTATTTCTGTATCATGTCCTAGTTGTACTTTTGTCTGTTTTTTCCTTTAAATAGTTCAGGATGTTTTCGTACAAACAATGCCGATCCCAGTAAGTAAATTGAGGGCAGGCAGGGTTAACAATTTGTGTTTTTTGATACTATCTGAATGTTCACAGAATACTCCGAAGCACACTGTCTACAAGGCGCCTCGTCTATCCATACAGCAGATGACTCCGGTGAGCGGATCCGAGGTGCAGATCAAGTCCGAACTGGAGTGCGAGGTGGATTTGCCCATTGACTTCATTAAGACTGAGACAGTGGATGTAGAACACAGCGGGGACACGTTCGTGAACGGCATGGAGGTTGAAAAAAAGTATGATCCTACCAAAAACATAACTGTAAAAAATGTTAGCCAAGTTCGATACTAAAAAATATGCTTGATTGTGGACTTCACCGACAAAAGGATTGAGATCTAAATGGGTGCCAAGTTCTGCAGGTAATACTGAAATCTATTTGTAAGAACAAATAACATCCTAAACAAGTATAACACTCTATTTCTTTGGTTTTTCTACTGCAACAGTGTTTTATATTTATAAATATAAATTATTAAATTTAACTATCTAATAATTTACAAAAAGTAGATAACTCATGTTTAATTGAAGCTTAATATTTGACTTGGCTAGTTTTTACCAGCAAATCGAATGTAGAAGATAAGTTGATTACTATTGATTAGCCAAATATAAGATGATTTGTATGTGAAAAGTAGCCAAGTCAAATGTTAAGCTGATCAGACATGTTATCTACTTTGTGTAAATTATTAGATAGTTAAATTTAAGACTTTATATTTATAAATATAAAACACTGTTGGAGTAGAAAAACCAAAGAAATAGAGTGTTATACTTGTTTAGGATGTTATTTTGTTCTTACAAATAGATTTCAGTAGGTATTACCTGCAGAACTTGGCACCCATTTAGATCTCAATCCTTTTGTCGGTGAAGTCCACAATGAAGCATATTTTTATTGAACTTGGCTAACATTTTCTACATTTATGTTTTTGGTGGTTATATTTAAACAAATTAATTATTCAAATCAAACTTTCAAGAACTATAAATAAAATTTAAAATTGTATATTAATGTTTTTAATCAGAATTTCGATTTTACAAATTTTAATATCAAGTTGAACCGCCTAATTGAACATTCCAATTAAACAATCACTTTCATTCAATGAATTTGTTTAAACAAGTAATTTGTCGAAATATACAAATCCTGAATTAAATTAATTAAATTTATATTTTCATCTAGCTAAACGCCAGCCAGTTTTTAAAATTAATCACAAGTTATTGAATTTAGATTAACAATGTCTTTAGAAGTACATTTACATTATTAAAATAAAATAATTTTAATTTATTTTTTAAAAATTTTAACAATAAATTATCAACATTTTCTTTGCAGAACCACCTACAATTACCCAATGGCTGATCAACCTGACGAGCCTATGGATTTCACGGATCTGCCACTACCTTCGAGGAGTGATGCACCCGTTGCGACGCGAGATGCCGCCGCATCAACGTCTACATTGCCATTCGCTGAGCCACCAACAATCGCTGCGCCAAAATCAAGTGCACAGAGAGTACGTGAGTACAGACAGCGTATTGCAGCATCCAGAACTCCTGCACAGTCAATAGCTGCGAGGAAATCCAATACCGAAAGAATACGCAACTATAGGCTACGTAAAGCTGCTAACTTGGCTCTTGCCAGTGGTTCATTAGCATCGACTACTTTAGCAGCAAAACCAGCACAAACCACTGTACAACCAAGTACTTCTTCAGATCAAATTAAAGTACAACAGGCACAATCTACCTGGAACACTAAATGGAAATCCTCGATCATGAGATTTGAATTTACTTTTCTGGACAACGCCTTTGGCTACGCCTGCTCGGTTTGCGACAGACTGTGGTTCAAGAACGACCTCAAGCCCATCACAGCGGCACAGCTGAAGGTGGTCTCGGATTGGTGCATCAAAGAAAATCGAAAGCTTTGCAGGGAAGAATATGAACTGGTATGCGGCACTTGCAAACGTTCACTAAACAAAAAATCGATACCGCCCTTGGCGAAGGTTAATGGATTCTCATATCCTGACCGACCACCAGGGCTACCGCCGTTGGATCCCATCAGTGAACGATTAATATCGCCACGGCTGCCATTCATGCAAGTGCGCCGTCTGCGCCATGATTTCTCTTATGGAATCATAGGGCAAGTGATCAACGTACCAGCAGACATACAAGAGATGGTAAAATGTTTGCCACGTCAATTAAACGAGGACGATGTCATTAACGTTAACACCAAACGAAACCTTGCTCACAAATCTGTCTACATCAGCGAATACTTGTCCAAAAGTACAATCAAAGCGTGGCTAGATGAACTGCAAAAGTCTCCATTATATCGTTTGTACGAAATCAACGTGGATTCGTCGAGACTGAATCCTACTGTGCCATTACTCGACGACATACAGGATGATCCGTCCAACCGTATAGAAAATGTCTCCACTGAAAATACACCTGAATCTGAGATTCTCGCTTCAAGGCAACATACCATGATGTGGAACGAAGAAGATTGTCTCCATATCGCACCAGGAAATCAGGCAAGACTTCTCAACATCATTTATGACCGTCATGCAGAAGAGTTGGCGTTTCCATCGATATACTTTGGTGAGCCACGTCCATTTAACATGGGCGTTGCATTGACACATTACATGATGGCGAAAAGTGAGATACGACGGCGTGACAGACGCGGAGCCACACCTCAAAAAATCTTGTATGTTGCATTGAAAATATTGCGGCTGCGCATGGTGGACGGCATTCACAACACTTTCCGCAATTTTTTAGTCACGGAGAATGTTACGCGACGTATGTTAGAGGACACTGAATTTCTGAAAGAACATGTCATACAAAACCTCGCGTTTATGAAGACAGTGCCAAACTCCGTCCAATACTGGGCTTCTCGCAAACGAGACCTCTTCGCCATGATTCGTCAACTTGGCAAGCCAACCATCTTTCTCACTATATGTGCAAACGAAATACGCTGGACGAAACTGCTCAATATACTTCTCAAACTGAGCAATAAATATCCGGGGAAAACGGCAAAAGATCTCAACACTTCTCAGCGCTGTACCTTAGTGAGCGACGATCCTGTTACGTGCTGCATATACTTCCACAAGCTCGTTGATTCCCTAATGAAAATGCTGAAATCCAAACAGACATACAATCCTTTCGGCAAGTACTCCGTTAAAGATTACTTCCTTCGTATTGAGTTTCAGCATCACGGAAGTCCACACGCTCATATTTTGTTGTGGCTGAACGACGATCCGCATGAGACCGTGTCGGAAAATATGCCAAGGACCATCGAGCTCGTGGAAAAACTAAGTTCCGTTGCCCGGGATGATGTGCCTAACGATTCTATCTACGCCAACCAGATACACAAACATACTTTCACCTGTACAAAGCGAGGCGAAACAACTTGCAGATTCGGGATCCCGTACTGGCCAATGTCCACGACCCGCGTACTGGTTCCAATGCCTCAAACTGATAGACGCCGCCAAACACTACAACAGAAAGCCAAGGAGCTGCGTACTTCTCTTGGTGAACGTCGATACGCATGCATGGATGATTTTCTTGAAGCTAATAGTTTGACTTATGCTTCATACCTCGACATTGTGCGTTCAACGTTACGCAGACCAACTCTGCTGTTCAGACGAAACTTCGATGAACTTATGACAAACACGTTCAATCCGTACCTTGCTGGCGAAGTCAACTCTAATATCGACATTCAGTTCATCTTGGACGAGTACAGCTGCGCAGAATATGTCGTAGAGTACGTGATTAAATCAGCCCGTGGAATGAGTAACCTACGTCGTGAGCTTACCACGATGATGCAAGAGCATCCCGAGCGGGACTTCACCGGCCAATTGAAAGCGTTAAGTACCAAGCTGCTTAGCGCAGTTGAGATGTCAGCGCAAGAAGCAGCATGGTATCTTCTACGACAACCAATGAGCGAGACCAGTCGATATGTTGTGTACATCCCGACAGTGTGGCCGATGGAAAGACAACGCAGCCGCAAACGTCGCCAACAAATGGACCGCGAAGGCATCGACGGAGACAGCACTAACGTCTGGACCAAAAACATAATTCAGAGATATGAGGAACGACCTGCAGCTTTAGAACAAGTTTATTTGGCTGAGTTTGCTTCGTGGTATGCTAACACTAATGATTTTGTTGACGAGGAAGACGACGTGCACATGGACGACGACGAGGATCCAGAAGGGGCACCTGAAGCGAGGACGTCGAGAGCACCAAAAGAATATCGCAGACGACTGACCGGACGTATCATACGATACAGACGCTACGATATTGCTGAAACTGACAATTATAAACGAGAGATGGTCCTACTTTACGTACAGTTCCGCAACGAAATGTTAGAGATTGTTGATCAAAATAAATTTTTGCAATTATTTGACGACAACAAGGACACGATTATGGAGCGCCGCAGCCTGTTCGAGACAAATTTGAACATTGAAAACGTCATGAAAGAGCTTGAAGATAACAGTAGTTTGCAGGAAGAATAATCAAGAACAGCCTTTGTCCAACGGTTGTTAGGATGTTAACCAAATCGTCCCACGACAAGGGTTCTCGATTGTGAAGAAGCGCAGCAATGTGATGTCAAAGCAGCAGTATTGCGAGCTTGTACGAACCACCAATCCGGAACAACGGGAGATCATCCTTGAGGTCGTACATCGATTAAATGGTTGTGGTGATGACATTTCTGAAGCGCTACATATTTTCTTTACGGGTCCCGCGGGCTGTGGAAAAATATACACACTAAAGTTATGTACTTACACATTATAGTTATGTTATTAAGCTTATGTTTATATTTAAAAAACTTCGCTGTGTAGCTAATATAAAATTAATAAATCAAATCTACTCAACTCTGTGTCGATCCGCTCTAACATACTGCATTTCATCGTGGGGCGGCGCAGCGAAAACCCACGCACCTAACTTTAGAAAGAGCTCAAAGAGCGGTCTTAAAGGTCGCTACTTTCAGACCTTTCCTGTTTCCGACATAAATAAATAAATAAATAAATAAAATATTAGGGGACAATCTTACACAAATCAACCTAGTCCCAAACTAAGCAAAGCTTGTACTATGGGTACTAGACGACGATAAACATACTTATATAGATAAATAAATACTTAAATACGTAGAAAACATCCATAACTCAGGAACAAATATTCGTGCTCATCACACAAATAAATGCCCTTACCGGGATTCGAACCCAGAACCTCTTGCTTCGTAGGCAGGGTCACTACCAACTAGGCTAAAGCGGTCGTTAAACATCGGAGCTGTATCAATCTTGTAAAGTACTTACCGTGCGACAACTTTTCATACTATCGCCGGCTCCGGCGAATAATAAGATAACTGCTATTATCACGGTTTTAGTGTTAATTCATATTTGAAATCTACGGATCCCAATACATTAGCTGAATTTTTATCGTAATTTTTATACTGATACTTATGTATGGATTTAGAAAAAATTGTAATGTTATTCAAAGATTTTACCCGTATCTAAAAATACTAGAATAAAACTATATCGTAATATTATCTAAACTCTTTTATGACTTTTATTTTGATAAACGCCATTATCTTGATTTTCTTGTTAAAATAATTTTACGAATAAAGACAACCGCAATTATCATTTTATTCTCGCAAAAAATTATTCCCGGCTGTTCGGATAACATCGCTTAGTGAAATTTCTCTATCAATTCTGCACACTTAAACGTAATGTCGTCTTCTTCTTTCACATACATTCTACCTACAAAAACTGCAATGGCAGATACAGTATCGCGGAGGATCCCAGGCACGTGACAATGTTTGTTTATAAAGTCAATCACTGCTAAGTGTGCTCCTAAACGTCTTTGGGTGAACATTGTGATGCTAAGTTTTTATTTAACCGCTGTTATAATAATATTATCTATTTTTATATATTAATAATTGGAGTGAGTGAAAATGAAAAAACAAAGGACTGCACGTATTATGGCCATAATGAATAATGTTGAACCGATTGAAGAGGAACCAGATAAAAATCATTTAAGTAACGGTAAGCTCCTATTTTTACCTAATAAGTTTTAGTTAAGTAGGTATACCTATACCCTAGTACCTTGCAATTAATAACAAAATATTCTTGTCGGTATACTAGGGGCGTTCAATAAAAAGTGAGAATGAGTATGTTATAAACAACTTTTACTAAATGTCATTTTATTTTTCGACATATTCACCTTTTAGCATAATACACTTAGTATATCTTTTTTCTAAACTTAAAATTCCATTTTTAAAAAAAGGTCTCATCTTGAGTACTTAAAAAATCTTGTACTGCATCGACTACCGCGTCGAAGTCTTCAAATTTCTGGCCTCTCAGGTATTGTTTCAATCTCGGAAATAGGTAGAAATCACTGGGAGCGAGATCTGGTGAATACGGAGGATGCTTAAGGATATCGAACCCAGCATCACGAATTGCAGCCATTGCAACGGCGGACTTGTGTGCCGGGGCATTGTCCTGGTGGAACAGCACAACTTTCAAGAGTTTACCTCGCCGTTTTTCGCGGATCTCATTGCGCAATGTTGCTATTTGTTTGGCGTATAAAGTGCCCGTAATAGTGGCTCCATGCTCGAGATACTCAATCATTAATACCCCTTTACCATCCCAAAAAAACAGAGCCCATGACCTTACCGGCAGATGGGCTCACCTTGAATTTCTTCGGAGTTGGAGATGATGGCCTTTTCCATGTCATAGACTGCAGTTTCGTTTCAGGGTCGTAATGATGGAGCCATGTTTCGTCCATTGTTATAAATCGCGCCAAAAAAAGTTCCCGGTCTTGCTGCATTTGGTTCAAAGCTTCTTGACAAATCTCTAGTCTAGTTTGTTTTTGCGTGTCAGTAAGCATTCTTGGTACCCAACGCGCAGATACCTTTTTCATACCCAAGCGTTCATGTAAAATATTATGCACGCTCCCCGTTGAAATCTTTACATTTTCAGCAATAAAACGAACTGTGACACGACGATCCGCCAAAACTGAATTTTCGACTTTTTTCACAATTTCTTCAGTTACTGCTGTAGTAGTGCGTCCGGAGCGGGGCTCGTCCATTGTCGATGTTCTTCCACGTCTAAATTCGGCGCACCAACGTGCGACTGTCGAATACGGAGGAGCATTAGACCCTAAAGTGTCCCGCAAATCCAAATTGACTTGGTCCGTAGAAAAAATTTTCAAATACAAGTATTTGATAACGGCGCGCAGTTCAATTTTCTCCATTTTCGCTAACGTACTCAATAGCATTGCAAAGAAATTACCGTATATTTTTTTAAACAAAAGACAGTTAGTTTTTTTTTCATAGCAATCAGCTAGATAGATTAGCTTTACCGGCCAGTATTTAATGCCCTAATATTGAAAGAACTAAACATAGCATAGCATACGGTTGTGGTAACTCTGAAGATGAGCTCTGGTTGAGTTCGAAACGCGTCAGTGGAGCTTGGTGGTGGTGATGGTTGGGTTTATGTGATTTGTGTGTGTTCGTACAGTGTGGAGGTGGAGGAACTGCATGAACGCACATTTCTTGCATAAACGTAACTATTGTAAGGTCGCGGGTGAGCAAAGTAATTGTTTTAGTTCATTAATATGGACCTCCGCAAAGTGACGCCTGATTCAATAAATTATTTAAATATTGAAAGAGTTTGCATCTCATTCTCACTTTATATTGAACGCCCCTCGTAGTTGCTACCTATATTATCCTCGAGCAACATTGTTCACATTTGAAAACGGGCAGGTAGGTAGGTCATGGGTAGGTATTATTTGTCAATTTTGTTGGTATTATTTGGTTTAGACGGCCGGATAGCCTAGTTGTTAGAGAACCTGACTACGAAGCTTGAGGTCCCGGGGTCGATTCCCGGTCGGGGCAGATATTTGTGTGAAAAATACGAATGTTTACTTGTGCTCGAGTCTTGGATGTTTAATATGTATTTAAGTATGTATCTATATAAGTATGTTTATCCGTTGTCTAGTACCCATAGTACAAGCTTTGCTTAATTTGGGACTAGGTCAATTGGTGTGAATTGTCCCGTGATTTAAAACTATTTCATTGTATTGTAACACTTTATTGTACATAAAACATATAAAAATTACAGTTAACAAGAGAAAGAACTAAATGCTATTCATTTCTTTCAGCAGTAGTGGAAGGTATTACAGTCGTTCGTAAATGTAATGTGAAAAACGTTGTAAAGGCGTCAGAGCAACATCCTTTAAGTAACGGTAAGTTCCTATATTTACCTAACAAGAATTACTTTAAATTTTACCCTTTATGAGTACAATCGACGGCACAAAATATATGTCTGAAAATACATTATCACAATGCAATAAAGTCCAAAAATGTACACATGATATGCTGAAGCCTAATAGTCGATAGGTATTTTATCTCAAAATTGTTATTTTCTTACTTTCAGCAGTAGTGGAAGATATTTCGGTGGATGTCAATAGTAATGTGAAAGACGTTGAAGATGTGTCGCATCAAAGCTTAAGTAATGAACAAGAGCTATCGGAAAGTAATACAATGGCAACTGTACCAGATTTAATCAATACTACTACCCATGATTACTGCTTACGAGAATCGACAAAAAAAACGTATTGCGACGATAAAGATAGTGAAGTAAATGAAGATTTCTCTCCGGTCGTATCCGAGTACATGCCGAGCCCAGAACGATTGAATTTTATACAGCAAAGCGAAAATTCATCAAGCATTGGAGGTGACTCAGATTACCTAGAAGCAGAAACACGGAACATGTTAAGAACACCATCTACAATTTCTAACATTTCATTGGTCTTGATAACTGTAGTTGATTTCGTAGCATCGCCAACAGTTATATATGAAGCCCATAATGCTAATGATTTGATATCAATTTCAGACTGTAAAAGACTCTCAGTGAAATATACACAGTTGTCATCAAAAAGGTGCCTAAATGACATATTCTTAAGCCAGCCATTGACTTCATGTAGTAATGATGTTCAGAATTATTATCAACAAGAACCGATGCCATTGTCGCCTGCCAATGCGGTTGATTTTGACGAAACATTGAAAAACACAGATATTTATGGTAGGATATTGTCAGATAAAACTTTTACAGGTACAGAAATCATGAAATCTACTACACATCAGCAGGACATCATTCATATAAGAATGAATAATGACGTGGCAGATCGCCCAAGTTCTGAACATCATAATGCCTCTGATCAAAATACGAATGAAATTACAAATAATATAGGCTTTGAATATCAAGCTGAAGAGCATTCTAGTAATACTTATGACGAGTCAACACAGAAACTTAATACAAGAAAGCGGAAACATAACGAAACCAAGGACGCTTTAAATAAAAAATTAAAAAACTCAGGAAAAGCATACGAAGCATCTAGATCGAAGAAGATGTTTGACAAAAAAGTTTTAAAAGCTAGCTGTAATTGTTCAAAGAAATGTGGCGAAAAAATAAAACACGAGCAAAGAGAATACATAATGCAGAAGTATTATGAATTAGGAGATCACGAGCGACAGTGGCAGTATATCGTTAACCATACAGTAGCCGAAGATGTTAAGCGAATCACGGTAATGCGAAAACGTACCCGTACTCAGACAGTCAAATACTTCTTTATATTAAATTTAGAGAAAGTACAGGTGTGCAAAACCTTTTTCATTAACACTTTGAGCATTTCGCATCAAACTGTTTATACAGCACTAGAAAAAGTTAAATCTGACGAAAATTTTATCGACAAACGAGGGCTCCATGACAATAGACCACGTAAAATGTGTATTGAGACAGAAGAAAATATAGTAAATCATATTCAGTTGTTTCCGAATGTTGAAGCCCATTACGTGAGAAAACATTCAACAAAAAAATACCTCTCAGAACTACTTAATATATCAAAAATGTATCGCCTATATAAAGCCTGGTTTGCAAATGGAAATTTTGACTGTCCTGTGGCTACAAAACGCCAATATCAGACGATTTTCAACACTAAGTTCAACTTTTCATTTTTTAGACCAAAAAAAGATCAGTGTTCTAAATGTACTCGTTACAGACAGGCTGACCCCGCTACTCAAGAAATACTCCAAGAAGCATATGATAAACATCAAAAAAACAAAGAGAGAGTACGGCAAATCAAAAAAGATGAAAAGGAATCAGTTGACACTTCAGAGACTACGATAGCTATCTTTGATTTAGAAAAGGTTCTAAACATCCCGCAATCTGAGGTCGGAGCATTTCACTATAAAAGAAAATTTCCTGTTTATAATTTTACAGTGTTTGATGCAAGTCGGAGTAAGGGTTATTGTTATGTATGGCATGCCCAGATTGCAAAACGAGGGGCCAACGAAATTGGCAGTTGTCTATGGCAATTTTTACTCAATGAGAAACAAAGAGGCATTAAAAACATATCATTTTACTCAGACGGGTGCTGTGGACAAAATAAAAATAGATTTATATTTGCTTTGTACCTCTTTGCGGCACGTAAGCTTCAATTAAATATCACACACAGATTTTTTGAGACTGGACATGGCCAGAGCGAAGGGGATTCGATGCATTCCAATATCGAGCGTGAATTAAAGCGTAGAGTGGTATACACCCCCGAACAGATATACGCTATTATTATGAACGCAAAAGTAAATGGCGAAACATATGCTGTCAAAGAAATGTTGCAAAATGAGATTTATAATATAAAGGAGTTGATAAACAATAAAAACTGGGCTAAAAATGAGGAGGGTCAGAAAATAGCGTGGTCTCAAATAATGGAAGTAAGTGTCTCCTACGCTCAGCCATCTATTTTAAAATATAAATATGATGTGGATACTGAATATTCCCAATTAGCTACTGAACACGTTCAAAACTTTAGAAAAAAACGGGGTACCAGACAGACAGCTTCTCTATTAACCAACCCAGGTCCTGCACTTGAGCCTGAACTGCAAATTCTTAACACGGAGCTATTACCAATAAGCAAGGCTTTATATGATGATCTTATAAGTCTTTGCAAGGCAGGACATATTCCATGTTACTACCATGCTTTTTACGAGTCGCTGACTTATTGCAACATCAACTCTGCAACAAACGAAGATAGTGAGGAAGATTAGGGCTAAAAACAATTTTTTATTCTAATTTTGTGCTATGCTATATCAAGAAACTAATTTTATGTGATTATTAAAAATTAAACTACTACTACTTCTACTAATTAGATACTACTACTAATTAGATAAGGTAAATTATGAAAAAACTTCGATATTATATTGTGATATTCTTATTTTAAGAAGAAGAAGAGGAGTTACTATTATTTTATTAGGAAAAATATCGAAACACTCATGTTGACTGACTTGAACAAAGTTATTAAGAGATTAATGTTGAGAAGCATTATTTTTTTTTAATTTGCCATAAGTCTGGCTATTATTTTCTTATAAAACATTTTTGTTATAAGAATATTAAATAAAGCAACTGTTGATTATCATACTGCAGTTTCATTTTCAAATTAAACTAAAAACCCTTGTCAAATATTACAATCACTAAATTTACCAGAATAACATGATATGTCAATATTATCCTTGCTAGCTTGCACCCTGGGAACCTGTGGAATAAAAATATAAGACTACCATACAATATTTAATTTTAATGGTAAAATACGGTGGATAAAATGATAATCGATATTATAGATCTCATGTCATGGTAAATTTTGACTAACTGTTTATTTTTGTAATATCTTTATCTTAGCATATCTAACAAGTGGTGTACCTAATTATACAAAATGCTTAAAAAAATAGCTATCTTTAGAGCCGACAATAATTGGTATAAGTTTAATATTTTAGACACAATTGACAAAAACATGTTTTTGATTTTTCCTGAAAAATTTAGTTTTTGCGATTATCATTTTTTTCGCCGGAGCCAGCGCTATCACTTATTATGAGACAGCATAATTCAGCTCCGTATACCTAACCCTAGTGTGAACAACAAAAGGCACAAAGACATAGTTTTTGTTCCCAAAAGCACCTCTCATGCTTTTACGCATAAACTCTTTGCCTTTCTTGGACCTTATTTATATAATAAAATCAATAAAGTACTAAATATTTATGACTTAAACCGTAAAGTGTGCAAGGTTAAGGTTTCTGCACTTACTGCGTGGCTGCAAGGTCTATCATGGATCGTTTTCAAAAAATTTGTAGGTACATAGTTAACGGCTTATCAAAACAAAAATCACGATCGCTATTTTTTTGTGTAACGAAAGTTAGTCATACAAAGTATATGGGTAACTCGGTTACACAAAAATAATTAATTAAATTTTGTTTTTAATTAATCCCTTAATTGTGTACAAATTTTTTGAACACGACTCTCATATGTTGACACTGAAAATCTGCTGACGATTACAAGGCGAGGACTAGTATTCAAATATTATTTATTTTATTAGCAGTTACGTCTGCTCACCGAACCTAAGATTTAAAAGCGAAAAAGTTTCCGGGTGCGCCGGTTGGACTTGAACCCACGTCTCCCGGGTATGCGCCCCAACGGGTGTTCTACCAACTGAACCACGTCGCATCCAACCGACCTCCCCGAAATTCTTAATCGCTTACATACGCCAACAGTGGCGTGTGGTAACATCCATCACAACTATTAGAAGCTATGACTCCTACGTTCCAAATTTGTTGGAAATGCGTAAGAAATGATGTACCACTTCTATTTAATTCAAATATTATTATAATTTTTTTTTTCCTGTTGGCGTATGTAAGCGATTAAGAATTTCGGGGAGGTCGGTTGGATGCGACGTGGTTCAGTTGGTAGAACACCCGTTGGGGCGCATACCCGGGAGACGTGGGTTCAAGTTCCAACCGGCGCACCCGGAAACTTTTTCGCTTTTAAATCTTAGGACTAGTATTACCTAAAATTCTCATTTATAAATTAGTTTTTCCACAAACTTCGTGTTTTCGCAAAAGTACGAGCGTAAAACCATTGATCGTCGGTCTTACGAATACTCTTTGGTCTTACGTCATCGCAACCTTTGCTTGCAAGCCAATACTGAAGATGCTAACTTTTATCAAAACAAAGAAAGAACCATCATCGTTATCCGTTGCATACATATACCCCCATGAAATAAATACCACAACAAACCGAGAGCGATCAAATACGGTGTGCCGCGCTGCCGGTGTGTGTCACTGTATATTTGATCCAGTGGTATATAATAGACCGCGCTGGCCACGCTCCGTCGGCGCCCCGTGCTCCCGGCTTGTAGTGGCCTTAAATCTTATATTTACGGAATGTCTTATACCTTGCAACTTTATGACAGAAAAAGAAAATAATGTCTATGGTTAGGGAGCTCCCGTTCGCGTTCTATACTGTCAAAAAGAATAAAAATTTAACAAATAAAAGTCCATTTTAATCGTTATTGTATTATATATTCACTTAAATAATGATGATTAATAAATTTGGATGAAAAACAACTAAACGTTACTGATCTATGGTCTATGGTTTTGGCAGTACAGAGTACAGGCTAGTTTTATAAAAAAAGTTTGCTGTCACTGTCAGCCGTAAAATGTCAAAAAAGACGCTCAAGCAAGCTTGATGCGTGTTGCACAAAACATTGAAAGTTAATCGATAAGTTTTAATATTTTCTGAATGGTTGCTACCAGTATTAGAGCAGGGATTATTTATTGAGTTGAAAATGGACGATTTGTGTACAGCCTGCCTTTGTTCCGGTCGAAATCTGTACTTTATTGGCGAAACGGGATTCTATAATTTGTACTCGCAAATTCTAAACGAAATCCAAGTAAGTTTTAATTTTTGTCTAAAATATTAGCGTGTTACTGGATTCTACGATGTTTAATTCTCTGTTGTTTTTAAGTCGCTTCAGTTGTTGTATTGTTTTGCGATTGATCACTACAAAGAAATGACGTTATTATGGATTTGGAAATGTGTTTGTGTCCTGAAACCTGGGGCAGGTATCGAGGAGGAGATAGGCTAAAACCTTAGAAAGAAAGAAAGAAGGAAATAAATAATTATTTGCCTGTAGAATATGTATCAAAAGGTGACATAAACATTCTTTAGAAGGAATTTTTAAATTTCATAGAAAATTACGAAGTAATTTACTTTGTGAATTCTTCTAATAGAATAATACATATGTGCTGCTTATGTGCTTGAGAGAAAGTCCATAAAATAATGGTCTTATGACTATGGCAACGATGGTGACCTATCGTTTTGCAGAATTTCATTATGCAAATTTTTCTTTCACAGACAATTTCTTTTGGCCGAGTAATGTTTGGTATAATTTTGGTACGCTTGTTATTTGTTTCACCAAGTAGTTGGTAGGAAGAAAAGCTATACGCAGAGTTACGTTAAGTGGGTTGTTTGTTTTGTAATTGTCCCATTTTACAAACAACTGCTTTTCGCAACATGATAAGCAGAGTTATGACATGGCATATCATTATTGTTTAGTAGATTTATGGTTCAGTTGATTTTTGTTTCGGAATTGTTTCAGTTAACTGTACAACTGTTGCATTTTTATACATTTAATAATAAAATCACCAACAAAAATTAACTGATTGTAATGACTATACTGTTATCAAAAAAGTATGTATTAACCTGTCGCACAACCAACAACATTTTTGGGCAATTTTTTCTAAGTACCCTGTGGTAAAAGGTGATCAAAACTGGTAACAAAAATTAGCAAGTCATGAACAGTTAGTTACGCGCCACAGTGGCGCGCGGGACATTCGACGGGTTAAGTAAGACAACATTGCTTAATTTTCAGCGAGTGAGCAAAGCAAGCGAGCAAGACGGTACAGAGCGGAAGCGACTCTGATAGGTTAGGTTCATCAGCCTTTGGTGTTTTTTAGGGCCCGGCGCGCACTGACGGCATGGCACGGCATAGCATGGCAGAGGATTTTATTACTATTAAGTTATTTTGAATCTTAATACAGTGAGTTTAGAATTCATGTTACTTTATTTCGATACCACGATGCCGCGACGTGCCAAGGGATGACGCAACGCATAACCATAACATGATGAATTCTAAACTCATTGAAATAAGATTCAAAATAACTTGTTAGTAATAAAATCCTTTGCCATGCCATGCCGTGCCATGCCGTCAGTGAGCGCCGGCCCTTATAAGGACATGTTACTACTACACTACATACAACAGGTCATTTACTTATGTTTATCAGTTTTATCACCTATACAACTATGGTTGTAGGCGTACGAAAATGTCTGCGTGCGTGTGTGTTGGGAGTGCCGCGCACTGCTGGCTCGCTTCCAGCAGTTCAAGACGCAAGTGCAGCGGAGCTACGGGGAGCTGATGATGCATCTGCACCAGGTATGTGTAGAGCCTAGTCAGGTCAATGGACTATTTAATCTTCTCACTAGATCATTCTCATTCAATATACTGAAACAAAAATCTCACTAGATCATTCTCATTCGATATACTGAAACAAAAATCTCACTGGATCATTCTCATTGGATCTACTGACAAGGAATGAAGTAGTGGACAAGCTTGCCAAGGCGGCTGTAGTGGATGGTTCTGTAACAGAATCTGAACCCCTTTCTAGTGAATTGGTTCCCAGAATTAAAAGAAGGAGCCTACAGAAATGGGAATACCATTTTGGTGAGCACGGTATATCTAGGGGTGTAGGAATCTGGTACAGAACTATCCATGATAGCCCCCGGTGGATGCCTTGGTTTGACTCAGCCGGCCTTGCTAGAAGAGTATTGGTGGCTGCTTTTAGAGTTTGTTCCGGACACATCCCTACAAATAAGTTTCTATGCACCGTGAAATTTTAGTGGTTGTTTTCCCGAAACGAGGTGATTTAGTATCGATTGTACAATCGATTTATAACTACTATTTTGGCTAGAGTCAAAAATCCAATTGTGAAAAACGAAAGTCGAAAATAACCGCAAAGCAATAGTAACGCTTCGTTGGTACCTAACCTATCGTACGATCGTACGCTACTTGTACCAACGAAGCGTTACTATTGGTATGCGGTCATTTTCGACTTTCGTTTTTCACAATTGGATTTTTGACTCTAGTCAAAATAGTAATTATAAATCGATTGTACAATCGAAACTAAATCACCTCGTTTCAGGAAAACAACCACTAAAATTTCACGTTGTATATGATGAAAATTAAATCATCACCACTATGTGATGATTGTCAGAAGTGTGATGACTTGACCCATGTGTTGTTGGAGTGTGTCCGGAATTCGGACTTGAGGAGAAGAGTTCTTGGGGATTTGGGTTCCATGCACAATGGCCAGGTGAATTGTTGGCTATCTGAGCCGTTGTCAGACAAAGCAATCGGCATTTACCATTTTATTGATAGGTCCCTTGAATAGGGAATTGTGTAAGCACCCATGAGGCTGACATGATCACCTGGAGTGTTCAAAGCCTCAACAAAATCGGAAAAAAAAATCTACTGACAAGTTAAGGTACCCAACTGTCCGGCTCTGATTCGATTTATTTTGATATATGTTAGAGAGCAGTCTAACTAAAATAACAAACCCATAATTTTTTTTCAGCTGCCCAAACTCAACCTACTTGAAGAAATTGTCCTCCTAAGTACTGAAAAATGAGTAAACCTAACTTCTATAGAAAATTTTGCCCAATTTCTCCAAACAGGTTAGTTTGAGCAGCTAAAAAAAATATGGGTCTCTTAATTTAGACTACTCTCTAGCATATATCAAATTAAATCAAATAGGAGCCGGAAAGGAGCTAAATTCAGGAACGGGCCTTCACAGGTTTGGTAGCGGTAATTCAATCGTTTGGGTTGGGTTTGAATGCCAAAAATCACTGGTTTGCGAGAGGTTTGGGCTGAGTTTGGGATGAGCCTTATTTACTTATTTATTTATTTACAAAGCGAATTAACAGGAAAATAAGGCGCATCCCAAGCTCAACCTTTTCCTATCCTCTCCCAAACGATTGAATTACCGCTCGCAAACCGTGTTGGGCCGTTCCTGAATTTAGCCCCTGTTGGGTACCTTTCCTTGTGAGATTGAAGGAGACAAGGGCCCTTGCGCTTCGCTTGACTCGTATTGCCGTGCCCTTAGATCTACTGTCTTATATTTATTTATACGTAATATCTGAATGTTCACAGAATACTCCAAAGCACACTGTGTACAAGGCGCCTCGTCTATCCATACAGCAGATGGCTGCGGTGAGCTGTTCCGAGCTGCAGATCAAGTCCGAACTGGAGTGCGAGCTGGATTTAATGCCCATCGACCACATTAAGACTGAGACAGTGGACGTAGAACACAGCGAGGACACGTTTGTGAATGGCTTGGAGGTTGAACAAAAGTATGATGTCAAAAAGGTAATTTTAATATTACAGAAATGGTATTACACCGTGTCATGGTGGCCTAACGGTTTGGCCTATGGTATCTCAAGCAGTCAAGTAGAGAGACTCATTCATTCAGAATTATTTAAAAGTAGCTTTTGCCCGCGACTCCGTCCGCGTGGAATTAGCAATTTGGGCAGCTTATTTTTTTCTCCAATTCGCTTTTTCATCAATTATGGCTCTCAGTTACAATTACCCCCCGCTACCCCGCACCTCACCTCCCCCCGCTCACCCGCTCCGCTCCTATTGGTGTTAGCGTGATGATATATAGCCTATAGCCTTCCTCGATAAATGGGCTATCTAACACTGAAAGAATTTTTCAAATCGGAGCAGTAGTTCCTGAGATTAGCGCGTTCAAACAAACTGTTCAGCTTTATAATATTAGTATAGATTACAATCTTTCCACAGACAAACAAGAAAAAAGCTAAGAAGAAACTAAGAGTGTACAAGAATAAGAAAAAACTGAAAGCGCTCAACGATGCGGCAGATGGATTCAGTGACAGAGAACCTATAGGCGATAATGTACCTGTGGACGATAGCGTACAGGATGTCGACGATAATGTACAGGGTGCTGACGATATACAGGTTTCGGAAAATAAAGTTGAAGGGAACTGCTTGATTTGCGCTAAATGTGGGCTTCTTTTTGATGAGAAAGCGGCTTTCGATGGGCATGTACAGAAGGAACACAATTCGCATATTAAGGTATGGTTTAAGATGTTTAATAATTATTTATGACACTACGAGTGTGGTTTTGTGAAACAAACCGCAGGTGATTTTCATAATAAGATCACACAAGTGTTTTAATACCTAATTATGTATAGTCGACCAAGAAATTCCTTTACCACCCTAAGGTTCAATGTCAGTTGTATTGTTTAAAACATTAAAGGCTATTTTCACTTAAAACTCAATTTGAAAATCAGCCTTACGGCATTTTCACACGGGCAACGTGTGAATGTTACCACAGTAGCACGTATGCTACTAAACGGGATCCTGCAAAAAACCGAACCCGCAAAAAACGGGACGTTGCCGTGTGAAAGTGCCGTTATTATTTTGATTCTGATGTGGGAACTGTCATACAAAATGGTAAAGTACTTATTCGGTCCAGTGGCAATGGGCAGGGCACATTGCTCGTAGAACTGATGGCCGATGGGGCAAAAAGGTTCTCGAGTGGCGTCCACGGACCGGAAGACGCAGTGTGCATAGACCTCCAACAAGATGGAGTGACGACCTGGATAAGGTTGCGGGAACGCGTTGGATGCGGATGGCGTAGGACCGATCTGTTTGGCGAGCCTTGGGGGAGGGCTATGTTCAGCAGTGGACGTCTTTCTGCTGAAATGATGATAATGATGATGGCACAAGTCTTCGTCATTACTAATTTTTTCACCAGCTACTTCACATCACAAAAAACGGTAACTTTATTTTTTGTTCTTTGACAGTTGTTATTGGAAACAAATGACATTCATATATTTTAAAATTCATAAACTATCTAGACTTGCGTCGATTCTGATTCTCAAATCGATTGTCATATTCGAGACTCGAATCATGTTAATTTATTATAGTTTTTGCGTACAAATTTTGACGACCAGATGGCCTAGTGGTTAGAGAACCTGACTATGAAGCTTGAGGTCCCGGATTCGATTCCCGTGTCGGGCAGATATTTGTATGAAAAATACGAATGTTTGTTCTCGGGTCTTGGGTGTTTAATATGTATTTAAGTATGTATCTATCTATATAAGTATGTTTATCCGTTGCCTTGTACCCATAACACAAACTATGCTTAGCTTTCCTTGGGACTAGGTCAATTGGTGTGAATTGTCCCGTGACATTTATTTATTTATTTAAATACAAAACACATTTACTACTAATACTACTATTGTACTGTTGTTATTGTTAGTGTTGTTGTTGTTGGCCTATGTTCAGCAGTGGACGTCTTTCGGCTGAAATGATGATAATGACTGTTGTTATGTTACAGGTAAATATAGAAAACAAGGATGCCCCCATCAAAGTGACCAGAGTGAAACGGATAGAGACATTAGCAGAGAAACCGCAGTGTACAGAGTGTGGCAAAGTGTTTAGTTCAAGAAAAACATACAGATATCATTTGAAGTGAGTTCACAGTCCTACACAACTCGGTGAATATAACCGGGTGAAGGCCCTACAATACGTTTACTTTTAGTTTACCACTGACAGATGGCTTGCCTACATTTCATTTCCAACTTTGACACCATACAAATAAAGTAGCTATTACAAAATCTGCAAATGTGGGTAACAGTATTCTAAAATTGGCTTTATTTGTAGGTCGTTAAAGTTGAATATGAAATGAAGGCAAACCATCTGTCAGTGGTAAACTTTATGTAATTTTACTGTACCGAGCTTTTGGCGCTAATCGATTTTAGGTATTCTATGCACTCGTGTATGTATAAACGTAACTAGCGTAAGGTCGCGGGTGAGCAATAGTTATTTGTTATACAAGGGGGGAAAGTTGTATTTTAACTGCGAGTGTTCATTTCGAAACACGAGCTATCGAAAGGATTCTATGATTGACCACGAGCGAAGCGAGTGGTTCAAAAATAGAATTCTTTCGATAGCGAATGCTTCAACACACGAGACGTAAAATAACTTTTCACCCGTGTATAACACAAAACTTTTCACCTCACTACAGCGAGGAAAATAAGAAAAAGGGTTTGTACTATCAATTATTATTTATTTACCTCTTTGTCAATACAATAATTTTGAAGTACTTATAGAAATATTGGTAAAATCAAAAATAATGCAAAATAGCCTAAGCAAATCCAGTCTTTATGGAACTATTCCAATACCGACATATCGTCACTACTTTGAAAAAACTCGTATCTCCAATCAATGAATAAACCAAACTGAACTTTATTGCACATCGAGTAAAGTTCAATTAGCCAGATTATCGATTTTGAGATACGAGCAAACTGTATTACTGTTAAATTGTATACCGTTTTGACTTAAGTTTTTTTTTATTATTTCGGATGCGTTTTGTTCGCACATCGACTTACTTGGACTGTCAGAACATTTTATCCGTTTTTACAACAAGAATGAAGGTTAATGTTGAATGCTGATATTTATGAATTAAAATAAAGTTGTAAGACTGTATTTAGTGTTTTTTACTCGATGCAATTCATTAATTGTGATGTTAAAAATTCAGCACTTTTAACGTTTTACGTTTTGTTAGCTATCACTTAAGCTGCCTTCAAATGTCAAAACTCTTTCTTCACTTGTGGATAAAAAGCGATTTTCTCAATAGATGTCAAACAAACAAAAAGGGCTTTCCGAGCTAGTGAGGTGAAAAGTAATTGTTTCAGTTTATTAATATGGACCCCCGCAAAGTAACGCCTGATTCAATAAATTATTTGAAATTATTTGGTCAATAAAATGAATCTGAATCTGAAATAAAATGTAATTTCAGTGTACTACACAAAGGTCAGAACAGATACCCTTGCCCTCGGTGTGGAAAAGTGTATCAGTGGAAGTCGAACCTTGGACGCCATCTGAGAACACATAAGGTATGTAAAGTTAGCTTGTCCGATCTACAGTACAGATGCGAAGCCGATTATTAACGATTTTAACCAAGCGGTTAAAAGCGCATTTTTCGTTATTAACGGTTAAATACTCGCACAGCGTGGTATGGACAGCCAAAAAATAATCAGTCAGTATACTTATGTTCTTTAAATATGATTTATAAAATCTAGAATAAAATCTTTATCCTTCGGATACCGATTTTTCACTTCACCTAGGAGTTGACTGCACAATAAAAAAAACATTATTTACCCTTTTTCGTTGTCGCAGTCGGATAATTAACCGTTAATAACTGCATTTTATCGGTAGCTAACCATAAATTTGGTTAATTAACGGTAGCTAACGGATTTTTACAACTATAATCTACAGGTAAATAAGAAAAGATCCAGTGTAAAGTTATAGTATAAATCTCCCCAGGTGAATTTTTCGCTTCGAGCCCTTATCTTTCAAAATAAACGGTATCGTCATAGTATTAAGGTTCAAATTTAATGTAATGGCTCGAAGCGAAAAATTCACCTGGGAAGATTTATATTATACTAGCGACCCGCCCCGGCTTCGCACGGGTGTAACTTTGAAAAATAGGTGTGAAAAATAAAGAAAGTCTATAATTTAAGGTGGTAAGTTTATATGTTTACCTCTTTTCCCCCAAACTACACCCACACGAAGTCGGGGCGCGTCGCTAGTGTTATGAATAAAATTTCGACGCGTACATTTAATTTAAACGATCGCATTCTGTTAATCACGCCAACTGTCAAACGACTGGCAGTTATGTCAAACGCCATAAGGTTACATTAGAAAAGTTATTATGGACGGTAATTTTTCTTATATTTTCTAATTTTCCGCGCAATTTTCTTAATTTTTTCTTTCATAAGAACCTTCTCCTGACAATGACGAACACAACAAAAAAAGAATTAGTGAAATCGGTCCAGCCGTTCATGCGTGATGCCGTGACCAAGGGAAATAGGGATTCATTTTTATATATATAGATTATAATAGCTTCGAAGGAGTGTTGACGTCTCTCGTTGAGAGTATTAACATAGATGTTGCTTTATTACTGCTATAAGTGATTAAGCGAGCTGAGACGTGGGATCCATAGGAAAAATTCGTGTCTATATCCCGACCAGCTGTGGTGTAGGGGTAAAAGCACGCTGCACGGTATGCTGAGGACCCGGGTTCGATTCCCGGAGCCGGTCTTTGTCTGTGTATTTCTGTGCATCCATGTTTCAGTTCGTATTTAGTATGAAATATATGGATTTCACGGGATGACCGTAAAAGTAAAAAAAAATGGAGTTGAAAAATAAAAATACAAAAAGATACTTCATACCAAACTTGATAAAGTTAGCTCGTCCGATCTACAGGTAGATAAGAAAAGAACCCTGTCGCTTAGTTAAGCTATATCGTCGGGGATAGTGCAATACCGCGTAACTAGCTCTGGTAAATACTGCGTATCTGCACAATACCCATAGGGAAAAATCGCGTAACTGGCATTGGTTAATACCGCGTATCTAACAAATGTAGCCAAATTAAGATTTCCCGCCAACGAACGTAAATCAGGATTTTACGAAAGACTCGGGTGGTTCGAAAGACTCGTGCGGCTAAACGGACTTGACACCCTACACTTCAGTTAACTCGTGACCACGGCTGCTGCAATGTGGCCGAAACGTCGAGGTAAATATTAATTGCGTGATAAGCCCCGTTTAGTATAGTAATTATGATTTACTTAACCGACTTCATCGACTGAACAAAAGTTTGAAATGGTAAATATGTAACTTTAGAAATGTTGGTGCCGCAGTCATGTGGAATTGAAGCCGGGAATACACACGCCTTTAGCTGGCACACTTGCATAACAGCTCCTTGCACGTGCCAGCTATTGTATTGTGTATACACTAACTGGCATGCCTGTATCTGGCAAGCAAGTAGATCGCAAGCAATTTGATATACTAGCATGCAATTAAGGGAGGGGCCGCGGGGGGCTGCGAAACCGGCATGAGTGAACGCATGCGACAGCTACTGGCATGCCAGTAGCGAAAGAAAAATGCCAATTGCATGCAAGTTTAACTTGCAAATGTATTCACTGTGTGCCGGTCACTTCTACATGCCCTTAATTAATACGCAAGCTACTATATAGTGAAAATAAACGGATCACTCACGTCTTAAAACGAGTTTAACTCGACACGTTTCGGGCTAATCCGTAGCCCTTCCTCTCGGAGTCGCACGTCACGGCGGCTGCCAAACGTGCACTGCGTGCTGTGTGCGTGGCTGTCAACGGTGAGTGTGAGCGAACCTTTACAAAGTGATGTGGTTAGTGTTGTGTGCTACCCTACATTTGACAATGACAATAAAAGTGATGATGAAAACGGGGGTAGTTGTGTGTCGCTGTCAGTTGCGTCGAGTAGCCGCGCGACCAGGGCGTTAGCACGCAGTGCACGTTTGGCAGCCGCCGTGACGTGCGACTCCGAGAGGAAGGGCTACGGATTAGCCCGAAACATGTCGAGTTAAACTCGTTTTAAGACGTGAGTGATCCGTTTATTTTCACTATGAGTGAGTCTCACGGTAGTTTCATGTTTAAAACGCAAGCTACTGATCCGTTTTACAGGCATGTGCATTCACGGCTTTATGAGTGTGCGAAGATCTTGATTAGTCTGTCTGTCCGCAGGCTCGCGACGACGGCGAGTTGTATTGCGAGCTGTGTGACAAGCGCTTCGCTTCCGTCGCGACGTACCGGCAGCATTTGCGCGTGTCGCGCCGGCACGTATCCGAGAGTGAGTTCAGGTGAGGCACGGACGTACGTGGACACGGGGAAGGACACGGGGGCATAGCGACGGACACTAACGTGGGGATTAGGCTGCCACCTTTAAAAAATGTGCGCAGTGTGGGATCATTGTGGATTGGTGACTGATATAGACAGACGGACAAAAAAAATTATGCTTTTCGCAATTTTTCCTTTATCTGTGCTATAACACGTTGCTTCGTACCAAATTTCAAGATTCTGAGTTCACGGCAAGTACCCTGTAGGTTTTGATTCCCTTGCGAGTGTCGACAATTTGCGGAAATTAGCGGCATAAACGGCTGTATCTTTTGATTGCGTTGGCTTAGAAGTTTGATTTTTTCACAGCTCCAAGGGACAGTAGACCTGAGTATTTGATATAAATTTCAGCTTGATGCCTCCACGCGTTCCTGAGAAAAAGGGTCTTGACAGACAGACGGACGGACGGACAACAAAGTGATCCTATAAGGGTTCCGTTTTTTCCTGTTGAGGTAAGGAACCCTAAAAAACAACGGGTTGCACTCCGGGAGTGCCGGCAGAAGTGAAAACTTGAACATTAACGTTGTGCCGTCTTACGAACCCCCCTCACCCCCCCCTGTCTTACGAATTTTCGATCAGGGTCATGTCTCCTGACACGAGTTTAACATTTTTTACCCATCACAAAAAGTGCACAACGCCGCTATAGTACATTACTGCAGAGGCCGGGACGTAAGGGGTTGCCGGCCGAGTCACGAGGCCGGCAACCCCTTATGATGATGATGATGATGATGATGATGATGATGATGATGATGATGATGATGATGACGATGACGATGACGATGACGATGACGATGACGATGACGGTGACGGTGACGGTGACGGTGACGGTGACGGTGACGGTGACGGTGACGGTGACGGTGACGGTGACGGTGACGGTGACGGTGACGGTGACGGTGACGGTGACGGTGACGGTGACGGTGACGGTGACGGTGACGGTGACGGTGACGATGACGATGACGATGACGATGACGATGACGATGACGATGACGATGATGATGATGATGATGATGATGATGATGATGATGATGATGATAATGATGGTGATGGTGGTGATGATGATGACGATGATGATAACTATGATGATGATGATGGTGATGGTGGTGATGATGATGGTGATGATGATGGTGATGGTGATGGTGACGATGATGATGATAATGGTGATGGTGATGATGATTAAGATGATGATGATGATGATGATGATGATGACGATGATGATGATGATGATGATGATGATGATGATGATGATGATGGTGATGATGGTGGTGATGATGATGATGGTGATGATGATGATGACGTTGATGATGACGATGATGATAACTATGATGGTGATGGTGGTGATGGTGATGGTGATGATGAAGGTGATGGTGACGATGATGATGATAATGGTGATGATGATGGTGATGGTGATGGTGGTGATGATGGTGACGATGATGATGATGATGGTGAAGATGATGGTGATGATGATGATGGTGGTGATGGATGATGATGATGGTGGTGATGATGATGATGATGATGGTGATGGTGGTGATGGTGATGGTGATGATGATGGTGATGATGTTGATGATGATGATGGTGGTGATGGTGATGATGATGATGATGATGGTTATGATGATGATGATGGTGATGGTGGTGATGGTGATGGTGATGGTCATGATGATGATGATGGTGATGATGTTGATGATGATGATGGTGGTGATGGTGATGATGATTATGATGATGGTGATGTTGATGGTGAAATATTTTTCTAGGCAGATCACCATTACCGTATTATTAAATAAGCGTAGTGGCAGAATATCATAATGAACCAAAACGCAAATATTGCTTATAGTTTTTTTTTAAATGGCTAATTGCTATGATGCCATAGACCTATAAACGTCATGGTGCTGTATCACATGAAACAATAGACGATCGCATTGCCGGCCAAGGCCTGCAATTTTGTATGAAAATCCATTACATACCAGTTGTCTAACCGCGCCCGCAACGTGATACGTCCCGGCCTATTATTTCGAACACAACGTAAACATTACATAGCATGTTTGAGAAAAAGAAGTTTTCACTTCAAAAAAGCCAGGCCCGGAGAGCATCGCAATTTCTCAAATTTTCGGGTACCTATGTCCCATATTTTGTCTTATAGAACTGTGAAATCTTGAAGTAACATAGTTCAAAATCGTACCAAATATATCAGTCCTATAGAATAAATGTTCCTTGCCCAAATTTTCCGCAATTACTGCGTTGACTGATAACTCTGATAAGCAGTTTCAGAACTTAACTTATTTTCCAGTTTCGTTTGCAACGAGTGCGGCAAGAAGTTCGTGAACAAAACGAGACTACGGGACCACGTGGACTGGGAACATTTGAAGAAGATCAAGTACAAATGTCAGCTCTGTAACAAGGTGAAGTCTGTATAGCTACGGTGGCCTAGTGGTTGGACCTAGGACCTCAAGCAGAGGGTCGCGGGTTCGAAACGAAACGTTTACGTCCGAAATTACATTTGCGTGATTACTAAACTAAACGGAACTTATCGCGCAATAAATATTTATTTATTTACCCCGACGTTTTGGCCACATTGTAGCAAACCGTGGTCACGGTTGCTGCACTGCAATGTGGCCGAAACGTCGGGGTAAATAAATAAATATTTATTGCGTGATAAGTCCCGTTTAGTTTAGTAATTATGAGTGAAAATCACGAAAGCTTAAAACAGTATACATCTGTGTGAATGTAAATATCGTGAGGAAACCTGTAATGCAATAGTGTCCGTGAAGTTCCCAGTCAAAGGCCCTGCCCACGTTTTATTTTACCTCTGGCGAATTTATACTGTCTGTATAAAGCTACAGCCATACAAACTCCTTCCACAGCCTACGGCCATCCCCAACAGATAGATTATAGCGTGCGAGGACTCATTCAAATGGTCTAGCTATAATAGCATTGTGATTTTTGTTGTTTTCATCACACTTGCTCGTCAATGGTGTTATTCCATGCCTGTATACTAAATGACAATGGCCTGTTCTTAAGGGAGATATGGATTTACGTACAGTTTTTCCTCCCAAGGGAGGACGTACTAACTTTAGTTTTAAAATTTGCAAACAAGTTAGTAGGTATGTCATTTCAGACTAAGGAGGTTTCAAGTCAGCCAATAAATAAATAAATAAATAAATATCACAGGACAATTCACACCAATTGACCTAGTCCCAAAGTAAGCTAAGCATAGCTTGTGTTATGGGTACAAGGCAACGGATAAACATACTTATATAGTGAACTAAAACAATTACTTTGCTCACCCGCGACCTTACAATAGTTACGTTTATGCAAGAAATGTGCGTTCATGCAGTTCCTCCACCTCCACACTGTACGAACACACACAAATCACATAAACCCAACCATCACCACCACCAAGCTACACTGACGCGTTTCGAACTCAACCAGAGCTCATCTTCAGAGTTACCACAACCGTATGCTATGCTACCAAATGTTAAACTAACAAACCAAAACAAATGTTTTAACTTGTCACTGTAACTTCTCAAGTACCCACTTTATTTTTCTTATTCTCAAACTACCCCACAAAAATTAACTTTTATTGACATATTATAAAACTACCTTGAATTTTTTGTTTATTTATTTATAAGGCATATTTAATTAATACTAACTGTTCAAATTCGACCCAAGCCGCAGTAAAGGAAAATAAATAAACAAAAAATTCAAGGTAGTTTTATAATATGTCAATAAAAGTTAATTTTTGTGGGGTAGTTTGAGAATAAGAAAAATAAAGTGGGTACTTGAGAAGTTACAGTGACAAGTTAAAACATTTGTTTTGGTTTGTTAGTTTAACATTTGGTAGCATAGCATACGGTTGTGGTAACTCTGAAGATGAGCTCTGGTTGAGTTCGAAACGCGTCAGTATAGCTTGGTGGTGGTGATGGTTGGGTTTATGTGATTTGTGTGTGTTCGTACAGTGTGGAGGTGGAGGAACTGCATGAACGCACATTTCTTGCATAAACGTAACTATTGTAAGGTCGCGGGTGAGCAAAGTAATTGTTTTAGTTCATTAATATGGACCTCCGCAAAGTAACGCCTGATTCAATAAATTATACTTATATAGATAGATACATACTTACTTAAATACATATTAAACACCCAAGACCCGAGAACAAATATTCGTATTATTCATACAAATATCTGCCCCGACGCAGGAATCGAACCCGGGACCTCAAGCTTCGTAGTCAGGTTCTCCACCTACTAGGCCATCTGGTCGTCTAAATGCCAATGCTTAATGTTTTATATGCAAAGCCAATGTTTTAGTTATGTCTTTAAAACTTAGCAATAACCCAATTTTATAACACAAAATTTATCTACGCTTCATGAAACTAAGTTATTTTTATATTTTAAATTTATATCAAATAGTTTTGCAATAATTTTAGTAAGTATTTTTTTAACATTTTTGGTAGAATCTGGCCGTATGACCATTCGAATTCTAAACTAAACACAGTTTACATTATCTATGGTAGATGACTCGAAAAAAGTGACAACTGTATTGCCACCCGCCATAATTATATGCAATTTAAGTGTTGTTAATTTTATTTTTGGATTTTTTTTCTTCGCAATGTGATGAAAATCATTGTGTGTATCACGGGCACTAATGGGATTACAAACTCGAGTCATTAAAAGCCCTCCGCCTTCGGCGTCCGGCTTCTAATAGACTCTCGTTGGTAATCCCCTACGTACGGCCCTTGATGCACAATCTACTATTGTTTATTTTTATATTTCAGCCATTCAAGTGCCATACATCGCTCTACGTGCACATGCAAAATGTTCATAAGAATAAAGAGAAAAAGGATAATTTGTGCCACGTGTGCGGCAAGTCCTATCAGGTTAGTATGCAGGGTTGTTCCAGACATCATCCCTACCTACAGACAGACAGACACTATCACATTTATAATATTCATACATGGGAATTATGGGGAAAAATTTAATGACAGGTAGGGAGTTCCTTTATCGATAAACTCAACTATCGACACTTTCCACCAGGAACTGGAGACCGCTATTAAAATCCAGTTCAGTTCAGTTCTTTATTTGCAATAAATTGAGTGTGATACACAAAGGATGGTACAAAAATATAAAATAGTCTCAACACAATTTTGCCAGTACGGCGTGGCAAGTAATACAAAGCAAAAAATATGAATAATGGTATTTAAACTTAACATGCAACATTTTACCTAAGTATAATATTCATTTAGATCGTATGGACACAGATCAATAAGGTATTTCTTTAGAGAAGTCACGAATTTAGCATAAGGTAGGCACTTCAATTCACATGGTAAAGCGTTATAAACTTTAGCAGCGACATAGCTAGGGCATCTACGGTACAACGCTGTTTTACCTAAAGGGGCTCTAACGTCATGCTCGAATAAAGTATTGAGTCTCTCACTATTAAAATTGGTTTCACGGGGGAACCTGTCTGGGGATCTCCTTACAAGTTTGCAAAGTTCTAGGATATAGAGTGGTGGCAAAATTAGCAACTCTAATTCCTTGAAGGACGAACTAAAACAATTACTTTGCTCACCCGCGACCTTACAATAGTTACGTTTATGCAAGAAATGTGCGTTCATGCAGTTCCTCCACCTCCACACTGTACGAACACACACAAATCACATAAACCCAACCATCACCACCACCAAGCTACACTGACGCGTTTCGAACTCAACCAGAGCTCATCTTCAGAGTTACCACAACCGTATGCTATGCTACCAACTGTTAAACTAACAAACCAAAACAAATGTTTTAACTTGTCACTGTAACTTCTCAAGTACCCACTTTATTTTTCTTATTCTCAAAACTACCCCACAAAAATTAACTTTTATTGACATATTATAAAACTACCTTGAATTTTTTGTTTATTTATTTATAAGGCATATTTAATTAATACTAACTGTTCAAATTCGACCCAAGCCGCAGTAAAGGAGAAGATACTAAATTTACCTGTTCATTAATAATAGACCCCTTCCTTCTTTCCTTGAAGGACCTCCTGCATGACTCCCGGCTGGATTTTAATCCATTTAGAATACGCAAACATTTCTTTTGTTGTCAAAACAATCGCTCCATATCTGCACAACTACCCCAAATTTTACAAGTTAAGTATGAAGTATCTTTTTCTGTTTATTTTTTCAACGTCATTTTTTTTATTACTTTTACGGTCATCCCGTGAAACCATATATTTCAAACTAAATACAAACTGAAATATAGATATGCACAGAAAAAACCCCAGAAAAAAGACCAATGCTGGGAATCGAACCCAGGTCCTCAGCGTTCCGTGCTGCGTGCTTGCCCCTACACCATCACTCACTCACTACATCTCGGTAGAGGGCATAACATAGATGCGCGCTTTATCACTGCGTAATGTGATTATAACAGACTGAAGTGTACGATTTTTTTTTTTTTTTTTTTATATATGAGGTGGCAAACGAGCAGACGGGTCACCTGATGGAAAGCGATCACCGTCGCCCATGGACACCCGTAACACGGGGGGGCATCACAGGTGCGTTGTCGACCCTTTTAGGAATTGGTAGGCTCGTTTTTTAAAGATCCCTAAGTTGTAACGCTCCGGGAATGCTGCCGCAGAGAGCTGATTCCAGATCTTTGTCGTGCGAGGAAAGAAGTTTCGCTTAAAACGCACGGTACTAGAATGCCAATCATCAAGATGGTGAGGATGGAAAGACAAACGGTTCCTCGAAGTGCGGTAGTGGAATTTAGCCGCAGGCAGCAATTCGAACAGTTCGTCAGAACACTCCCCATGATAGATACGGTATAATATACAGAGAGACGCCACATCCCTCCGCAAAGCCAAAGGATCGAGTAGGCCAGAGAGTGCCTGATTACCGACAAATCGAGCAGCTCTACGTTGGATGCGGTCAAATGGAAGAATTTGGTACTTGGGTGCCCCAGCCCAGAGATGAGAGAGAGAGATGTACTAGGGGCGTTCAATAAAAAGTGAGAATGAGTATGTTATAAACAACTTTTACTAAATGTCATTTTATTTTTCGACATAGACACCTTTTAGCATAATACACTTAGTATATCTTTTTTCTAAACTTAAAATTCCATTTTTAAAAAAGGTCTCATCTTGAGTACTTAAAAAATCTTGTACTGCAGCGACTACCGCGTCGTTGTCTTCAAATTTCTGGCCTCTCAGGTATTGTTTCAATCTCAGAAATAGGTAGAAATCACTGGGAGCGAGATCTAGTGAATACGGAGGATGCTTAAGGATATCGAACCCAGCATCACGAATTGCAGCCATTGCAACGGCGGACTTGTGTGCCGGGGCATTGTCCTGGTGGAACAGCACAACTTTCGAGAGTTTACCTTGCCATTTTTCGCGGATCTCATTGCGCAATGTTGCTATTTGTTTGGCGTATAAAGTGCCCGTAATAGTGGCTCCATGCTCGAGATACTCAATCATTAATACCTCTTTACCATCCCAAAAAACAGAGCCCATGACCTTACCGGCAGATGGGCTCACCTTGAATTTCTTCGGAGTTGGAGATGATGGCCTTTTCCATGTCATAGACTGCAGTTTCGTTTCAGGGTCGTAATGATGGAGCCATGTTTCGTCCATTATTATAAATCGCGCCAAAAAAAGTTCCCGGTCTTGCTGCATCAGGTTCAAAGCTTCTTGACAAATCTCTAGTCTAGTTTGTTTTTGCGTGTCAGTAAGCATTCTTGGTACCCAACGCGCAGATACATTTTTCATACCCAAGTGTTCATGTAAAATATTATGCACGCTCCCCGTTGAAATCTTTACATTTTCAGCAATAAAACGAACTGTGACACGACGATCCGCCAAAACTGAGTTTTCGACTTTTTTCACAATTTCTTCAGTTACTGCTGTAGTAGGGCGTCCGGAGCGGGGGTCGTCCATTGTCGATGGTCTTCCACGTCTAAATTCGGCGCACCAACGTGCGACTGTCGAATACGGAGGAGCATTAGACCCTAAAGTGTCCCGCAAATCCAAATTGACTTGGTCCGTAGAAAAATTTTTCAAATACAAGTATTTGATAACGGCGCGCAGTTCAATTTTCTCCATTTTCGGTAACGTACTCAATAGCATTGCAAAGAAATTGCCGTATATTTTTTTAAACAGAAGACAGTTAGTTTTTTTTTTTCATAGCAATCAGCTAGATAGATTAGCTTTACCGGCCAGTATTTAATTTCGTAATATTAAAAGAGTTTGCGTCTCATTCTCACTTTATATTGAACGCCCCTCGTATGGGAAAAATTCGTCGCTAACTTCTAGACCACTGATGGTGTAGGGGCAAGCACGCAGCACGGAACGCTGAGGACCTGGGTTCGATTCCCAGCATTGGTCTTTTTTCTGGGGTTTTTTCTGTGCATCTATATTTCAGTTTGTATTTAGTTTGAAATATACCCCAAATTGCCAGACCAAAAATAATCCATAATCCATATCACACAAACGACGACTAGGAGATACGACACAAAATACAGGGTGAAATTTTGAACGTGATACAAAATGAGTGTTTCAAGCTTAGTTAATGCTGGACAACATAATGCACTTACAGTACCAGGCGATAAAGAATGCACATCGGCCTTTAGCAAGATACAATTCGCAGTTTACGACGATTTCCGGACACTGGCGACCGTCCATCAATAGCCGTATTTATTAAGTGACGTTTGCGTTTGATATCAAATAAATACTGCACTCCATGGAGTTAATTAGTTTACGTCAAATTAGTGACATGTAAAGTTTTGATATCTATAGAGGGTTGTTGCAACTACTAGAAAAAGGATAGTCAAAAAAGAGATTAGAGTATATTATAAAAACTTTTTAACAAAAAATTAAACCGCCGAAAAAACTGAAAAGCAAAAAATAATACCTTTTTCGTTTGACCTTAATCTAGGTACCAGTTTGAAGTCGGTGCCTCAGCACTTAGCCAGGAGGAGTGGACCTATAATCGTCCACCTGATTGGCTTCTATCACTCCTCCTGGCTCGTGCTGATGCACCGACTTCAAACTGGTACCTAGATTAAGGTCAAACAAAAAAGGTATTATTTTTTGCTTTTCAGTTTTTTCGGCGGTTTAATTTTTTGTTAAAAAGTTTTTATTTTATACTTTTTTCCATCCTTGGGGTAATTTTTTTCTAAATTTATAATACCAACTTCAAGGTATACCCTATCTATCCAATAAAAAAGAATTATGAAAATCAGACTACTCTGTAAAAAGTTAGTCAATTATCCCTTGTTTTCCTACCCTTAGGGTAGGAATATTATTTCCAAATTTAAATGGGACTACCCTTGGGGTATACGCTTTCCAATAAAAAAAGAATCATCAAAATCCGACTACTCTGTAATAAGTTATGCGTGGTCATATAGTACAATCAGTAACTGAACAATCAATCATCCCCTGTTTTTCTACCCGTAGGGTAGGAATATTGTTTCCAAATTTAAATGGGACCACCCTCGGGGTATACGCTTTCCAATAAAAAAAGAATCATCAAAATCGAACTACTCTGTAAAAAGTTATGCGTGATCATACATAAAAAAAAAAAAAACAAAAAAGAAAATATACACGTCGAATTGAGAACCTCCTCCTTTTGTTTTCGTCGGTTGAAAAGACACTTATTTTTTCATACATTTAAATTTTCAAAAAATCTCAATTGGGGATGTCTATTTTTTTGCAATATATAGAAAATCGAAACCATTTTGAGATAAATGCTTTTTAAATCGTTTTCTGTAGTTATTTAATTTTAATGTTATGTAATGAATTTATTATATAACAAATAAGCAATGACCTTCATTTGACATAGGTGTAAATTGCGTGACCGGTTCAAGTCGTACTTTATTCTGTGTGGTTAGAATTCTTCACAATTTACGCGTGGATTATACGGAGTTTGATTTGGACCCGCTGTCTGACATCTAGCACTTTGACAGTGCCAGTAAAATGACACAGTGTATAGTGTACCACTACGCAAAAAATAATTAAAGAGGTTGCCTTATCGTACGCATTTAGATAGATTTAGAAATTTGGCATTGTGGGAGCCCTCAATTATAATCTGACGTCATCAACTAAAATAGTTTCAATAATTAATTTTGAAAAAAGTAGAGAACTAAATGACAAAATATTGAAATTAGTTTCTTATAATTGACTTTTCTATACAAAAAAAAATATAAAAACCACTGGTAATTTTTTTTAGACATTCCCAATTCCTTCCATTTCACTATCTGTGCTCTCAATTTGGTCAATATCACTGTCACTATCAGCCGTATTTATTATTAGTCTATCAGTGTAATCCATCATACAATTTAAAGTTGGGGGGTTTCAATAACTCTATATTATATATTTTCACCGGAACGCGTCCATACCCTACGGCACCTGAACAACGACTGACAAACGTCACATAAGTAGTGTGTGACAACGCTATACGAAGCCGACATTTGCCGAGTCTTTTTCTAAAGACCGATGTGCATTCTTTATGGCCGGGTACTGTACCCAGTTGTTAGAATTAGCATTGTTAAATTTGAGGTGTCCATACATGTAGTTCATAATTTAACTACCGCAAAGTATGAAAATCCAAAATTTTATCAGACCAATTTCAACAATTGAGCAGTATATTATCCAGCATTAACTAAGCTTGAAACACTAATTTTGCATCACGTTCAAAATTTCACCCTGTAGATCCATTACTTTTGTCTAGTCTCTATTAAAAAAAAAGTGATTACGTAAATCTGACGTTGACGTTGTGTGTGGTTTGCTTGGGCGGTTTGGTTCTTTCTTGCTTAAAAATCTTATTTAAATCAATAACACGTCGTTCGTGCATTAACATTAATAAAAATAGACCATTTATGTATCTGTCAAGTCTCAATGTTAATGCCAAATTTAAAATTATGACAGCTCTTTTTTTCTGGTGAAAAAGGCAAAGGAAACATATATATTCTGTCGTATTAGGTAATTCAGATATATTTTATTAATTGCTTGTATTTTTTAAATATGGAGAAATAAATTATAATAAATATTTTTCCGTGTTCAGGAGGCAAAACTCTTTCGATTCCTGTAGTAATTTTCAGGTGTCAAAAAAATGAAATCTCGTCAATTATAATCGGTTTATTTTCTGCTATTACAGAACGCAGCCAAACTCAAGTATCACATAGTGGCGATGCATACAAGCGAGACTCCCTACCAATGCGGGCAGTGTGCGGCCGCCTTTGGCTGGTACAGCAGCCTCTACAGGCATATCCGGGAGGTGCACTACAAGGTAGGCGCAGTGTGTGAGAGAGGAGAGAGAGGTATAGGGAGAGAGGGGGGTAGAGAGAGAGACAGAGAGGGATAGGGAGAGAGAGAGCTATAGGAAGAGAGAAAGGGTTAGGGCAAGAGAGAGAGACAGGGAGAGAGAGAGACAGAGAGAGAGAGAGAGAGAGAGACAGGGAGAGAGAGACAGAGAGAGAGAGAGAGAGAGAGAGAGAGAGAGAGATTTACTCACATCACATCTCAGCCTATGTACGTCCCACTGTATGTCTGAGTTTTTCGGAATTATGAGAAATAGGGATGTTGACTTGACACCACCAATCAACTGACGTACTTTTTATGAGTTATCAAAATGCAATTCTCCCATAGAGTTTGAATGGCAATAGCAAATTATGACGTCACTTGGTCGCCAACTTAATCAACTAATTACTTATTTGTTTTAAAGCAACAAAAAATCTAATTTTGCAGTTAGTCGTAAATTAATCTGGTTTTCTTTTCAGTGCTAAAATTAAGCGTTTTTTACTGGAGTCGTGTCTTCGAATTATTTTTTAATGCATCAACATCCCTATTTTATAAATATATTTCGATTTTGACTTGAACGTGTGCTCAAATTTAGCTGAATGATTTGAAAGAAGGAAAATATATATATTATTTAAGGTTACAAGAGTACCAACTACCAAACAGTAGAAAACAACATTAATACACCTAACAAACAAGTTCGTTAAGGTAGTGACACCAATTGTCACCGAAAAAGGGTCTCCACTCAGCATGTGTGTGTATTAAATACTTTAGATGTATGTAATTTAATAACAATGTAGATCTGATTGAAAAAAATATACCTTGTTGAGTTTCTTGCCGGTTTCTTCTCAACAGGGTTTTTCCGAACCGGTGGTAGATTCTTCGGCGTTCATAGGAGCATCAATTGATGCCTAAATTGAATAAAGAATTTTGATTTTGACTTTGACTTTGACTTTGTGTTGCTACACAGCGAGTGCAGCAACGCTGGTTTTCTGTAGAGTCCAGATTTGAGCTACACGACAGCTCCACCTGTTACAATAATACCAAGGATGATATAGACTGGATTAGCAATCGCCATAGTACAGATCGTCCGCAGAAAAATAATTCGATTATTAAATCTAGATGGCGCTGAAATATAGCCCGAGGGTTTGAAAGCAAAACAATAAGACTACAGATGTTTCATATTACATACTACAAATTGCTACATTAAAATTAAAAAAATCTGATTGAAACAACACAGTAGCAATGATACGAAGGTAATTTATTGAATAAAAGGTCAAATGTATTAGTCACAAAAAAACACCACATACGCGACAGATTAACCGCGAAAAACACGCACTAGCACCTGTTGAAAAATTAACACAGGTCTACAGTTGGTCAAGTACAGAACGACCGAGGTCACACCGAGAAAAACGTGTAGTATAATAAACCTAGAGACATGACAATTTAACGTAACGCCTGCAAACGCGCTTTACAACGTACCGAAAGAAACAAAAGAAGGTGGTTCCAGGCAAAACCGCCTACCGCACGGAGTAAATTCTCTCAAGCAACAGTGGGTGATAAATAGTGAGCGTGGGAATGAGGGGGTGAAATGGAGTCGCTTGGCAGACTAAACTACGGTAAGCATAGCAAATTTCGAAGTAAAAATTCCGTTCGCAAGGCGTTGAGGCTAACACAGTTTAGTAAACGGTACCGAAAAGTCCGCTACGGTGCGGTGCGGTACGTGGGCGTTTGATACGCCTTTTGGAATTTTGGGAAAAGACCTAAAATAAATTTCGGTGCAATGCGATCAGTACGGAGCTAAGCAATACAAAATACGAGTTCGCCAAGTTAAAAGTTCGCCATAGCATTCAGTCGAGGGCCATGGATTAACGGATTCCTGCAAGCCTGCCATAGCGTTCAACCTAGTGCTACGCAATAAGCAGTACCTAGAGGTTCGCTATAAACACGTCGGCTTAATTACAAGGGGATTATTCGCTAATATACGTGGACTGCACCCGCGGTGATCCCACACGTCTTCTCCGCAGGATCGGTTCAGTTCACGCTCTACGCGGTGTTCCGACTAAAACGGGCGATAGTCGTCGGTTGACGAAGGCCTGGTCCCTCTTCCGGAAAGCTAGAACAAGATTGCCTAAAATGAGAATCCTATCGGAAAAATAGCTGGGATTTGCTCGGGGCGAAATCAAAACGAGATTGAGAGCTTCACCAAACACTCACCCAGGCGTAAGACGCAGCTGGCTTCTCGGTCCTCAAAAGCGACGGCGGGACAGTACGGACCCCTTCCGCGGAGGTCCAGGTCCAGGTGCGAACACGTACGTTCACAAAACAGGTAGCCCGCGATTAAAACTGATGCGGCAAAGACACAAAAATAACTTTCTTCACACCGAAAATTGCTAAAAACTCCTTAGCAAGGCTGTTTATTCGATGCCTACTGGCGAAACAATGGCTCTTGACTACCAATTCATTTTTCCTCCGTCAAAACACGAATATCGAAATTTGAAAAGTTGAAATACCAACGGCCTGTAAAAGAACGACCCTATACCACGGAGGTTGTCAAAGCGACAATGCATTTAAAACTCCTTCGGAGCGTTTTCGCTACAAAATGTATTATTTTTCAAAAATATTGCATAATAATACATTTGCAGTAATGAAATATCTGTAGTCTTATTGTTTTGCTTTCAAACCCTCGGGCTATATGTCAGCGCCATCTAGATTTAATAATCAAACTATTTTAACGACCGCTTTAGCCTAGTTGGTAGTGACCCTGCCTACGAAGCAAGAGGTCCTGGGTTCGAATCCCGGTAAGGGCATTTATTTGTGTGATGAGCATGAATATTTGTTCCTGAGTTATGGATGTTTTCTATGTATTTAAGTATTTATTTATCTATATAAGTATGCTTATCGTCGTCTAGTACCCGTAGTACAAGCTTTGCTTAGTTTGGGATTAGGTCGATTTGTGTAAGATTGTCCCCTAATATTCATTTATTTATTTATTTTATATTTTATTTTTCCGCGGCCGATCTGTACTATGGCGATTGCTAATCCAGTCTATATCATCCTTGATTATACCCGCAAACTAGGCCTGGGCCATTCTACTTTTAAGTAACCATTAATCTTTCGTGAAATATAAGGCATACCTGGTGATTTTTTTCAAGTGTAAATAACTTATATGAAAACTGAAATAACTAAATTTAATATTTTAAAGCAAAAAAACTTCAAATTCAAAGAAATTTTGTGGAAAAAATTGGTAACTCAGCGGAAAATACACCAATTTCCATACAAATGGCAGGGACACGCATGTCCACTGCATTACCTACTTTATAGATAATAATGATTACTTTTTATGCGTAGTGATAATTTTAAATATAAGCTTAATTATGTGCCTATTTAAATCTTTAATGATAAAACCGAGCACTTTACCGTTTTTGTAAAAAAAATATTTGAAGAGCACATTACTAAAAATGACTGGTGAACGAAAAGTAGAATGGCCCGCACACACACACACACACACAATGGCCCGCCTAAGCCTTTGTTTTAAACTAAAGTGAGGGGCGCCAAGCAAAAGGTGTGGTGCAAAATAAAAATAAAATATCAATTTCTGGTTGTTTCCAACAGATGAAGGTCCAGCCGAAGAAGCCGAAGAAGGGAAAGAAGCCGAACGACGCGCCGGCGATGCCTCTCGCGTTGCCTCAGCCCGGACCGCCCTAAACTAACAATAATTGCTGGACTTTGTCGCGCAAAAATATTCGTACGGCCATTTTGAATAAAAATTGACACTTTTTTTTAAGAAATTTTGGTGTTTCCCTTCATTAAAATCCTTATTTTATGATTCAGTTTTGTGACTTTTTAGTCTGTACCCAAAGGGTAAACGGGACCCTATTGCTGAGACTTCGCTGTCCGTCCGTCCGTCTGTCCGTCTATCACCAGGCTGTAATCGGCTGTATCTCATGAACCGTGATAGCTAGACAGTTGAAATTTTCACACATGATGTATTTCGGTTGCCGCTGTAACAACAAATACTAAAAACAGAATAAAATAAATATTTAAAGGGGCTCCCATACAACAAACGTGATTTTTTTGCTCGATATCAACTGCTCGATATTGATAACGGCAACAGGTAGACGCTTGAAATATTCATTCAAAATAAATAATTAAATTAAAATAAAACATGTATAAGGGGGGGCTCCCATGCAACAAGCGTGTTTTTTTTGCCGTTTTTATAGATAATGGCACGGAACCCTTCGTGCGCGAGTCCAACTCGCACTTGGCCGGTTTTTTCATACATTTTTTTATGGCTCGTCACGAAAATTACACAAAAAAAATACGAAAACTTTGGGGCATATTTTATCATCCATATCAAAGAGCTCTTGACTGAGCACGAAGACCTCAAAAGTACTTTTTGGGTAATCAACTTTTTTTTGTAAATTTCTATTTACTCCTTTACAAGTAACTCTGTAATCTCTGGTTAGTGAAACCATGATTTTGCAGTAATTAGATAAACTGTTTATCATAGTGCGTGTGTGAAAACCAAAAAAATAAGTATTTCTATGAATAAATCCGGTCACCCAGGGGAAATACCACTATTTTCATACAAATTTCGGAGACAACATTGTCCCCTGGGTCACCCACGAAATGGAAGCTAAACAAAATAAAATAAATATGGCAATTACACCATTATTGACTACAAAAATCTGGGGTTTTGAAAAGTATACTTTAAATAAGGAAAAATAATCAGTTTTTTAATTATTTCGGTTTTCATAGAAAGTAGCCGAAAATCGTTTACAAAAAAAAGTTGATTGACCCTTTTGGAAAAAAAAGTAGCAGGTACATCTTAAGTTTTAAATGCTCGTACTATCGCCCCAAGCGCCAGATAACCACCTTAAAGGCCCAGTTTGCGTGCAGTGGCTAGACATCTGTCCATAACAATCCATAGCAATAAACATCTACGGTTGCAAGCAAATTTGTTTGAAAATGGGTATCTGGCGTCTGGGGCGATGTTACCTTCTTTTAAATTGCAAATGGCTAATCCAGAGCCGTCTTAGGCCCCTCTTGGCCTTGGTGAAGTGAGGCAAACGACGTCATAATCGGCCTTAAGAACATTGGCTAAAAAAGAATGCGATTTAGTTCGCAATCCCCTAACATTCTGATAATAAACGCTAAGTTCCGGTACAGTAATTACGGCGGCAATAAGAAATGGTTTACATAATATGTTATGGGATATAAGTGAATTATATAAGTTAACAAAAACAGTTTTTTTGTGGTTCCAATGTTACAATAAACAATGTCGAGCAGTACAAAGAATAATTGCGTGTAGACAAAACAAAAATATTGATAAGCGAAGCTAAAGCAAGTTATTGGGGTAATTGTAGTGTATAAGGGGAAAAAGGTAAATGAATTTAACATGTAATTATCAAAACGAGTTGTTCGCACGAACGTTAGGTATAGTATTAAAAACATCTGAATAAAAAGTCATTTTAGTTTAGTGAGGTCGGATTCTTTAGAGATATATACTATCTTAGATTTGTCATTTTTGCGCATCAAAATCTTGCAATCTCTAACCCACAAAAAGGAGTAATTTAAATCAGATTTGACTGCACGGGCTTGCTTCAGCAGAAGTTTATTTTGGCGCGTGAGGTGGTCGTTGATGTAGAGGTTTAGCGGCGGTCCCGAAATCCCAATATCAGCTGTCGTGAGTGTCCGACGCGTACGCATGGCCGCCAGCAGCGCATCCTTACGGCGCCGCTGCACGAAGCGCACGATAACAGCTGGCTCGCGATCCGTGCCCGCGCGCGCGGCCCCGCCGCTGGAAGTGGCGGTGATGGTGCCATAGCGACGCACACGGTGAATCGAATCGACGTCAGAATCCGATATATTAACGCCTAGTTTATTGGATATGTCTGTTAGGAGAGTCGTGAGATTTTCTCCACTTTTAAAGGGGAGCCCCGATATTTCCACATTATTTAAGCGAGAGAATTGATCGCGAGAGTTTATTTCACTTTTTAGAGATTCGATAGTCTCGCAGGCCTCGCGTAAACTTTTCGGCAGACCCCCCAGCGAGGACACTTTGTCTTCTACCTGAACCAAACGCTCGTCCATGTCAGTTCGCCAGTTTTCGAGTTCATTCCATTTTGCGTTCAGATCTTTTAAACCCCGAGACGTTGCATGGACGTCGCTTTTAATAGTATTGATATCCGACTTTAACGAGTTAAAATCGTTACGAAAGGATTTGATCTCGTTTAAAACGTCTGCAGTCGTCCCAGTGTCCGTTGGAGTCATATTCCGGCAATCCGTGCAACGCCAGGCAGCCCTTGCAGCCGATCCCTTTTTACGATATGTAGCCTCGGTGAGTCCCGCACAATCGAAATGTAAGCGACCACGGCATAATCCACATTCCGCAAAATCGTTGGCCAATTTATCACTGCACTTAGAGCAATTCATTATAAGAATCAGGTAGTTAACAATAACGATTGGTCTGAAGCTACACCGCAATATCAACCTTAATGCGATACACACAAGGCTACCATTCGTATGCACTTAGACAATGGTTAAACAGATAAACAAGTCCCGGTACTTAAGAAGCGCGTCAACTGCGGTGAGAAATAATGCAGGCGACCGTCCCGAACCGGTTTCGAACGATGAATCGAATCGGGAGTTAAGTCGGTGAAGACTCACTTGTCGCGAGTTATTGGTTTGCAACGTCTCACATTTGAAGAATTCTATACTCTGTTAACCCAAATAGAGGCGCTACTTAACTCGCGCCCGCTATCGCCTTTGAGCTCAGATCCTAATGATTTTTCTGTGTTGACTCCGGGTCATTTTTTAACATTAGAGCCATTGACCATTCTCCCTGAACCAAACTTAACTGACGTCAACGTTGGTCCTCTTCATCGTTGGAAGCTTTTGCAGAAAATGCACCAAGATTTCTGGCGTAAATGGCATCTCGAGTACCTGCACACGCTTCACCAGCGAAAGAAATGGACCAACCGAGAGAACAATCTCGTTGTAGGAACCATGGTTCTCATTATAAATGAACAATGTAGTCCTTTAAAATGGAGTTTAGGAAGAATAGTTCAATTGCATCCGGGTGCCGATGGCATTTGTCGCGTAGTAACCGTCCGCACTGCAACCGGAGAATACAAGCGACCAGTGGTAAAGCTCTGTTGCCTACCACTGGCAAATTAGTTGTATAAGTATTGTGTCGTTATCGTATCTCGTTAGTTTCTTAGTTCGAACTTAACACATTGTCGTTTTCGGTTGAGTTCGAACTATCAAACTATTTTAATTAAGTTTAGTTAGTTGTAATTTCGAAAATACCCTGTATTTTGGTGGGCGGAATGTTCCGTTTTCTTTAAAGTTACAAGTTTATTGACATGGCGACATTCAACAACTGTCAAGTAACTGTCATTCTTTTTTTTTTTCGTATCTAACTGTCGAGTTAAAACAGTTCGTTGAGACCGTCAAGTTTCGCCTCTCGTACCGTACAAGGTAGTTTCGCCTCTCGTGTCGTGTCGTGCCTTGTGGATTTCACGAAAACACACCTGCTTCGATTTCTTCGCGTGTGGTTTAGCCTAGGTAGCAGGTAACCCAAGGACCGTAAGGTAAGCCTGGCCAGCGCGATAAAGTCCAGTGGCCCTGTACCTGGCTGATACCAAGCTCCGACACAACAGTAAGAAGGTGAGTGTTTTCCTGGACCTCACAGGGCTAAATTTTCGGAAATATTAGTTATTAGATACAGTCCATTTCTTTAAAACCCCAGATCTGCTTCATTTTTGGTATGATGATGATGATGATGATTGTTTGAGCGAGAATACATTTCTGTAGAAATGGCAGAAGATACTGATACAGTTTCTAGTTAACTGATAGAAGTACAAGACCTCTAATAAATATCCGAAAACGCCATCAAAATCTACAGACAATCCGTAAAAATGAAAACATGAAAGTGAGACGGCTTGAACGTTCGACTAAAGGCCACCACAAACCGGGAGCGCGAGACGCCGACGGAGCGTGCCCATCGCGCTCTATAACACAGAATATACTATACAGTGACACACCGGCAGCGCGGCACACCATATTTAATTCAGTAGTAGAGGGCACGCTCCGTCGGCGCCCCGCGCTTCCGGTTGTGGTTGTGGCCTTTATTTATGTAGATTAAACTAAGGGTAAACTGGCAACTCAACAAAATGTCTTTGGAGGCCTATTTGGGATTGTCCCGCCCGATAAATGAAGACGTATTTTCAAAATTTAACTCCTAGCTCTAAACCTACTCCTAGCTTTAAACTAGCTTGTTTAGTTTATTTATTGTTTATCCCTCTGACTCAAACAACAATGACTTTAATCGAAAATTCTCTATAAATAATTCAATAGACTTAATTTAATACAGATGTGGCCTGTAAAATAGCACTTTCATTATGTTATAGAAAAAGGATAAACCTAAAAGATTAGTTACGATTGAAAAACGCTTCTATTGTTGACGTTGTCGTCTGACGTTTTGTTTTTGACACTGAATGAGTGAATGTGATAAAAAAAAAAGTTAAAATCAACAACCATCGACATCAACCTCCAACCTCCTCTGAGATTAAATTAAAAAAAGTGTTTGTGCTTGCATTGCAATTGTTTTGTTGAGATTTAGTTCGTCAAACCAAAATAAATTGTTTAGCGGCATAGTTATCTATTTACCGAAGCAACAATGAATGTGTTAGTGATAATAATGACATAGGTAAACTGTGCTATGAATGGAATTTGAAATTCGTAAATCCATATTTGGGTCTATACGTACAGGTAAGTGCTTACATCACCACAATCTTTAAAATAAATCTTTCACGTGTTTTACAAAAAAAAAACAGATTTGTTTATATAGTGTTATAAAAAGAATGTTTTCATTGTTATCTTATCACGTCATTGATACAGTTAGTATCCTTTATTGCAATAATTGAAGGTTTGAAGCTTCGTCAATATTCAAATTGAGAAATGAGTAGATAAATATTAAACTCCAATATGTCTGCAATGAATAACATGGAGATGAGATCCTTATTTTCATCATTTTAGCTCCAAACGCACAGATAGCGGGGGCGTGGCGGCGCGGTGGCGGTGAACATTCCAACTTGTATGAACATTTTTGATCTGTTTGGTACTTGACTCCATTCTGCTTGAGTTCCATACTATTTGTAGAGAATTTATTGAATCAGGCGTTACTTTGCGGAGGTCCATATTAATGAACTAAAACAATTACTTTGCTCACCCGCGACCTTACAATAGTTATGTTTATGCAAGAAATGTGCGTTCATGCAGTTCCTCCACCTCCACACTGTACGAACACACACAAATCACATAAACCCAACCATCACCACCACCAAGCTACACTGACGCGTTTCGAACTCAACCAGAGCTCATCTTCAGAGTTACCACAACCGTATGCTATGCCACCAAACGTTAAACGTTTAACGTTTACCAACGTTAACGGAGTTAACGGAGTTTAACGTTTGGTGGCATAGCATACGGTTGTGGTAACTCTGAAGATGAGCTCTGGTTGAGTTCGAAACGCGTCAGTGTAGCTTGGTGGTGGTGATGGTTGGGTTTATGTGATTTGTGTGTGTTCGTACAGTGTGGAGGTGGAGGAACTGCATGAACGCACATTTCTTGCATAAACGTAACTATTGTAAGGTCGCGGGTGAGCAAAGTAATTGTTTTAGTTCATTATTTGTAGAGATTTGCCCCTTTAAGAAATTCTTACTTTTTATTTGTACTTTGCCCCTTTTCGAAGTTTGCCCCCTTCTTTGATTTATCAGCCTTTTATTCTTTTTTTGTACAAAATTGGGGCGGCATTTTAGATATTTTGTTCCTTGCCTCTTTGCACTTTTAGCATCTTCCTACAATTAGCTTTGTCCCTGTGCCGTAGGGTTGCCAACCGTACTACAATATATAGTATTGTACTATATTTTCGCTCTGTGTACTATATACTGTTGAAGAAATATATAGTACGCAAAAATACTATATTTCAGTCAGTCCTTACGCATGCGGTTTGGGTAGGCCATTTTTACTATACAATACAATACAATACAATACAAATATTCTTTATTGATCACCAAAAACAGTACAGTGACATTACAAAAATAAAAATTCAGGTAGACAATAGGCTATACTTATGTTTAATGAATCAATTTTCGCTATTTAAAGTATTTTGTGGTATTTTTTTTTTCAGAGTACTATATTTTTGCTACTTTGGGCTGGGAAATACTATATTTGCTTAAGAAATAGTTGGCAACCCTACTGTGCCGCCCCAATTTTGTACAAAAAAAATGAATAAAAGACTGATAAGTCAAAAAAGGGGGCAACCTCCTAAAGGAGGCAAAGTATGAATAAAGTACGGAGGTTTTCCTAAAAGGGGGCACATCTCCACAAATAGTATGAACCTCTTACGTAGTTGGCAAAAGCAGAAAGGGGGCAAGTACCAAACAGATCCCGCTGTCGCGTTCAACGTTGTGTGCGTTTGGTGCTTAAAAGGATCATATCTCCATGTCATTTATTGCATTGGAGTTTGATATTTAGTGTAGTGATATGTACACATCAGCTCAATAAGCTGTTAGTGTATTATTTTAAATAATATTAACTCAAATGTACTGAGAAGAAGAATAAGAAGAAGGAGAGAAAAGGCTACGAATTATCCCAAAACATGTTGAGTTAAACTCGTTTTAAGATGTGTGAGTGATCCGTTTATTTTCACTATGAGCGAGTCTCACGGTAGTTTCATGTTTAAAGTAACTCAAATGTACTTTAAAGACAGTGTTTCATTTTGGACATGCTATGCAATAAAGGGGAAAACAAAAAAGCAAGATTAATTAGAATTTAATGTATAACTCTGAACCAATTTCTATTGCTATTTTGTGTATACCTACCTACCCCTATTCTTCGCAGACGGCGTCGCGGGCAACAGCTAGTAAACTGTATAAAATTAAAACCGGCCAAGTGCGAGTCGGACTCGCGCATGAAGGGTTCCGTACCATTATCTATAAAAACGGCAAAAAAACACGTATGTTGTATGGGAGCCCCCCTTAAATATTTGTTTATTTTAAATTAATTATTTAATTTTAAAGTGATATATTTTATTCTGTTTTTTAGTTCATGTTGTTATAGCGGCAACCAAAATACATCATCTGTGAAAATTTCAACTGTATAGCTATCACGGTTCGTGAGATACAGCCTGGTGACAGACGGACGGACGGCGAAGTCTCAGTAATAGGGTCCCGTTTTTACCCTTTGGGTACGGAACCCTAAAAAGTTACCGTAATTTTTGATACAATTTTCTTGTGTCAGTTTTGTGGCGTGCCATATAAACAGTATGAAAAAAAGTCAAGAAATAAGGATACTTTTTTGTATGAAAATGAAACAGTACTCGTGATTTTAAATGAGAAAACCCCAAAATTTTCCCGTAAAAAAAAGTAAAAGGGTCCACTTTTTATTGAAAATTCCCGTATATTTTGCTTGGATTTACATTTTTTTTTTGTTGTTGCAGCAATATGGATGTTGAGGAAGACTACGATTCGGATAGCACAGTGATAATATCAGACTTTTACAAAAACCCTGAAAAAATCGCTCGCAAACGACGGAAACTAGATGCAAAAATTCGCAAAATGTCGGACGCAAATATACAAGACGCTAATGATGCCGAGAATACAGCTCCTAATATTCCAAACGTCAATTTACCGATACATAGGAAAGAAGATCGCAATAGTGATACAGAAACGAAGTTGCGTAATCGATTCTTAAGTGGTAATGATCATCTCAACATTAATAATGATAGCATGGTTGAAGATTTAAAAATAAAAAAAGAACTTCTTAAGCTAGAAAATAATAGTGAAGAGCGTGAAGGCAGTGATGATAAAGTAGTTGAAGAAGACATCGTTACTATTTCGGATGATTCAGATGATGATTGTACAATTGTAACCGATGATACAAATATGCAAGTCGATAAAAATACTAACCTGATTCCTAGAATCGGTGTATTAGCACCATCTGCTATTAACGCTAGAAGAGCTACTCTCGACAGTCTGGTAAGGAATGAAAGCGCTTCAAATATTAGTGACTGTGTGAAGTCAGCTAATCCAAATAAAGTAAACCCTAAGCTGATTGTCTTAAAACCATCAGCTATCAATTCTCGTAGAGCCACGATTACCTCTTTCGAAAAAAATGAAGCTACTCTCGACAATCTCGTAAGGAATGAAACCGCTTCAAACATCAGTGACTGTGTGAAGTCACCCAATCCAAATAAAGTAAACGCTAAACTAGTTGTCTTAAAACCATCAGCTATCAACTCTCGTAGAGCCACGTTTGAAGGAAATAATGCTACTTCTGAAAACGTTGTAAAACACGTTAATCTGTCGAGTGGCGAGGGTGGGAACAAAGAAGACCGTGATAATAATAAAGCGAAAAAGACTGCTAACAAGCAAGCAAATGAAACAAATAGGTTATCTGGATACAAGAACTACGGCGACCATCCACCAAAACTAATAACACCTAATCAAAATGAAATATCACGAAAGAGAAATAGTGATGGTGTTCTCCAAGCGAAACATAAGAACTTACAAGCTGAAAATATTACATCACCAAAAAGTAATGATATGAATAACGAAAAAATTGCAGCTGTTATTAAAGTAGCAAAAGAAAATAAATCTATCAATTCCAGTAGCGTCATAGTTAGAACGGCTGATTTCCGCGATAAAAATATTCGTGAAATGAGTGAAAATAAAAAAAAACTTGACGCAGGTGTAAATATCAATGATCCCAATAGAACTAATCCAGACCATCATAAAACTGGGCAAATGAACACAGTTGACAATGCTTGCAAAAATGTAACTGTTACAAAAATCAACGATTCCAACCGAATCAACAGCAATGTCAATGAAAGTGAAGACGCCAGGAATCGTTCTAATGATCAAACTACAAATTTAGGTAATATTTCAGTAGACATTGGCGTGTTCGATGGCAGCAAAAAAGAAAATCAAGATTCGTCTAACAGATCACCCGCCGCGAAAAGGGTTGCAGTTGACGGACATACATTAAACACTAATGTTTCTTGCGATACTGTTGCTAGGAATACTAATACTGTAGAAAATCCCATTGTGCAGGAGTTGAAAAGTATTCTGAAGCAAATTGTCGTACAAGGAGAAGATATTGGCGTATTAGATGATAGTACTAAAGCAGATGAACAGTTGTCAAACATTAGCACATCAGCTAACGTTTCACGGAACGTAGCTGAAATACAAACACCTAATAAAAAAGACAGATGCAGTAGTACTGTTAGCCATAGTAACAGTATAGAACATCCCGTCATGGATGTCTCAGAAAAAAATATTAAGGATAACAAATTTTACCAAACTGACACTGGAGAATGCAGTAAAAGTGATGATAAAGTTAATAAGTTGAATTATGAACCGGGAAAACGAGTAGATCATGATCAAGACAATAATTCAAATCAAAATGCTGAAATAGACAATAGTGAAAATGCAACCTGCTGTGATAAAGCGCATGAACATGTTACCGAATTTCAAATTTCCTTCTTCAGAAATGTAAGAAAATACTTAAAAACTATTTTTCAGAATAGCAAATTGGTGAGTAAATTGCGTGCTTCAACCCGTACGCTTGAAAGAGAGGTCAAACATATAATACGTAATGCTAAAAAGCATGGCGCACCTGAAATACGATACGCTTGTCCTAAATGTTCACAGATATCAGTTTATTCGCCAGAGGCTATGTATCAGATTGGAGACGATAATAATCCAATTCTTGAACATAATATATTAAAATGTAAATCATGCCGTGGTCTTCAAATATTATATAATACACAGCAAATATATTTACAATATATAAGTGATAAGAATAGTGACGATATAAATACAGCTGTAAGAAGACAAGAAAGTACATCTGAACTGCTATCAACTGAAAATAATGACGTCGCAATCAATAGAAAGCACAACCCTGACATATCAATTGCAGGACCATCTACATCTAATATGAGTGTCACATCTAATAAAAACGAAGTTTCAAACATTGTTGTTGACAGTCTGGCAACAATAAATCATGCTGAAACTGCGATTTCAGTTAATAATGGTATATCAACTAAAACTGGTCAAAATCAAACTCCAAGTAACGAAACATCCGTGTCAAATGAAAATGATGAAATAACAAGTGGTAATGGAAAAACAAAATCTTATAAACGTACAGTTGACAATAATGTATCCCCAATTAATTTTAAACGCGCTAAAACTGATACTAATACACGAGACGAAAGTACAAAGTTTGTTGAAGATAATTGTAATTATCAAGCAGAACTCAATTCAACAACCGATAACCCTTCGAGCTTGCTTAATGAACCTACAAAGTCTAATAATTCAGATAATAAATTAGGCAATAGTGACATAACTTATAACAAGGGAGGTCTACTTAGAAATTACGATGAAACTGTGAGTCGTCAAGAAAATAAAGCTAAACTAACCCAAACTCTAATAGGATGTTTCACTAAATTTCAAACTAAAGAAAATTATGAAGATACGAAAGCAGCAAACGTACATACATGTCCGGAATGCACTTGTTTATTTGGTTCCCATACTACTCTTATTGAGCACATGAGCGACAATCATAATATATCAGAAAATTTGAGTAAAATTACATGTCCACTTTGCAACGTTCACTTAAACGAAACTAACTACATGGCACATGTAAAAGTACATTTCCCTGATGAAAATACAAAAATTGTTAGCAATAAAATAACTGACATTGACAAAAATTTGAACACTACTGATGCTGATATCCAGCAGCAAAAGAAGGCAAGAGTTGCAAAAGCAAGTGAAAGTAAACAATATGAATGTAAAATTTGTAAAAAGGTGCTATACTCATTATTTGCTACGAAAAAACATAGAAAAGGAGTACATGGACACCTTGACCTGAAAAATAAGAAATTATTTATTGTTACCGAGAAAAAAGGAGTTGGATTAGATGCTTGTCTTGAAAATGCAGTTACCGAAAGTAAGAATTCAACTGCAGGGAATCAAGAAGAAATTGCAAATGTAGTAACAGGAAGTTTAGGCGGTTTTGAAATGAATAAGCGCGAAGAAAGTAGAAATAATGAAGTTAACGATGGTGCCGTTATAGCACAAAATTTCATTGAGAAAGGCAACGATAAAGAACAAAATTTTAATAACAGCAAAGAAGAAACAAACGTAGCACAAAAGTGTAATGAAAATATTGACGGTCAAAAAAAAGACAACCAAGAAAGAAAACGTAAAGCTTCTAATGAAGATATGAATATAATTCTAGAAGCGAAACAAGCTAATTTAGGAAAGTCTCGGGGGGAGAACGAAATAACAGAACATGAAAACAAGGATGATAGCTCTCTACAGGATACTACTAAAAGTGACGCAGTCACTAAGTTACATGAAACTGATAAAGACGCTTATAGTGTCAATCAACCACATAACGCAAAGAGCGATGTTAATTTATCAGTAAACGTTGAAATGATAAGTGATTCAAATACACAAGAAGATATCAGTGTAGCTGCTACAAGTAGTAATCTAACTGAGGTAGACGAAACTGGGAAAGTAGGCGAAATAAATGACATGCATATGGATAACACAGAAGACTCTCATAAAAAATGTATTTCTGAAGACTCGTATCCACTAAATACTGGCGTTGATGAATCAAACAAATTACCAGGCGGAGACAGTTCGCAAAATGTTGACGATGGAAGCTATACTAAAGTTGAAGATGAAAAAGGTGGTGAACAGAAGAAAGTTAAATTTATATTTCCAACTAAATCAAAGGGAAAACCAATTTTGGCCAATTGCTACAACTGTCGAACCAATATCGATGTAAATGATATGAATGATCATGATTGTCGTCAAAAAATAGCCAGTATTCTTTATAATTGTTTTATGTGTGGAGTTAGTGTGCCACACGATGACGCGCACCAATGCGAAACCGAGGATAAATACTGCATCGAAAATATACAGATCACTAAAGTCGTTACGGTCAAAGAAGCATTCGTCTTCAAATGTGAAGACTGCAATGCTACAACTGATATTTACGATGACGTCATCAGGCACTGCCAGAACCACTACAACGGTATCAAGGATCCTATAGCTTTCTGCGAAACATGCCAACTATTTTACAATACTGCCTGTTTTGAAACGCATAAACATTTACACGAAAAAGACGTAAAAGTAATAAACTATTCGTACAAATCACTATTTTGGAATTGGGATAGAATTTTTCAAGATATGCCGTCTGATGTTGTTGAAGAAATGAGAGCACGGAGCATATATACGTCTCATTGTGTTAAAATGAGGATATCGAGTGAGGGGCCGTGGCAGTACACTCTCTATCAATGCAACCAATGTGAAACTTGCGTACCACCAGGAAAGGTAGACCAACACTGCAGAAGGCAGTGCTACTCTATCGCCCACCCTTGCTCTGTATGCCAGAAGCTTTTCATCTCACATCCTTTACTTAATCGCCACGAGTTGCACCACAAGACTACCGAACAATTCAAAGTAATAGAATTCAATTGCAAAAAGGACGAACGTTTCAATTTGAAGTTATTTGATGCGCGCAAATTTGAAATAGAATCCCGTATGCCAGTAGCTGATCTGTTCAAGTGCCTTTGCAGTGTCTATTTTATATCAAACGACAGTTTTAAAAAACATTTCGTCGGTTGTAATTTGGAAAACAAGGGGGTTTTGTGTCCCCGTTGTGACACTCCCCGACTTTTCGAAGCGAATGAGCTTGAAGGTCATTTGCATTTGCACCATAGCGGGGTAGCATATAGATTTAGAGTCAATACAATTGTTGTTCAGCAAGAGATGGAACCTGTTAATGTTGATCGAGATGTTGGTAGAGTTGATGACGATCTCAAGGGGGAATGTTTTGAGGAAGAAAATTGCGAACGTCGCGTGGCATAGTTTAGCGTATCAGGCTGCTTGTTTACTGGAGTAGACCAAGGCAGCAGACTGGTGCGAAGGGGTACTGTGTGGCGGAGTTTCGGACTAGGCGCGGAGCCCCATTCCCCATTTCAGATGGCCATGTTACCTCACTATACCGGGTCACATCGGAGACTTCAAAAACCACTTTTTCAAATTCGGTAATTGATAGCCATTTACCATCAGTATTCTAACATCATAATCATCATTTCAGCCGAAAGACATCCACTGCTGAATATAGGCCTCCCCCAAGGCTCGCCGAACAGATCGGTCCATTGCCATCCTCGTTGGAGGCCTACCTACACAATATACACCGTGAAATTTTAGTGGTTTTTTTCCCGAAACGAGGTGATTTAGTTTCGATTGTACAATTGGGGATGTCTATTTTTTTGCAATGTATACTAAATCGAAAACCATTTCGAGATAAATGGTTTTTAACTCGTTTTCTGTAGTTATTTAATTTTAATATTATATAATGAATTTATTACATACCAAAAAAGCAATGACCTTCATTTGACTTTGGTGTAAATTGCGTGACCGGTCCAAGTCGTACTTTATTCTGTGTGGTTAGAATTCTTCACAAATTTACGCGTGGATTATAACTACGGAGTTTGATTTGGACCCACTGCCTGACATCTAGCACTTTGACAGCGCCAGTAAAGTGACACTAGTTACAGTGTACCACCACGCAAAAAATAATTAAAGGGGTTGCCTTATCGTACGCATTTAGATAGATTTAGAAATTTGGCAGTGTGGGAGCCCTCAATTACAATCTGACGTCATCAACCAAAATAGTTTCAATAATTAATTTTGAAAAAAGTAGTGAACTAAGTGACAAAATATTGAAATTAGTTTCCTATAATTGACTTTTCTATACAAAAAAAATATAAAAACCACTGGTAATTTTTTTTAGACATTCCCAATTGATTTATATTTACTATTTTGACTAGAGTCAAAAATCCAATTGTGAAAAACGAAAGCCATTTGCGGTCATTTTCGACTTTCGTTTTTCACAATTGGATTTTTGACTCTAGTCAAAATAGTAATTATAAATCGATTGTACAATCGATATTAAATCACCTCGTTTCGGGAAAACAACCACTAAAATTTCACGGTGTATAATAGTCGTTATACGAAATAAAACCTCTTTTTATGCTAATTTCTCCATAACTCTTTTAGCGATGATTTGCAGTCGCATTTGAAAATATTTTCAAATGATAAAGACAGCATTGAAGTGGACATTTGAGGCACTTGAGATACGTTTATATTTGTATCTCTTTCTTGTCACTAGGGTGACCTCACTCTTAGCACTAAACTATTAAATTTGAAAAATTGTTGTGTTTAAATATAATTACAGCATTTAATCACCTACATAAGGTAAACGTACCAATGTTCGACACCTCAACGCCTAGTGATGACACCCATCTGTCACCTCTCTTGCTATGACAAGATTGAAGGTGCCATGTATTGGGTCAGTGCCGAGCAAAGGGAAGTTTATTATGTTATTATTAGGTAGCTCACTTTAATTAAGTCGTATCACTTCATAATGCGTCTCCGATGTCATCCTGTAGTTATATTTTTAGTATGAAATGAGTAATTTCGAAGTACATTTTTTTTTTTGGCTGGCATAGTCACACAGGTGCACTGAAGCCTCGAGAAAAAAATAGAAAAAAAAAGTACATTTTTAATTTAGTGGTTTAATATTACATATATTTTATGGCATGACATGCAATGTAGTTTGTAAGTTACAAGTTTTTATCTTGACTTTTTTTTGTTATTTTCTAAGTAAGTATTATAGCTAAACCGTTTAAATGAGTCCACGCCCGCGCGGTACAGGGGCTGGGAGAGGCGGGCGGCGAGCGCGCCTCGTGTGCCTGCCGCCCGCGCCTCTCCCGGCCCCCTTTGTCGTCGTACCCCCCAGCCCCTATGCGCGGGCGAGGACTCATTTAAACGGTTTAGCTATAGTATGTGGATCAAGTGGTCGGACTGACTTGATTGGTAGGTATGGAAATATAAAGTGTAAGTATGCTTTACTTTTTTTAAAAAAGGAATTTACAGATTGTTTGGGTGCGCTAGGATTTTTCTGACTTTTCAGTTTTTATAGGAAATATGATGCTCTTCAACTCTGTCAGTCACAATGATTTTGTCCCATTTTAGCTCAGGGTACCAACCAAACAACTTGATAAATTCTGTTAACTTTGATATATTTTTGTAAAACTATACTTCATTTCATTTAGAATTGAAAACCACAACATCATTATACTGCGGCTCGTCAACTATTTCTTACCTAGCAAATAGTACAGTACAATAGTCTGGGAGCCGCAAAATAAAATTGTTTTAATGTCACTTTATTTGCGTGTCGTCAATTGTTACTCTAGTGCAAATTGTAAAGAGATTACAGTTCACGAGCCGCAATATAATGTTGTTGTGCTTTATAATTCTAAATTAAATGGAGTATAATGATAACAGTAGTTAAGTTATGAAGGACACCGGGTCTTCGTGACACAGGTACCTATTCCTATATTAACTAGGAAGACCCAACCTTGTCAGTATTGTTAATCTTTTTAAAGAAATAATTATTTTCATTTTCATATCTCAAAAAAATTACATGCCTAAGTACTTACATATTTCATACTTTACCTATTGCATTTCTATATTCTAAGTTTTGTTTTTGTATTTAAACGTGTTATAAAACTTATAAATTACCAAAGATTTATTGGCAGAACTCGTTGAATTGAAATTTAAATGTTATTGCAATAAAATTTTATAATATATTTTTGGTGAAATATTGTACATTTTTTACGTGTTTTTTCACTCATGAAAATTAAACACATTTGGTATTTAAAACTGTTTGTTTCATTTATTTGAGACTAGCTTATTCCTGTGGCTTCTACTAGGTACTACAACTAAACAATTTTTGATTTGATGTAGGTATGTACAGTCAGCCTCAAAAGTCGCTGAACACTAGCACTTTGTCGCGATAACCAGTTATAACTCATCATCATCATTTCAGCCGAAAGACGTCCACCCCTAAACATGGGCCTCCCCCAAGGCTCGCCAAACAGATCGGTCCCGTGCCATCCGCATCCAACGCGATCCCGCAAACTTAACCACATTTTTATTTTTCGTTGTCGGTACAGAAAAATAAGAAATTGTTAACAGGGAGTTAAAATTAGTCCGTTTGGTTACGCACTTTTTCAAGCTACAATAAATAAAAACGTAACAAATCGGACAAGTTTAACAATGTTTAACAAGAAGTGAAGAATTGTCCGATTTGTTACGTTTTTTTTTATTGTAAAGACTTAAAAAAGTGCGTACCAAACGGACAAACTTTAACTCCCTGTTAACAATTTCTTAATTTTCGGTAACGAAAAATAGAAATGTCCAATTGCATAACAAAGTAGGGTCAACAGCAAAAATAAGTGGTCATTTCTGTACCTTGTCGTTTTCAATCGTTTGACAATTTTGTATGACATTTCAAACATGACGTTAAAGTGACAAGGTACATAAATGATCACTTACCTATTTATGCTGTTGACTGTACAGCTAATATTACTAGCGGAACTCTCGCTTCAATTATATTAACTAGAAAGGGAGTTCCGCTTGTAGTATTAGTTGTACTTTGTTATGCAATTGAGCCCAGGTCGTCGCTCCATCTCAATCATTTTGCGGGCGAAGCCGCGGGTAGATGATAGTGAGAAATAAGACAGTTGCCATTTGTAAAAATATTTATTCATAATTTATCATCATCATCATCATCATTAGCCTATGTTAGCGTTGCGTTAGGCTTTTTTTAAAGTGAATAGGTATATAACTAAATATTCTGTAAATATTTCAAGCTTCTACCTGTTGCCGTTATCACTATCGCGCAAAAGGCAGCAAAAAAATCACGTTTGCTGTAGGTATGGGAGCCCCCTTAAAATAATATCATGTATTTTATTCTAGTTTTTAGTATTTGTTGTTATAGCGGCAACCGAAATAGATCATCTGTGAAAATTTCAACTGTCTAGCTATCACGGTTCATGAGATACAGACTGGTGACAGACGGACGGAGAGCGGAGCCTCAGTAATAGGGTCCCGTTTTTACTCTTTGGGTACGGAGTTCTTAAAAATATACTTACGAAGCCTCTTCTACCGCTATGGTCTCATTATGTATCCTAGTTTTATGGATGTTGAAACCCCTTTTACTGGTGAAGAGCTGACCACAGATCTTGCAGGTGAAAATTTTAGTTTCCGTGAAATACTTACTCAGGACCGCTTGGTTTGGCTTTCGGTGCTTTGGTTTTACTTGCGTTAGCGGATTTTCTTTTTACGTCTATGTCTGAATCGCTGGAATCAGAATCGTCAGAAGTATCGTAGTGGTCAATGGTATCACTGTCCGATTCGTTGCTACCGAAAAGTGGCATTGCTGAAAACATACAAGCAATAAAAAAAAAATTCATGAACTGAAACAATTACTTTGCTCACCAGCGTCCTTACGATAGTTACGTTTATGTAAGAAATGCGTGTTCATGCAGTTCCTCCACCTCCACACTGTACGAACACACACAAATCACACAAACTACAGACTACATAATATACACCGTGAAATTTTAGTGGTTGTTTTCCCGAAACGAGGTGATTTAGTATCGATTGTACAATCGATTTATAATTACTATTTTGACTAGAGTCAAAAATCCAATTGTGAAAAACGAAAGTCGAAAATGACCGCAAACCAATAGTAACGCTTCGTTGGTACCTAACCTATCGTACGATCGTACGCTACTTATACCAACGAAGCGTTACTATTGGTTTGCGGTCATTTTCGACTTTCGTTTTTCACAATTGGATTTTTGACTGTAGTCAAAATAGTAATTATAAATCGATTGTACAATCGAAACTAAATCACCTCGTTTCGGGAAAACAACCACTAAAATTTCACGGTGTATATAAGATACAGGCTCAGCCTAGTTTGGGGTCCACTGGATACTGCTTCATGTAAATTTTTAGTTTGTTTGTGTGTGTAATTGTGTAATAAACTCAACCATCATCACCACTAAACTACACTGACGCGTTTCGAATCTTCATCTTCAGAGTTGGTACCACATCCGTACGCTGTGTGTGTGAAAATGACATTTGGTAGCATAGCGTGAATGAGAGGGCTTGGCTTGGGCCGTAATTCCCACGCGGGCCCAGTGCGGATTGGGAACTTCACATACACCATTGAATTTCTTCTCAGGTGTATGCAGGTTTCCTCACGATGTTTTCCTTCACCGTAAAGCTCATGGTAAATCACAAATGTAATAACGCACATAAATTCTGAAAACTCAGAATTGCGAGCCCGGACTCGAACCCACGACCCTCTGCTTGAGAGACCATAGGTCAAATCACTAGGTCACCACGGCCACTAGTTAATCAGATTGCAAGAATATTGTTTTGCCGTGAGAAGTCTGACCTCTGCAAAAAAGCATTGTAGGTAGGAGGTAGGTGTATGTTCTTATTGGATTAACTTGATTGAACCTGAGGCTAAATTCAGGAACGGCCCAACACGGTTTGCGAGCGGTAATTCAATCGTTTGGGAGAGGATAGGAATGGGTTGAGCTTGGGATGAGCCTTACTTTCCTGTTAATTCGCATTGTAAATAAATAAATAAGTAAGTAAATAAATAAATACATAAATAAGGCTCATCCCAAACTCAGCCCAAACCTCTCGCAAACCAGTGATTTTTGGCGTTCCTGAATAGCAGTTCAAACCAAACCCAACCCGAACGATTGAATTACCGCTACCAAACCCGTGAAGGCCCGTTCCTGAATTTAGCCCCTGTGGCCTGGGTTAAATGACTCACAAAGTGCTAGGTCTCTCTCGGCGCTGAAGTCCAGTCGGCTGACGCGTGGGGGCGTCACGACGGGGCGCGTCTGAAGGGGCCGCGTCAGCAGAATGTCTCTGAATTCTTGCAACGGAGTCAGCAAAGGTAGGAGTGGGATGGGCTCGAAGACAGGAGAAAGGTTCCTCAAATGCTGAAAAGTTTTTTTGCTAAAATATTAAATCATCATCATCATCATTTCAGCCGTACGACGTCCACTGCTGGACATAGCTCTCTCACTTACTTAGGGCCCTACCGAGCTTTTGGCGCATTTATTACATTCATTTAATCCCTTGCTGTATCATTACTAACAAAGCTTTAGTTCTGAGATTCATGTTTACAATTTACAAATTATTTATTTACGCATGTACCTAGTCTTATGTATGTAGCTATTAGTGTGCAGTTTATTTATTTATTTATTTATCTATCTAAACAGCGATCCGGGTGTCACCAACGGTACTGGCTGAAAATCAGCGCTGGGGTGCTTTACACGCCTCAGCATTATGCTGAGCCAGTGTCCGATTTGCAACCGCAATGACACATTCTATCTTTAGCTTTAGTATTGCCTTCTTTGTTTTGTAAAATATTGTGTCTTGTGATGTTGTAAATAAATGTATTTTCTTTCTTTCTTTCTTTCATGTGTGATATTTGAGGATTCACTCTAATGACCAGTGTTTTTTGAAAACACGATTACTTGTAGTTAGCTCGATAGAAAAAAGATCCACAGTCGTCTCTAAAAAATAAAATAAATCCTTAGTACGGCGTAAATACTGCACGGCAGGTCACGACTTTTTGAATGTTAATAAAACAAGATGTTTTCTAGGGCCTAGTGTTGCTACATTTTTAAAATATGTATTTGTTTTAGTAATACGATGACAATACCTAAATACACGCGCGGTCTGACCAACCTATCTTGAACCGCCGTACCCCGTATAGTTAGTTGCGTTAGTTCTCCTTCAGCCATCGGACGGGGAACTTGAGTCGCACGCACTTACGCATGATTTTGATTCTGTCCGCACTCACGCACACATACACGAGTGCATAGAATACCTAAAATCGATTAGTGCAAGAAGCTCGGTAGGGCCTTAATCACGGTTAGATGTTGCATCCATCTTGAACCTGTGGCTTTTACCCAATCGTTCGTCCATCTCATTGGAGGATGTCCCCAATGCGCTTGAGTTAAATATTTACCCACTTTTTTACATAATACTGACCCGTGATTGACCACTATCTCACCAGATGAAAAGTGCAGATGAGGCCGAACGTGTATCTCACTGGTTCAGTGACAGCCTATTCAAGCCTTGAAGAGCTCTAGGTATCTCCCTAAATACAGCCGATGGAAGCGAAATTCTTAATATTATAAAGTTTGTGAAAATGTTTCTAAATTATATAAGCACGTAATAATGGAACGGATGAGGCTGAATGTACAGGATCAGTAGCGTAGCGTGCCTTGGAGGGGCCCGTATCAAAATTAGTTGGGGGGGCTTTCCCGGGAAGCACGAGATTAAGTGATATTGTGGATAACATTTTACTAATTTTTGCTTACACACGTTAGGGGCCCCTGTAGCCCGGGGGCCCCGTATCAGTGATACGGCTGATACGGCGGTAGCTACGCCCCTGTACAGGATGAGACGAAGCGACAAATAAAGCACACAACATCGATAGGTAGATAAAAACTTGTAAAAATATTTATAATGTTACAGAATGTGTCCTTACAGGCGCTGGCGTGGCAGTTTGTGGTTGTGGCACTGACCATGCGGGTCGTGGCACTGATGCGGCAGGTTGTGGCATAGATGTAGTGGATCGTGGCACGGATGTGGTGGGTCGTGGCGGGGATGTGGCGGGACGTGGAAGAGAAGTGTCGGGTCGTGGCGGGGATGTGACGGATCGTGGCAGCGATGTGGCAAATAGTGACAATGATGTCGCGGATCGTGGCAGGAATGTAGCGGATCGTGGCGGGGATGTGGCGGGACGTGGCAGGGAAGTGGCGTGTCGTGGCAATGTGGCGAGGCGTGGCACAGACGGGTCGTTCAGAAACCGTTGTTCTTTGCGGTACTCCGTAAGTTGAGCCGCCAATTGTTCACTTGATTTTTTCTTTTTTTCATCTTCTCGTTTTCGTTTCTGAAGCAAGTGATAATACTTAAGTTAAGCAACGCAAGGTTTCATCATCATCATTTCAAACGAAAGACGTTCACAGCTGATTATTGGCGTACCCCAAGATTCGCCAAGCCGATTTTGTATTTTGTGCGGAATTTTTTAAGTAGGTATTTTTTATGAGTGACTTGAGTTACTTACTCTTAAACTGCTTATAATTCACAAGTAGGTAGGTATAGTTTTCCTTGTTAATTTGACGTAGAACAGTTTAGCTTTTAGAGGGGGGAACGCTCAATTTTAACAAAAAATGAACTTTAAAGTTACCTAATTATTTCGCAAATGAGTGCCACACTAGGTTAGATGAGAGACACTACCTCTAAAAATTTTTGAAGTGAAACTTCTAATGCGACTTCCTGCAGGGTTGCGTTAAACGTTTAACGCTACCATGGAGGGAGTATGAAAGCATTAGTATATGTACCTACTGCCGAAGCAAAAGTACACTTGGTATATATACTAACGGATGTTAAAAACTTTGATAGTGCGATGCAGAACTCATACTGTCTGTGCAAATGTATGAGACTTGATAAAAGCGCCGTCTAGTGAGTAATTTAAACACATAGATGCATAAGTAAATTTAGTTCTTTAAGTTATTGCAATAAGGTTCATATTGATGTATAAGTGCCTTTTTAATTTCCACATTACGAAGTTTCACTTCTTCCGCGCGGAGGAACTGCACGAACTATTTTTTTTACGTGTTATTTTATCACATTGTCGTGGTAATTGCTACATATACCCATGCAAAATTACAGCTTTCTAGCACTAACAGTCTTTGAAGTAAGCCACGGACGGATGGACAGACAGACATGGCGAAATATAAGGGTTCCGTTTTTGCTATTTTGGCTCCGGAACCCTAAAAATATCTAGCTAAAGTGGTGACTTACTTCTAGTATTTTTTTTCCTTCAAATCGGGTGCAACTGCTTCATCTCGGCTATTGATTTGAGAAGTGGGTCGCTGGAAGCTTCATTCTCAAGCTATAAAAACAAAATAATATTATATATATAAACATAACGACATGCTGTAGGTCCCCGGAAGGGAGCATCCTACGAGAATGATAATAATGTCGGGTCTATAATGACTTCCATAAAATTTTTGTTCCGAATTTTCAAGCCCATAACGTTTTCTGTCATAATTTTTCTTCGTCATATTATCGGAAATCATAATATTAATCTAAACAACATAAATTGGAGTTACGATTTTCTTAAGTCATAATAAAATTATTGTAAGGACTGTACCTCGCTTCGTACCACCAGCTTTACAAGGTCGCCGCTATTCCTCGAGAGATGGCGGTGTTAGGTGCGAGCGCTGTTCTCAAACTAGCTAATGTTTGCCTCCCCTAGAATGTATTAGAGTTTTCGCGCCGTATAATCGTGTACCGAAATAATATCACGTAAATTAATATTTACCTTATATTTTTGCACGACGTTTACTGGAGTACCGTCCATGTTAACGTGTATAAGACGTAGGCTTTGAAATCTGCGTGAAATGGACGATGATTTTAATCGGTGGTCTGGACTTGAAATATATTAAATCCCAGCCAAAAACGAAATTAATAGATTCTGATGAGGTCGACAAGCAATACAGTCTCAGCTTGATAAAAAAAACCGGCCAAGTGCGCGTCGGACTGGCGCACGAAGGGTTCCGTACCATTATCTCTAAAAAAATTGCGGTTTACGATTTATGACGCATTAAAAAAAAACTACTTACCTACTAACTATGTAGATCTCGTTCAAACCAATTTCCGGTGGAAGTTTACATGGTATGTACAACATCATATATTTTTTTTAGTTTTATCATTCTCTTATTTTAGAAGTTACAGGGGGGGACACACATTTTACCACTTTGGAAGTGTCTCTCGCGCAAACTATTCAGCATTTTTGAAGACCTATCCACGTATGGGTTTGATGAAAAAAAAATTTTGAGTTTCAGTTCTAAGTATGGGGAACCCCCAAAATTTATTGTTTTTTTTCCTATTTTTGTGTGAAAATCTTAATGCGGTTCACAGAATACATCTACTTACCAAGTTTCAACAGCATAGTTCTTATGGTTTCGGAAAAAAGTGGCTTTGACATACGGACGGACAGACAGACAGACAGACATGACGAATCCATAAGGGTTCCGATTTTTGCCATGTGGCTACGGAACCCTAAAAACTATTGTTATAACATCCTCCATCCACTGAATGCATGGTCATCCTACATCTGTTGAAGTTAGGTAGTTTCGTCAAGTGTCATCGCTTTGGCGGGGAATTTGACAGGTCTCACGTCATACCTGATTTACACTCTCGCCTCGTCACCTCGCCTCGCGCCTCGCCTCGCCTTCTCGCTCCGGACGCGAGTCTCAAAATCAAGGCAAATCACGGGACGAGGCGCGAGGCGCGCTTGTTCACACTCTCGTCTCGTGGCTCGTCCCGCAGTTCGTCTCGCCACTCGTACGCGAGTGTAAACCAGGTATCAAAGTTTGTTTATTATGAAACTGACTTGTCAAAGAGGTTTTAGACTTATAGACTAAACTATGTGTAGGGTGACAATGAATTTCGAGAGGACCTCACGGCCGTTTGTGATGCGGCGATGCCGAGAGCGAGACGCTTTACACCTAGGGCCGGAGTCTACTGGTGGTCCGCCAGTGACGCCGCACGTCGCGCCTTTACACGTTGTCGCCGACGCAGGACCAGAGTGCCTGGAGAAGAGGAGCGTCTCTTGGCTGGCCTCCGAGCGGCCAAAAAGGCGTTCTCCACAGCAATCGCCGCAGCCAAAGACGCCGCATTTCGGGAATTCCTGGCCACACTAGATGCAGATCCGTGGGGGCGACCGTATCGTATGGTGCGAACCAAGATGAAGGCGGCCCCCCCCACGGAAGATTTTGAGCCGTCCCTACTAAATGGTGTGTTGGAGGGCCTTTTTCCACAACACTCTCCCTTCGACGCGCCGCACATGACAGAGCCCAGAGCGGAAACTGAAGCAACTCGGGACATCCCCCCGGTTACCCAGGAGGAAATGATCCGAGCGGTAAGCCGGCTCAAAGGTGCCCATAAGGCGCCGGGACCAGATGGTGTGCCCAGAGGGGCCCTTCACATTGCACTGAAGCATCTCGGGGGCCGCCTCAGTACGCTATTCGACGACTGTCTAGCGGTGGGGCGGTTCCCGGATTGTTGGAAGGAGGGCAGATTGGTGCTGCTCCGGAAGGAGGGCCGACCGGTCGACTCTCCTTCCGGCTACAGGCCATTAGTGATGCTGGATGAGACGGGAAAACTACTCGAGAGAGTTATAGCTTCCCGTCTCAACCAACATCTGACAGACGTGGGGCCAAATCTCTCGGAGAACCAGTTCGGGTTTCGGACGGGGCGCTCCACATTAGACGCGCTGTTCGCCCTGAAGGGGTTCTGCGCAGAGGCAGAGGCAGCCGGGACGGGGCAGGGGGCGATGGCGGTGTCACTTGACATCGCAAACGCCTTCGGGTCCCTCCCCTTTGAGGTGATAGGGGAGGCGCTCCGTTATCACGGAGTGCCCCTCTATCTCCAAAAAATTGTGAAGCACTACTTGAGCAATCGAGTAGTGCTCTACATGCAGAGAGGGGGCGTGCGGATGGCGAGGTCAGTAAGCTGCGGCGTTCCACAGGGGTCCGTCTTAGGACCCCTGCTTTGGAACATAGGCTATGACTGGGTCATCCGCGGGGCGGTGCTGCCTCTGATGGCTGTAATCTGCTACGCGGATGACACGCTTATAGCCGTCCGGGGCACCACCTATGAAGAGGTGGTGAGAAGGGCGGAGGTAGGCACCTCGATGGTGGTCGACCGTATTGGGGCCCTTGGACTCAGAGTTAGCCTCAGTAAGACTGAGGCCCTCTGCTTTAGGGGTCCCAGGTGGAGGCTCCCGCGGGGTGCCTGCCTCCACGTAAGCGGAGCGGTCGTCGAGGTGAAGGCCCATATTAAATATCTGGGCCTTACCCTCGACAGCGGCTGGAAGTTCGAGAAGCACTTATTAAAAATGGCTCCTCGACTTGTAGGGGCGGCGGGAGCCCTCAGTAGGCTCTTGCCAAACATGGGGGGACCCGATGCCCCCTGCAGACGATTGTTTGCAGGGGTCATCAGGAGTATGGCTCTATATGGGGCCCCGATATGGGCGGACAGCCTCACCGCTAAGACCAAGGCCCTCTTACGATGGCCACAAAGGGTAATGGCGGTGAGGATGTGCCGAGCATATCGGACAGTGGGTTGGGCAGCGGCCTGTGTCTTGGCTGGCACCCCTCCTTGGGAAATCGAGGCAGGGATGTTGGCCGACGCTTACAGGGCGCGGCTCGAGAGACGGGACCGGGGTGAGACCTTCGCCCCACAGGAACTTGCGAGAGCTCGGGAAATAGGAAGAGAAAGAGTAATGGAGCGCTGGGCGGAGGAGCTGGTGGATGTCGAGTACGGCACCCGAACCATCGAAGCCATCCGCTCAGTGCTCCCAGAGTGGTGTAAGAGGGGTCACGGAACCCTCACTTTCCGCCTTGTGCAGGTGCTGTCCGGGCATGGATGCTTTGGACGGTACCTGCACAGGGTGGCAAGAAGGGAGGCAACGCAGGCGTGTCACGAGTGCGGTGCCGGCGAAGACACGGCGCAGCACACCTTCGAGGTGTGCCCAGCCTGGTTGGACCTACGCCGCACTCTCGTGGCGGAAATCGGAGGTGACCTCTCGCTCCCCAGCGTTATAACTGCAATGCTGAGGAGCGAGAGCTCCTGGGAGGCCGTCTCCACCTTCTGTGAAATAATAATCTCGCAGAAGGAGGAGAAGGAGCGGGAGCGCGAGAGCGACCCTCTGGCGCACCCGCTCCGACGAAGACGGACGGGGAGAAGACAGCGGCAATTTGCCGCCGCTCTTCTACCCTAAGGTGGAGCCGACTGGCGGGGACAGGGGAGTCACCGCTAGTCAAACGACCCACAAGAGTTAGGGGGGATCATGTATTCCCGATCCCCCCTCTCGGAGAGGAGGACCCGGTTAGACCGGGCCAGCCAGCGGATGTTGTGGTGACACAATTCGCTCCCACGACGTCCGCACAATTGGCTGGTGAGGGAATACCGGTGGGTTTTTAATGGGTAGGCCTCCACCCTTCCTTCCTTCCCAGATACGGAAGGAAGGAAGGTGGGAGGAGAGTCCCATACACCCCCTGCGCCGTCCCCCAACGGCGTGGGGATAGTGCGTAATGCATTTTCCCACCGGAAAAAAAAAAAAAAAAAAAAAAAATGGTGACAATGAATTTAATCGTTTGCGAGAGGATAGGGATGAACTGCTATTAAGGAACGCCAAAAATCACTGGTTTGCGAGAGGTTTGGACTGAGATTGGGATGAGCTTTATTTATTTATTCATTTACAAAGCGAATTAACAGGAAAATAAGGCTCATTCCAAGCTCAGCCCATTCCTATCATCTCTCAAACGATTGAATTACCGCTCGCAAACCGTGTTGGGCCGTTCCTGAATTTAGCCTAAGTACTAAGCATAAGCTACTAAGCTCGTGTAAACGTCCGAAAAACTCAGAGGTCCGAGGCTCGAACCCCCGACTCTCCGCTTGAGAGCCCATAGGTTGGCCCACTAGGCCATCACGGCTACACATACGCCCTTGGCTGGTTCTACCTACCTGTTCCCAACGTCCATCTCTGGAGTGCTCCATAGATCCTGGCAGTCCCACGCTTTTGTAGAATTAAAGTTTTCCGGTAAAAAACCAAGTAATCTTCTGAATACCAGATTAATTATCTGAAACCAAACATATTCGGGTTCAATTTTATCACTTAGGTACATTCCTTATTAGGGTTAGGGTAAAAATGGGACCCTATTACTAAGACTCTACTGTAATTCTGTCTGTCACCAGGCTGTATCTCATGAACCGTGATAGCTAGACAGTTGGAATTTTCACAGATGATCTATTTCTGTTGCCGCTATAACAGCAATACTAAAATATAGAGTTAAAATAAAAAAAACCGGTTGTCTGTAAAGTCGGTTTACGGACGATAGTTTAACGTGACAACGTCATAACAAAACATTCAAAAACCAGGCGGTCACCCATCCAAGTACTGACCGCGCCCGACGTTGCTTAACCTCGGTGATCGGACGAGAACCGGTGTTTTGTCAAATATCTTGAAAACGGTGCATCCTACGGCAAAATCAATGATATTCTCATCCCCCTTTGGAACCCCCACACCCCTGTCCACCTGCCCCCCCCCGCACCCCAAGTGCCGCTCTCTTGCAACTGGCCTTCGCTGCTCTGTTCATGTCCCGTACATGTACGTTACATTGCAGCATCCTTTTGCGTGTATGCAATGCAGTCGGCGTTCATCGATTTATTAGACGTTGTCACGTCAAAATAAAATACTAATAATAGAATCTCGGTAGAGGGCATAACATAGATGCGCTTTATCACTGCCTAAATGTGATTATAACAGACTGAAGTGTACGATGTATGGGAAAGATTCGTCGCTAACTTCTAGACCGGTGATGGTGTAAAGGTTGGCACGCAGCACGGAACGCTGAGGACCTGGGTTCGATTCCCAGCATTGGTCTTTTTTCTGGGGTTTTTTCTGTGCATCTATGTTTCAGTTTGTATTTAGTTTGAAATATATGGTTTCACGGGATGACCGTAAAAGTAATAAAAAAATGAAGTTGAAGAAAATAAAAAAATAAATAGAAAAAGATACTTCATACTTAACTTGTACTAATAATAGAGTTAAAAATTAAAGGGGGGGGGGTTAACTATAACTCTAAAATGACATTAACTATCTATACCTGCTATCTATATCTATCTATATCTGCTCGATTTGTCGGTAATCAGGCACTCTCTGGCCTACTCGATCCTTTGGCTTTGCGGAGGGATGTGGCGTCTCTCTGTATATTATACCGTATCTATCATGGGGAGTGTTCTGACGAACTGTTCGAATTGCTGCCTGCGGCTAAATTCCACTACCGCACTTCGAGGAACCGTTTGTCTTTCCATCCTCACCATCTTGATGATTGGCATTCTAGTACCGTGCGTTTTAAGCGAAACTTCTTTCCTCGCACGACAAAGATCTGGAATCAGCTTTCTGCGGCAGCATTCCCGGAGCGTTACAACTTAGGGATCTTTAAAAAACGAGCCTACCAATTCCTAAAAGGGTCGGCAACGCACCTGTGATGCCCCCCATGTTACGGGTGTCCATGGGCGACGGTGATCGCTTTCCATCAGGTGACCCGTCTGCTCGTTTGCCACCTCTTATATAAAAAAAAAAAATACACCGTGAAATTTTAGTGGTTGTTTTCCCGAAACGAGGTGATTTAGTTTCGATTGTACAATCGATTTATAATTACTATTTTGACTAGAGTCAAAAATCCAATTGTGAAAAATGAAAGTCGAATATGACCGCAAACCAATAGTAACGCTTCGTTGGTACAAGTAGCGTACGATCGTACGATAGGTTATGTACCAACGAAGCGTTACTATTGGTTTGCGGTCATATTCGACTTTCGTTTTTCACAATTGGATTTTTGACTCTAGTCAAAATAGTAATTATAAATCGATTGTACAATCGAAACTAAATCACCTCGTTTCGGGAAAACAACCACTAAAATTTCACGGTGTATAAATAAAAATGAATCACCGAAATGTATGTACGCGCATAACTTCTGATCGACTGCACCAAATTGGATAATTCTTTTTTTATTGCGTTTGTTACTGTCAGGAGAAGGTTCGTATGAAAGAAATTTTAGAAAAACACAACGGGGGCGAAGCCGCGGGCATCAGCTAGTAGTCAATATTATAAAGCTGAAGAGTTTGTTTGCTTGAACGCGCTAATCACAGGAACTACTGGTCCGATTTGAAAAATTCTTTCTGTGTTAGATAGCCCATTTATCGAGGAAAGCTATAGGCTATATATCATCACGCTACGACCAATAGGAGCGGAGCATCAATGATTAACGCGGACAAAGTCGCGGGCACCAGCTAGTGTTATATGTATATACGCGGACGAAGTCTCGAGCAAAAGCTAGTATCTTACTTAATATTATAAACACGAAAGTTTGTATAGATGGATGGATGTTTGTTACTTTTACACGCTAAAACGGTTAGACGGATTCTGATGAAGTTTGGCACACAGACAGTTTATAACCTGTATTAACATATAGGATACTTTTTATCCCGGAAAATTGCATGGTTCCCCGGGATAGCTATAAGCGAATCCTTCGCAGACGGAGTTGCGGGCAACAGCTAGTAAAAAATAAAATAACGAGACAGGTAAAAATTGTCTCGAAAGTGTAAAGTCAAAGCTAAATATCATTCACTAACTACATTTGGTTCCACTATTCAATACGATAACGATACAGTATTTGTAAATATCCAATTTGAAACAATACACGAATAAAATTCCCAGAAAGACGCAAACATTGAATTAATAATCTAAATCCACTCTCAGAATGCTAATAAAATAGTATTTTATGCAACTGTTGTATAAGTGAGGTCTTAAAAGGCGAGTGACGTGAGTTGCGATACGAGCGAATGCGAGTATCGCAATGGAAGACGGCACGAGCCGTTAAGACCAAATTATACACCGTTGCATACAATATTTTTCCTACGACTCGACTCTACTGTACTGTACTATACTGTACCCTACTGTAGGGTACAGTCGGGTACAGTAGGGTAAAATGGGATACAGTCGGGAACAGTAGGGTAAAATAGGGTACAGTAGGGTACAGTCGGGTACAGTAGGGTACAGTCGGGTACAGTCGGGTACAGTAGGGTAAAATGGGGTACAGTCGGGTACAGTAGGGTACAGTAGGGTACAGTCGGGTGAAATAGGGTACAGTAGGGTACAGTCGGGTACAGAAGGGTAAAATGGGGTACAGTCGGGTACAGTAGGGTACAGTCGGGTGAAATAGGGTACAGTAGGGTACAGTCGGGTACAGTCGGGTACAGTAGGGTAAAATAGGGTACAGTAAGGTACAGTAGGGTAAAATAGGGTACAGTAGGGTAAAATAGGGTACAGTAGGGTACATTTGGGTACAGTAGGGTAAAATAGGGCATTTTACCCTACTGTACTACCCTGTTGTACCCGACTGTACCCTATTTTACCCTACTGTACCCGACTGTGCCCGACTGTAACCGACTGTACTCTACTGTACCCTATTTTACCCTACTGTACCCGACTGTACCCTATTTTACCCTACTGTACCCGACTGTACCCTACTGTACCCTATTTTACCCTACTGTACCCGACTGTACCCGATGTACCCGACTGTACCCTATTTTGCCCTACTGTACCCGACTGTACCCAACTGTACCCTATTTTACCCTACTGTACCCGACTGTACTCTACTGTACCCGACTGTACCCTACTGTACCCTATTTTACCCTACTGTACCCGACTGTACCCGACTGTACCCTACTGTACCCTATTTTACCCTACTGTACCCGATTGTGCCCTATTTTACCCTACTGTACCCGACTGTACCCGACTGTACCCTACTGTACCCTATTTTACCCTACTGTACCCGACTGTACTCTACTGTACCCTATTTTACCCTACTGTACCCTACTGTACCCGACTGTACTCTACTGTACCCTATTTTACCCTATTGTACCCGACTGTACCCTATTTTACCCTACTGTACCCGACTGTACCCTACTGTACCCTATTTTACCCAACTGTAGCCGACTGTACCCGACTGTACCCTACTGTACCCTATTTTACCCTACTGTACCCGACTGTACTCTACTGTACCCTATTTTACCCTACTGTACCCTATTTTACCCTACTGTACACCACTGTACTCTACTTTACCCTACTGTACTCGACTGTACCCTATTTTACCCTACTGTACCCGACTGTACTCTACTGTACCCTATTTTACCCTACTGTACCCGACTGTACTCTACTGTACCCTATTTTACCCTACTGTATCCGACTGTACCCTACTATACCCGACTGTACCCTATTTTACCCTACTGTACCCAACTGTACCCTATTCTACCCTACTGTAACTGACTGTACCCTTTTTTACCCTACTGTACCCAACTGTACCCTATTATACCCTACAGTACCCGACTGTACCCTATTTTACCCTACTGTACCCGACTGTACCCTACTCTACTCAACTCAGCAGGTCTAAACTGGGCTTTAGTGTTGAGTGTACCCTACATTTAATATTATGTGGCAGCTAGGTGTATCGTAATAACGACATTACGACACAAGTGCTGTTATGGCGAATAGATTAAGTATAGACTTGCTGAAGTCATATTATCTATGTTCTTATATATTTGTTCGCGACCATTTAAAAACCAGATAAAAGTACAGGAGTAGGAAAACGTGATTTATATCGTACCTAACAAGTGTTGTCGCGCTCACACATGGAAATAAAGAAGAGATACCTAGCTATAGACGGGTACGGAGAGCAGTACCTCTACCATGAGTTACACTAGTTTACAGTGACCGTACTCGCTAGCGACGGCGTAAATGATTAGTATGGACAATTGTGTACAGCGCCTCTAGCGGTCACTTACGGAAGTACAATTCTCCATACAAATCATTTACGCCGTCGCTAGCGAGTACGGTCACTGTAAACTAGTGTAACTCATGGTAGAGGTACTGTACCACTACCATGACTTTACTCTAATTTACGTGACCGTACTCGCTAGCGACGGCGTAAATTATTTGTATGCTGTACCACTACCATGAGTTTACACTAGTTTACGTGACCGTACTCGCTAGCGACGGCGTAAATTATTTGTATGGAGAATTGTACAGCGCCTCTAGCGGTCACTTACGGAAGTACAATTCTCCATACAAATCATTTACGCCGTCGCTAGCGAGTACGGTCACTGTAAACTAGTGTAAACTCATGGTAGAGGTACAGAATTGTACAGCGCCTCTAGCGGTCACTTACGGAAGTACAATTCTCCATACAAATCATTTACGCCGTCGCTAGCGAGTATGGTCACTGTGAACTAGTGTAAACTCATGGTAGAGGTACTGAGGTTAACCGAATTTTAATGATACAATAATAGAATGGGCTGTAATGTGCCCGGCACGCTTGTCAATACAGGGTTATTTGTAATTCACTGACATCCTCTTAACCCTGAATTCCTATCACTCAAACAAATGTTTTTTTGTTTTACGACTTTTTAAAATGAAGCACTTTTTAGGGTTCCGTAGTCAATTAGGAACCCTTATAGTTTCGCCATGTCTGTCCGTCTGTCTGTCTGTCTGTCTGTCTGTCCGCGGCTAAGCTCAGAGACTGTTAGTACTAGAAAGCTGTAATTTGGCATCAATATATATATCAGTCACGCCGACAAAGTGATTGAATAAAAAGAAGTAAAAAAAATTTTTTTAGGGTACCTCCCATAGACGTAAAGTGGGGGTGATTTTTTTTTTTCTCGGCTAACCCTATAGTGTGGGGTATCGTTAGATAGTTCTTTTAAAATCATTGTGGGGTTGCTAACATGATTTTTCTATTCAGTGATCTGTTTGCGAAATATTCAACTTTAAAGTGAAAATTTTCATTAAAATCGCCCCCCCCCCTCTAAAATCTAAACTGTTGGGTGGAAAAATTTGAAAAAATTCAGAAGGGTAGTAAATATATCAAATTTACTAGGAAAATTATAGCGGCTAAGATTGCTTGGAAATTATTTGTAGTTTAAGAGTAAATAGTAGCCTAAGGTATAAAACATACCTAAACTTGGATGATTCCGTACACATACGAAATACTTAAAAAAATATTACTTGATCTTTTCGTAATGGCTACGGAACCCTACCTTGGGCGTGTCCGACACGCTCTTGGCCGGTTTTTTTTTTACAAATACACAGAGTATCGTAAAAATAAGAGGTAATCTCCAATTTTCAAAACGTTATTACACCAAAAATATTATGTTATGATAAAAGCCGTAAAACAAAAAACATTTGTTTAAGTGGTAGGAGTTTAGGGTTAAAAGGATGCTAGTGAATTACAAATAACCCTGTATGAAAACAAAAGCGGCGAAAAACAAAAGCGTGGGAATCGCGCACCGAGGACTCCATAAAGTCAAGTGCGAAACTATTATGAATAGAATAGTTAATATTTATTTTTTAACAACTACAATAATACAGCAATTTCAATTAAAAATCAGAATCAAAGTAAAATAAAACGAAATTAATAATTAAAAGTCAAAAGTAAAATGTACTTACATTAAAAAAAATACATTTAAAAATCAAATTAATTAATTAAAATTGTAAAACAAAATTAAAATTAAAAATTTAATTTAATTAATAATCAAAATCAAATTAAATTATTAAATAAAATAATCAAAATCGCCTGATCGAGACACACACTCATGCAGTTTGTTGTATAGGTGCCCAGTCAGCGGACAGTTCCATCTACACGCAAAAACGCTCAGGAGGCCGTTGGTGGTACTCTGCAGTCGGTGCAACAGGGATGCCGCTCTAAAAGGCCTTCTACACGGTCGGGACCAACCGCCAACCATCGTGTCCTTGGTCGGATTGATTTAAAAATGGACAGTGTAGAAATCGGTTGACCCGACCGATATTTGGTTGAGTCAACGGCCTTGGTCGCGAGCGCATTGTCCGTGGTCGGCCCCAACCGTATGGAACGCTGTCGGCCGACGCGAGCGACATGACGCGACGGTCGGCGGTTGGTCCCGACCGTGTAGAAGGGGTTTTAGGCTGTGTTCAGACCAAACCGACTGTCGGCCGCCGATTGTGAGCGCGCGTTACGCAGTTTATTGTATTTCCATACATATTCACTGTTTCGTTCACACCGAACCGACAATACGTCATTACGCTATGCGTAGTCGCCGACATAAATACCGTACAAAATAACGTTCACACTGGGGCTCACAGTGAGCCTGCTCACATTCGGCGGCCGACAGTCGGTTTGGTTTGAACGCAGCCTTAAACCCCTTCTACACGGTCGGGACCAACCGCCGACCGTCGTGTCGCTCGCGTCGGCCGACAGCGTTCCATACGGTTGGGGCCGACCACGGACAATGCGCTCGCGACCAAGGCCGTTGACATCAACCAAATATCGGTCGGGTCAACAGATTTCTACACTGTCCATTTTTAAATCAACCCGACCAAGGACACGATGGTTGGTGGTTGGTCCCGACCGAGTAGAAGGCCTTTAATACGCATTATGGCGTAAAAATCATCAATACGGGCATCTGCGAACATTCCTGATGCACTACAGAATCGTGGCAAACCTAACATTATCCTGAATGCATTATTATATTGTATGCGCAGGGCATTGTAAGATCGTTGCGTATAACTATTCCACAGGCTGCAGGTATAAAACGATTGGCAATATGCCCTAAACAGTGTAAACTTAACCTCGTTGGTACACCGCGCGAACCTGCGGCCCAGTACCTCTACCATGAGTTTACACTAGTTCACAATGACCGTACTCGCTAGCGACGGCGTAAATGATTTGTATGGAGAATTGTACTTCCGTAAGTGACCGCTAGAGGCGCTGTACAATTCTCCATACAAATAATTTACGCCGTCGCTAGCGAGTACGGTCACGTAAACTAGTGTAAACTCATGGTAGAGGTACAGCATGTTACATCGAATTGCCAATGCCCTGCGCTCTCTGGTCAAATCACAATCATCCGTATGGTCCTCGGTGAGCCAGTGGCCAAGGTACTTAAACTGCTTAACTCTATTCAGAACGGCACCATTCAACCACACTGGAGGCACGGTCTCTAGATCTCTGCAGCCAGCCCTAAAAACGAGAATCTCACTTTTTTTTGCATTGTACAGAAATCTGTATCGTAATTACCATTACGAAACAGATTTCTGTATACCTAGTTCTCGTTAATGCAGGTCATTTCTCAAAGGTTCTTGAACACATGATAGAGGATTTAATATATAATAATAATAATAATAATAATACATCGTTTATTTTCAGATCAATAGTGAGGATCCATAGTGTTAGTATACAATGTTCTTATAAATCTATGTTAGTAAATAGGTAATTAATTTATTTGTCGTAACAAACAAAATTGATTGTGTTAGACACCCAGTGCTTTAGTATAACACAATCTGGCTGATCCGCAATAACTCTTATAATCCTGTTATTACTGTCTCTCACGCGATTGCGCATCGACGCAAATTTTTTACGCAATATTGCATGGAACCCATGTGCATGTAGATACATGTGCATGTACGTGTACGAACATACCCAATGCGCTGCAGTAGCGAGGCAGTCCCAACAGAATCCTAAAAGCATTATTGTACATTACGCGCAGAGCGTCGTAAGCTTGTCGCGTATACCGAACCCATAGGCAGCCCGAGTAAAATGTTTGGCAGAAAGCCTTAAACAGAGTTATTTTAACTTCCTTTGTGCATCGAGCAAACCTACGAGCCAGCATATTGCTTCTCACAGCCAACGCCCTCCGCTCTCTTTCAATGTCAAGATCATCAGAAAGGCTATCAGTGACAATGTGACCCAAGTATTTGAACTGCTTAACTACGCTCAGAGGTGAATTATTCAAAACAACAGGAGGTATGTTCGTTGGTTGGAACTTTCCCTTAGTTTTAAAAACCATAACCTCACTCTTCTTACAGTTGTACCTCAAACCATGACTCTGAGCATAGTTTTCTCAAGTTTTTACTAGCTCTCTCAGAGAACCGATCGATGGGCGCAGCAGCACCATGTCGTCCGCATAGCTAAGATTATTGACACTAGTGCTGTCAATGTGGCATCCGGCATGCATGCTGCTAAGCCCAACTATCAGATCATTTATGTACAATTTGAATAGTTTAGGCGAAGTCAAACCACCCTGTCTGACACCGCATTCCAACCTGTATACTTCTGAGAGTGCACCCGCCCATTTAACTTGGTTAGTCTGAGCCTCATCTCATAGCAATATTGGAACAAACGAACTATATAACGAGCAACCGAACTATATGGATGTGGATAAAACATTGTATGCAACTGTATACGTAACGTAATACAACAAAAAAAATTAAAACACTCATGTGACCCTTTATGAAACTCGGCTACGCCTCGTTTCATGAAACCACACTCGTGTTTTAAGGACCCCTATTACGATACAGTTACATAAAATATTAATTTATTTTATTATTTCCACGTGCCTAAAATACACCTTCCCTGAACTGAACTTGTTATCAGCTCTCCGGCTATGTAGACATTATAAAGACCGGACAAAACAATACATACTTTCGTTAGATTTTATTGCGAACTCAAACGAAGCACATTAACACATATTGTACTGGAACTTAAAAATCTCCAATGTATGTCAAATGTTACATTTTATCACCGAAACCGCCGGATATGACTTCATATGACTGTATTAATAATATATGATATTCTGTTCTACTTCTACGCAGCCATTCGGGGCTCGGGGGAGCGTGTGTCTGATAATAAATGGTTCAGGCTGGCATCACTATTTATCTAGTATGCCACTCCGCAGAATAAAAAAATAGCTATTTAAAAAAATACAATATAGGCTTGCGTTTGACCACAATCACGCCTGACGGAAAGCGAAGATGAGGTCTACGATGAAGCACGCTTGCCTATTAGGTTAAATATTAGTAATACTTAGATAGTAGTACATAAGGTAAATAAATAAAAATAAAAAATAAATAAATATTAGGGGACAATCTTACACAAATCGACCTAGTCCCAAACTAAGCAAAGCTTGTACTATGGGTACTAGACGACGATAAACATACTTATATAGATAAATAAATACTTAAATACATAGAAAACATCCATAACTCAGGAACAAATATTCGTGCTCATCACACAAATAAATGCCCTTACCGGGATTCGAACCCAGGACCTCTTGCTTCGTAGGCAGGGTCACTACCAACTAGGCTAAAGCGGTCGTAAATAAAAGCGAATCTTCTTTTCTTCTTCTTCTAATATATAAAAATCTAGTGTCACAGCGTTTGTTATCGAACTCCTCCGAAACGGCTTGACCGATTTAATAATAAATAATAAATCGTGAGACGATTGACTGACACTAATTGACCTAGTCCCAAACAAAGCAAAGCTTGTAGTATGGGTACTTGACAACGGATAAACATACTTATATAGATAAATACGAGGGGCGTTCAATATAAAGTGAGAATGAGATGCAAACTCTTTCAATATTAGGAAATTAAATACTGGCCGGTAAAGCTAATCTATCTAGCTGATTGCTATGAAAAAAAAAAAACTGTCTTTTGTTTAAAAAAAAAATACGGTAATTTCTTTGCAATGCTATTGAGTACGTTAGTGAAAATGGAGAAAATTGAACTGCGCGTCGTTATCAAATACTTGTGATTGAAAAATTTTTCTACGGACCAAGTCAATTTGGATTTGCGGGACACTTTAGGGTCTAATGCTCCTCCGTATTCGACAGTCGCACGTTGGTGCGCCGAATTTAGACGTGGAAGAACATCGACAATGGACGACCCCCGCTCCGGACGCCCTACTACAGCAGTAACTGAAGAAATTGTGAAAAAAGTCGAAAACTCAGTTTTGGCGGATCGTCGTGTCACGGTTCGTTTTATTGCTGAAAATGTAAAGATTTCAACGGGGAGCGTGCATAATATTTTACATGAACGCTTGGGTATGAAAAAGGTATCTGCGCGTTGGGTACCAAGAATGCTTACTGACACGCAAAAACAAACTAGACTAGAGATTTGTCAAGAAGCTTTGAACCTGATGCAGCAAGACCGGGACCTTTTTATGGCGCGATTTATAACAATGGACGAAACATGGCTCCATCATTACGACCCAGAAACGAAACTGCAGTCTATGACATGGAAAAGGCCATCATCTCCAACTCCGAAGAAATTCAAGGTGAGCCCATCTGCCGGTAAGGTCATGGGCTCTGTTTTTTGGGATGGTAAAGGGGTATTAATGATTGAGTATCTCGAGCATGGAGCCACTATTACGGGCACATTATACGCCAAACAAATAGCAACATTGCGCAATGAGATCCGCGAAAAACGGCGAGGTAAACTCTCGAAAGTTGTGCTGTTCCACCAGGACAATGCCCCGGCACACAAGTCCGCCGTTGCAATGGCTGCAATTCGTGATGCTGGGTTCGATATCCTTAAGCATCCTCCGTATTCACCAGATCTCGCTCCCAGTGATTTCTACCTATTTCCGAGATTGAAACAATACCTGAGAGGCCAGAAATTTGAAGACGACGACGCGGTAGTCGCTGCAGTACAAGATTTTTTAAGTACTCAAGATGAGACCTTTTTTAAAAACGAAATTTTAAGTTTAGAAAAAAGATTTAATAAGTGTATTATGCTAAAAGGTGACTATGTCGAAAAATAAAATTACATTTAGTAAAAGTTGTTTATAACATACTCATTCTCACTTTTTATTGAACGCCCCTAGTACATACTTAAAATACATATTAAAAATCCAAGAATCAAGCACAAACATTCGTATTTTTCACTCAAATATCTTTCTCAAGCTTGTTATGAAATTTTTTGTTTATATTTTCTAGGCCTTAGAATAGGGCAACAGCTAGTAATAAATAAAAACGTTTAAAAAGTTTATCGCGGTGCGGTCTAAATTACGCCACTTTAGCTAAGGAAATTAATTCTGGCAACACTGAGAGGGAGAAGTGTAGATAGACAGGACAGGACGAGCGGGAAGGAGCGAGATAGCAAACAACTGAACTAACCAATGAATGAGTGACCTTGACAATGAGTTGCTCGTATCGATTGAATGTCTGCTACGACAGAACGTCTTATGTGACACAGTTACAACACAAAACTAAACTTAATTTTAAGAGCTTTTATGAAATGAAATTGTTTTGCACATGTTTCACAGACGGATTTGATTATTGATTTAAATTACAAATGTGAATAAACTTTTAAAAAATACTGTCTGTTTTATAAGATAAAATTATGTTTGATGCCCAACCTACTTTGATTCTAGGACTATTTTTATTACCGGCAACATTAATGCGGGAGAGCCCGTATCGACAGCTTTTTGTCTGTGGCAAACTTTATCACAAGTCACAAGAGTATTAGTTAGTCGAAAATTCGATGCCACGTAGACGCGCGGACATTATTTATTAGTGACGTTCTAAGTTCTAACAATTCTGCCATTGATTATTTTTTTGAAGACCCAATATCTGGATAGTGAAAAATGAATTGTTGATACGCGTTTTTAATAGTGAGTAAACCTAATATAAACATAATGTGCTTGAGCTTTCTGCATGTGTTGTCTTTGTCTTTGTCGTATCTATACTATATTGACTCATTCATTCATTATCACTACCTAGAGCAAGAGCCCGCGACGATCTGTGGGCTACTACGCAATAAGATTTCATGCCATCTCTTTTTCTCTTTCGTTTAAGGCTATCAGCGTAAACGGAAGGGCACTATACGATGTTCGAAAATCGAATTTCGTAGTATAGCAAGGATTTTATTTCGATTTTCGACCAAGTGGTTTCCATAACTCCGGATTTAATCTATGATCTCTACCTTACCTACTCAGGATTTTCAGAATTGTCATTAAGGTAGAATAGATTAAAAAAAAAAAGAAATTGTCGCGTTTGTTTAACGCGTGGGCTTTCATGAACGCATTCGTCGTCTCTTTCTACAGGTATCGCCATGAGAGTTGAGTTGAACTCACGCACGCAAGAAGTCGTGTAATGACAGCGGGATTTTGACATTTTATTCGTACCGATAATAAGTTCAACAGATTCAACAGTGCATTGCAAGATTGACTATAAATAACTTCAATCTATGTATTTCGTTAAGAATTATTTATAAAATAGGTACATCTAGTACAAACAAAACAGAAAATAAAATATTTTTAAGCATCTATTTTATTTCAATCAGATTAGCATATTTATCGCTATTTATAAAATACCGACTTTTTTGTTAATTTATATTTCTTGTAAATTAAAAATTGTTTTATTTCAAAAGAAGTTATAGGTGTGAAAAAATAAAGGTTGTATTGCGCAGGTATTTCGTCATATAAATAACTCACATTTTCATCCTCTTCCTCGTTCATTCACTACTTTATGCAATCGTAATTTAGGTAGCTGTGTGTGTGTAATTTTATTATTCACCTCAACTCTCGTGGCGGTACCTATACCCATATACCGTGTGTGGCAGAAATAAGTGTATGTCAGCGATCGTGACGCCATTACGAGAAAACAAAGGCAGAGGAACGACTGGAATTTATTATATCTCAAAAATTTGGAATATCAATTCAGAAAAGTAATGCGCATAACGTCTTGAGGTCAATGCCCGTGGCGTCGTAGACAATCACAACGACGTTTTTAGGGTTCCGTACGCAAAGGGTAAGAAGTTTTTGTTAAAAATTCCATTTTAAGAGCAAGCATTTTAATTGAATTCCTCCATCTCCATTTCACCAACGGACATCCAGGCTGGGGGAGTGTCAAAGAGTATTGTAATATTATATGAACAAGAGTGGCAACTCTATGGTCAAATATGCATGTATGGAAGGTGCTGCTGCCCTACGCCCTGGTGAAGAACTAATGTGACGTATCTATAGATGCATACCTATCTATATGTATATGTTGGTAGTGATGTACAGCTATAATTACGCGTAATTTTAATTGATAGGCTAATTGCCACTATTCGTATTTTAGTCGTCTAATTCAAATCAGCATATACGAAGTATAAGCGGCTAAACCCGATTTGCACTATACGGCTAAAATACGAACATTGGCAAGTGGCCTATCAATTAAAGTCCTTGACCGTACAATTTAGTACGCCATGGCCATGGCCGATGAATGACAACTGACAAGTTTGACAAGTCAACCAAGATGGCCGCTAATTTAGTTCTCCACCAAACAACCAGAGATCGCTGTAGTCGCATGAAAAGTGTGATATATGTAAGTGTGCCCCCCCTGGGGAGTGTCTTCATCCTTATGTGGTTAGTGTTCCAGTGGCCCGTACGAAGCGCTTCGCGTCATCCTTCCTAATGCGAACTGCTAAAGAATGGAATTCGCTCCCGTCGTCTGTATTTCCTGATAAATACCTACAACCTAGGTCTCTTCAAGGCTAGAGTGAATAGGCTGTTACTGAACCAGTGAGGTACACCTTTGGCCTCATCTACACTTTTCATCAGGTGAGATAGTGGTCAATCACGGGTCAATTTATGTAAAAAAAAAAATTTTAGCTGTCTGTACTTTTTGTTGACTGTACTTGCATTGTCATCTAACGTACATAAGTATACCAAATTTCGAGTGGATCAGTATAAAAAATAGCCTACGACCTATTCTCAGACCTAGGTACCAAACATGCATAAAAATTTCATAAAAATCGGTCAAGCCGTTTCGGAGGTGTTCGATAACAAACACCGTGAGACGAGATTTTTATATATTAGACTAGCTTTTGCCCGCGACTCCGTCCGCGAAGAATAGGGGTAAGTATACAAAATAGCCTATTCTCAGACCTACCGAATGTGGAGAAAAAAGTTTCATAAAAATCGGTCTAGTCGTCTCGGAGGAGTTCGATAACAAACACCGTGACACGAGATTTTTATATATTAGACTAGCGTTTGCCCACACTCCGTCTACGAAGAATAATACTAAGGGGAATAAAAAACCGGCCAAGTGCGAGTCGGACTCGCGCATAAGGGTTCCGTACAACTATCTATAAAAATGACGTTTGTTGTATGGGAGCCCCCTTAAATATTAATTTTATTTTAATTTAATGATTTATTTTTAAAGTCAATATATAATTAATTAATTAAATATTCTGTGAATTTTTCAAGCGTCTACCTGTTGCCGTTATCAATATCGAGCAAAAACGAGCAAAAAAATCACGTTTGTTGTATGGGAGCCCCCTTAAATATTTATTTTATTAAATTTTTTAGTATTTGTTGTAATAGCGGCAACCGAAATACATCATCTGTGAAAATTTCAACTCTCTAGCTATCACGGTTCCCGAGATACAGCCTGGTGACAGACGGACAGACAGACGGACAGCGGAGCCTCAGTAATAGGGTTCCCGTTTTTACCCTTTGAGTACGGAACCCTAAAAATAGAGACCGAGACAGACCTACCGAATGTGGAGAAAAAAGTTTCATAAAAATCGGTCAAGCCGTTTCGGAGGAGTTCGATAACAAACATCGTGACACGAGATTTTTATATATAATTTTTTATATATATTGTAGCATTAAAAACTATTTCCTTGAAATACTCTTTTCTTTTTAATAAATATTTTTATTTGAATTTAAGCTCTTTCTTTTAATCTAAAGCTTTTAAAAAAAATAACTAGCATGAAAATGTTTGTTACGTCTGGCAAGGTCAAGCGCTCACCCTGCCTTCTACTACGTTACGCGAGGTAAGGCGTATTAGCGATAATTGTCATAGATTTTGTATCGTATCGTTTGTAAAAATGACGTACATTGGTAGACTGGCGTCAATGAATTTTTGTCCAGGTTTATCTCGCGCAAACTATATTAGATTACTTGAGCTAGGGTGAGTGGGGGGGGGGGGGGGGTAAGATGAAAAACAGTGTAAGATGAAAAACCACTCGTAGCACCCGGTACTAAGAGTAGTTTTTCATCTTACACTGCCTTTCATCTTATTTTCATCTTACCCCCACTCACCCTATACTTCATTTAATTTAGAATTAGAAACCACAATAACATTATATTGCGTCTGGTCAACTATTTCTTACCTAGCAAATAGTACAGTACAATAGTCTGGGAGCCGCAAAATAAAATTGTTTTAATGTCACTTTATTTGCGTGTCGTCAATTGTTACTCTAGTACAAATTGTAAAGAGATTACAGTTCACGAGCCGCAATATAATGTTTTTGTGGTTTCTAATTCTAAATTAAATGAAGTATAGTTTTCCATGAGAGCGCGAATGGCCGTTCTCTCCAGATCGATAATTACAGGTCGTAAGTTAGCCGCACCCGGAGTCCGCGCCGCCTGCAGAGCCAACGATATGGTTTAATTAGTGTTAAAAGGTTTCATGGTTTTATTGTTGTGGGGAAAACTGAATTAGGTTGGGATAATTGGTAATATCATAGCTATCATGCTTAGCATGTTATTACTTGGCCTTGGGCTAAATTCAGGAACGGCCCAACACGGTTTGCGAGCGGTAATTCAATCGTTTGGGAGAGGATAGGAATGGGTTGAGCTTGGGATGAGCCTTATTTTCCTGTAAATTCACTTTGTAAATAAATATGTTTGGCGAACCTAGCCCCCAGACGCAGTGTAGGTAGGCCTCCAACAAGATGGAGCGACGACCTGGCGAAGAAGGCGGGAACGCATTGGATGGGAATGGCGCAGGGCCGATCTGTTTGGCGTACCTAGGGGAGGCCTATGTTCAGCAGTGGACGTCTTTCGGCCGAAATGATGATGATGATGAACTAAGAAAAATATTTGTTTTATCGAGGGTTATACCAAAGGGGTTTCACTCCGCAGTTTAGGTATGTTCGGCCGGCGCTCCTCCCGGGAGGAGTATGGCAGTAGGTTGTCGCGCGGCCTTCAGTTCGCACGCTAGCCGCGTCGCGCCTAATTAAGCATCTTTTTTTTCTGTGATTTTGGCAACAAACAATGACTTCTAAACGATATTATAAATAACTTACTTACATACTAAAGGTAGTTTACTGAATTAATACACACTGTTATCTTTCTTGATTTATATACCTACCAAATATGGGCGAGTGGTAACCCTGTGCCCTTGGTTTCGGATCAGCGGTGCCCAACGGAATATGAACGCTCGTATCACACGATAAGTTTTAATTTCGCGTGCACGCAGCAGGAGTAGGAAAGTTTTTATACCTAAAGTTGACCTTTGTTCGAGAGTGATCCTTCTGTACGTTAGTACTATTACTTATTCTGTGGTTATACTATACAGGGTTATTTGTAATTCACTAGCATCCTTTTAACCCTAAACTCCTACCCCTTAAACAAATGTTTTTTGTTTTACGGCTTTTGTCATAACTTAATATTTTTGGTGTAATAACGTTTTGAAAATTTGAGACTACCTCTTATTTTTACGATACTCTGTGTATTTGTATGGAAAAAAGGGCTTCATTTTAAAAAGTCGTAAATCAAAAACATTTGTTTGAGTGATAGGAATTCAGGGTTAAGAGGATGCCAGTGAATTACAAATAACCCTGTATTCGGCGCCGAGAACTGAATTTTCCTAACTTGGTAATTTCGGCCGTTTTTGCTTCTGCCGCTGCCCTTATGGATATACATATTAATATATTTAGTAGGTATATCAAAATTATTGAAATTGTTGATAATTCACGGCAATAGTCATATGAAATCCTAGCCTCATTTATTAAGTTTTAATAGTTCAAATAATGATTAAACTTATCAAGTTGCCATACATGCTTCCGGTTCATATCTAAGTATCTTTGCGAACTACACTTCCGCTGGATTCGTGTAGTCACATGGTCACAGTGAGTATGTTTCTGTGTTAGTTTTAGAATGGGTCCCACTGATAAACAGCGTTGCGACATGCTCAACATTATCCTGAGTGGGGTCCAATTTATACTATTCAATGTTTTTTTTTATTTGTATACAATACAATATGTACCATCGGCCAAAAATATAGTCTACCACCCTACGGTTGAAGTTCATTTGCGCGTCATAATACAACGAGGTCGATTTTCCCTTGCAATAATATGATGACAGTGACTAAAGACTTCACTCAGTTTGAAAAGTCAATCTTAACGATATTTAGATCTCACAGAAGTTTTAAGTCGGGGGCAGAGGCCCAGGAGTCCTGGTGTGACGGTGCGAACGCCGCCTTGGATGCTGTGTGCAGTCCAGTGTCAGCGTAGAAGCCCCAAAGGGAAGTACTTCCATTTTCTTTGGCTCCTTTCCTGGAGACCTTGGCACTGTTGGACCCTTAGTTCGGTTCGCAGGAGTCCGAGTTTATACCGGTCGAACGTCGGATATCGTTCGTGGCGCCCTTATTTTCAATTTATTGATCTGTAAATACATGCCCAGGGTAGGCCTACGACCCTATTAGATAGCCTGCCTGCTAAGCGATTTTTGTTTCCTTATAGAGGATTTTGTAAAGTAGTAATAGTCATAGATTTAACATACTTTCTGTAAGCATGGCGAGGAAACCTGCATATAAAGGGCAAATTCTAAAAGTAGGAAATTAAAGGAACACAGTCTACAATTACTGTATTTTATTTTTTGGAAACCGAGGAACAAAACCTCATGTAACAACCGGATTATGGATTATACTTATTGTATGTTTTCTTTGCAAGTGTATTTCCCTGCCTTGCATCATCGAATATGTGTCAATCTCCCCCCTCTCTCTCTTTCTCTCTCTCTATCTCCCTTTCTCATAATAAAAATGAATCTTTGTTCACAGTATAACATGGCGGGCAATACAAATCACAATGACAACTCTTCAACTCGTCCCCAGAGCATCTATACCATTTCCCTGGAGCATGGAGATCACAAATTCGTGTCTCAAATCTTCATCAACACCCCTAATGAACGCACCCACAAAGAACCCAAGAAACCAGCAAGCGGAAAAACCTGGAAGTGCAAGAAATGCAAGAAAACCTTCAAAACTGAAGGCGGCCATGCCAGACATAAAGTTACATGTAAGAAACGCAAGAAGAACAATGTTAAAAACGATACGAGGCGTCAACCAAAACCTTGCCAGCTTTGTAACAAAAAATCTAAAGTTATCGACTACCATTATTCCAAGTCTCACAAAATAGACTATGATTCTTGGACAAAAGTACTGGCAAAGAAAGACAGCCAACGCAGTAGTATTTGCTCGCAATGCAACAAAGACTTTCACAATAAAGAAGCACTAAATAAACACTTAATTGAATACCACAATATAAATATCAATTCACTATTGAAGATACAGAACAGACGCTTAGCAGAAGCAAATGTACAAGAATCACCTAAAGCGCAACAAAGGGTAACAATAGAAAACAATCAAGCACAAGAAGAGAGTGAAACGATAGAAGACAATACTAACGCTCAAGAAGAAAGCGAGATCAGACTTGCTACACAAGAAGTTGAAAACAGAAATGTACAAGATGAAATAATACGTGCTAATGTACAACAACGATGTCTGCAATGTAATGAATACCAACCAGTTTCTTCATTTGAAAGTCATACAGCATCACATCAAAGGGAGAGAGAACCACACGGAAGTGGGCAAAATTATGAAAATGGACTTGGGCAAAATCAAGCACACAGAAGTGGGCAAAATCATACAAATAGAAGTAGGCAAAATCACGCAAGTGGACATCGGCAAAGTCATTCAAGTGGACGTGGGCAAAGTCATGCAAGTGCAAGTGGGCTAAATCAAGCCAGTGGCAGGGGGCAAAATCATGCACACAGAAGTGGGCAAAATCATGCAAATGGAAGTGGCCAAGATCATGCAAGTACAAGTGGGCAAAATCATGCAAGTGGAAGGGGGCAAAATCACGCACATGGAAGTGGGCAAAATAAAGCACACGAAAGCGAGCAAAATCATGCAAATGGAAGTGGGCAAAATCACGCAAATGGAAGTGACCAAGATCACGCAAATGGATCACAAGATTTCAGGGAAGAATACGTGCCTCAGAACAAAGTACGTACGCACGATGAACTACGGAGAATGCCAGGGGACATGATTAGTGTTACAATAGAAGAGAATGTGAGAGAACACCGCGCCAAAATGCTCATCAAAGAATACTACCAAAGAATGAATCTCGAAAAAGACGATAGAGCAAGAGGGGAATTGTATAATACGTTTTTGTTTTTATACAGTCCCCTAGCTCGTTTGCGAGCTGTAAGCCACCACAGAATTGGGATGCACCAAAAAAATGGACCCGCGCGCGACCCGCTCCGCGCCCGTCGTCTGTGTGTGTTGCGCTTTACTGACTGATCTATCATCGCACAGCTCAAACCACTGAACGGATTGTTCTGAAATTTGGCACATGGATAGTTATTATGACGTAATTTTTCGAAATTCCCAGGAGATAGGGAATAAATGGTAATTATATTTTTGCTAAAAAGTGACCCTATCACCGTAACTATAATTATTAGAGACTTCAAATGTGGCATGCAAGATGGTCATTATAACAGTAAGAAACTAATTTAAGGAATTCCGGAAAATCCCATGGATAAGGGAAAAAGGCGATTTGTATATACAATTCAACAGGACCTTATATCTGTAACTATTATAATTAATAGACTCTTCATATTCGGTATAAACGTAAGTGATCTTAACAGCAAAAAATGATTTCAGTATTTTTGGAAATTCCCACGGGATAAAGATATATATGTCGGCGCGATTGATTTAAGCGCCATCTAGCGACGATAACCTAAATGTTCAGAGTTGTTTTGATCGTAAGCGCAGCGTTTCTACCCATGGTTTCTACCTGCGATACAACGCCCTCTAGCGAGGTTTGCTGTAATTTTCATCGGAATTCACTCCGTGAATCAGGGAACGTCAGGCGATTGCGGGGGGATGGTTATTGCTTCGGAATTAAGATCACTTTTGCTCCCGCCGCCGTGTCGCCTGGTCGTCTAATTGGTGAGCGTATCACCAATATATATCACACCTGAATCACTTTACTATCTCATTTCATATTATTTGTCGTTTGTGCTTCTACCCTCATTTAGCCAGTGAATTCATAACGGTTTTTCGTAATTTGTGTGCTTTTTACGGAAATGGAGGGCCAAGATGAATCCGATGATGAAAACCGTGCTTCACCCATATTGTTCCGTTCTAAATCCGACATATATGTAAACTAAAACTAACTGATATCGATGATGATGACGATGAATTTTAGGGTATTTGCTTTGTTCGACGAAATCTCGACCAAAAGCTAGTTTTACATAGTGTTAGATACGATAAGACATTCCATAGGCGATATAAAAGACTGTTTTAAACGCTTTTTATTTTTGTTAAGTTTTGTTTGAAATAAACGGATCACTCACGTTGTGAAAACGAGCCATTATTCCTGGAGTCACAAGTCGCGGCGCGTTCGGTGCACTTTTGGCAGCCGCCGTGATGTGTGACTCCGGTATATTTTCACTATGACTGAGTCTCACAGTAGTTTCATGTTTAAAGACTCATGTCGATTCATCATCGTTTACATAAACAGCAAATAAATTCATATTTGTTAATTAATTATGAAACAGCGAAAAATAATACCTCATACGTAGCCAATTACGAAACGGACTAAAGGTTTTACCTATAGTCTGGCAATAAATTTCTTCTATTCTTGTATTTTTAATCCAGAATAGCTGGAAGATCTTTTAAAAACTATTTTCATGATTAAATAACCATTTTAAATTATCGGCACTGTACATGTACATGTATTATTATGGACTATATTTACATACCTACTTAATTTTTAAATGCGGGTAGGTACTTATTTAATTTTTATTTATTTTATATTTTTGCGGGTCTATTATTAGGTCATGTAAGTGTGTATCTTTATTACACAAAAATAAAGAAAAAAAAGCACTATTTATTGACAAACATTGAAATATTTGTACAAAGGCAAATTTATCCCTTTGAGGGATCTCTACCAGTCAACCTTTGACATAGTTTTTAATTTAGACAGAGTACAAATAAAGTAAAAACAATGAATAAAACTTAGCTATAAACTAAATATCAAATTTAAAAACTACTTACTAGATTATCTAAAAAAGGCCCCGTGGCATCGTACCCAAAAGGCTGGCAGCATTCCCTCGTTGAATGGCGATGGCGATTCGTTGAGAGAGATAGCCGCCAGCCCTTTGGTCTCCCAGTGGCGTCGATCAGACACATTGTTAGTCCTTTGTCAAATAATTTTATTTGTTTCGATGATTTTATTATTTTTGCTTTTGAGGAATCGTCAGTGCGCAGTCTGACTCGCTCATGACCAGTTTTTAGTTAAAATGAACTTAATATTTACAGCCAATTAAAAAATTAAAAGCAATCTTATAACATCTTATCTTATCTTGTCTTTTAGATATCTCAATTATGTTTTTTGTTTTAATTATTATAATTGTTTTCTTTTTTATTATTATTTTTCTCCTGTATTAGTCAGTTTATTTTTCTTTTTTTGATGTCGAATAAAGTTATGTCTATGTCTATGTCTATGTCTATGTCTATGTCTATAAGTTTACTTGCCATATAATACTCATAACTATGCATTTTTAGTAAAGTTAATGTCTAAATTATTGATGTTGTACTTTTATTGACTTTTTCACGACGTTTTGTAGACATTATAAAAAGCGAACTTTATGATGTAGTAAAATATAAGATTTTATTATAATTCTATGGCCAAGTTACCTCTCTACATATAAATTTACCTTTTTTAAACATATATTAAGTATTGCTGACAAATTAATATGTATAAGTACTAATCTATTAAGAAAAACGTACCGTGTCATAAATGCTGTAAACATAATATATATATAGATATAAAATATTTTTTAAAACCAACGACGAAAACAAAAGAGCAGTGAAAAAATCTGTGTGCAATTCAATTCAGTAGTTTATAAGTGTACAGCCAGATTAATAATAATAGCTACTACAGCTTGTAGCCTACGAAAGAAAAATCTAGCAATGTAATGAAATAACCGCATCGGTTCAGTTGTTTTTCTGAAAAATTGTAACGGGCGTGTACGGTCAAGTGCAAAAATACTTAAATAGCGATTTAATCCTCCCATCGTTATTATACCTATACCTTAATTCGACGACATAAGAGCTATGGGACATATTTATGAGCAAGTTGTGTGCTCCCATATTTTTACACTTGATTGTACAAGCTCATTTCGTGGGTAATAAGAATGGTGCCATAAATGCATTTTTAGATAAGTTTGATCCTTGCTAAATATTATAAATGTGAAAGTTTGTTTGTTCGTCTCATCTGGCTCCCGTTGGGTTTAGACATATGAAATTTGTCACGATTAGTTTTCGTGCCCGAAAACCCCGAAAGACCGATAACCGTTGGGGTAGACGAGTTCTTGAGTGGAGACCACGGATCGGCAAACGTAGCGTGGGACGTCCTCAGACTCGGTGGAGCGATGATCTTCGCAAGGCGGCTGGCAACAGCTGGATGAGAGTGGCCGAGGATCGTGCTCAGTGGCGTGCCGTGGGAGAGGCCTATGTCCAGCAGTGGACGAGCATAGGCTGATGATGATGTTGAGTTTTTGTGCGACGTTAATGAAGAGAAATCGTGAAATTTCTATTATGTAAAGCTTCAATATTTACCCTGTAAGGGCACAGCAATATAAATGTAGCAATGTTAAATTTAATCGTCTTCGCTTATAAGTAAGGTAAACGTCCCTGTGCTCTACACTGACCCAATACATGGCACCTTCAATCTTATGCTTATGTCTTAAGAGAGGTGATAGATGCGTGTCATTTACTGGGCGTTGAGGTATCGAGTACGTTTACCTTAATAGTGACTAATTAAGTTCTTAAAATTAAGTATTGATAATAATTGTGTTAAAGAGTTTAGTTGTTTTAAATATTTTAGATGTAAGTATGTAATTTTATAACATGTACATCTGTATGAAAAAATATACCTTGTTGAGTTTCTTGCCGGTTTCTTCCCAACAGGGTTTTCCCGAACCGGTGGTAGATTCTTCGACATTCATATAGTACTGTACCTCTACCACGAGTTACACTAGTTTACAGTATCTCTACCATGAGTTTACACTAGTTCACAGTGACCATACTCGCTAGCGACGGCGTAAATGATTTGTATGGAGAATTGTACTTCCGTAAGTGACCGCTAGAGGCGCTGTACAATTCTCCATACAAATAATTTACGCCGTCGCTAGCGAGTACGGTCACGTAAACTAGTGTAAACTCATGGTAGAGGTACAGTGACCGTACTCGCTAGCGACGGCGTAAATGATTTGTATGGAGAATGGTGTACAGCGCCTCTAGCGGTCACTTACGGAAGTACAATTCTCCATACAAATCATTTACGCCGTCGCTAGGGAGTAGGTACGGTCACTGTAAACTAGTGTAACTCATGGTAGAGGTCCTGAGCTGCGTAATATTGACGTACGTCAGTACGGGTCTATGGTTACCACATAATTAACCAAGTCATAATGTATCATTCTTTATAATCAACGTTAGTTATAATGTGATTTATTGAATCAGGCGTTACATATTAACCGTACGCTATGCTACCAAATGTTAGTCTAAAATTTGGTAGCATAGCGTACGGTTGTGGTAACAACACTGAAGATGAGTTCTGGTTGTGTTCGAAACGTGTCAGTGTAGTTTGGTGGTGGTGATGGTTGGGTTTGTGTGATTTGTGTGTGTTCGTACAGTGTGGAGGTGGAGGAACTGCATGAACACGCATTTCTTACATAAACGTAATTAGCGTAAGGTCGCGGGTGAGCAAAGTAATTGTTACAGTTCAGTTATATTTCAGAAACAATTTTTGTTTTTCGGAATTGTTATAAAACAAGCCTTGCCTAACCTACTGAATTATATAGGTAAGGTAGCAGTTAAAAAACCCTGAAAAAAATGTTGTTTCAGAAAGAAATAACTGTATGTCTAACGTTGATTATGTAGAATGATACATTATGACTTATTAAATTATGGGAAACCAAGAGATCCCATCTGAATACAATGATTTTTAATCGGTGATCGAGAACCCATTCACTGCATGGAGGAAGTTTTAACAATGACGTATTTTTGAGACAAGAAAAAGTGCTTGAGACTTCATCTACAGGGTTATTTGTAATTCACTGACATCCTCTTAACCCTGAATTCCTATCACTCAAACAAACGTTTATTGTTTTACGACTTTTTAAAATGTAGCACTTTTTTTCCCATACAAATACACAGAGAATCGTAAAAATAAGAGGAAATCTCCAATTTTCAAAACGTTATTACACCAAAAATATTATGTTATGACAAAAGCCGTAAAACAAAAAAAACATTTGTTTAAGTGGTAGGAGTTTAGGGTTAAAAGGATGCTAGTGAATTACAAATGACCCTGTATTTATTGCCTTATTATTTCAACTCCTTCTTACAAGTGATCGTTATAAAACTTATCAACGTGTCGTTTTCATAGCAAAGTATCTGGTAGACATGTGAAAATTTGTACGAAAACTGCACGTTGATAACGATCACTTATTACCGATGTATACCTGAAGCATTTATATTATACACACAAAATATATACGTATACACCGTGAAATTTTAGTGGTTGTTATCCCGTAACGAGGTGATTTAGTTTCGATTGTACAATCGATTTATAATTACTATTTTGACTAGAGTCAAAAATCCAATTGTGAAAAACGAAAGTCGGAAATGACCGCAAACCAATAGTAACGCTTCGTTGGTACAAGTAGCGTACGATCGTACGATAGGTTAGGTACCAACGAAGCGTTACCATTGGTTTGCGGTCATTTTCGACTTTCGTTTTTCACAAATGGATTTTTGACTCTAGTCAAAATAGTACCTAATTATAAATCGATTGTACAATCGATACTAAATCACCTCGTTTCGGGAAAACAGCCACTAAAATTTCACGGTGTATAGTTACATAAAGTTTTTTAAACCTATATTTACGAATATCACCTAGATCGATCACCGAATAAAAATCACCGTGTAAAATGGAAAAAATGTAAGGAAAAAAGTATTTTTACATTTTTTTTAATTAAACGTGTTAAAACTAAATGCTTGTTTTTATTAAAGCCAGCCCACAGCCAGCCTAGTCCACAAAGCTAATTTAAACTTCTGAGTACAGTCAACCGTCTATTTCTTTATCTTCACGCTTAAACCGCCTGAACAGATATACAGGATGTCCCTAAAACCAACGCCAAAATGAGGAGGGGAGATGGAACAACTCATAAGCAGTCAGATTAAGCAAATTTGACCTTTGAAAATTTCACGGTTTTCGAGATATTGGCAGTTTAAAAAAACTCGTGAAGTGACGCGTTCGAGTATTTTAAAGAATCAATTTTTTTTACTAAGTGTCCTAGGCAAACTCGCCACATGAAGTGCTCATATTCAATGGGGGTACTTTAGAGGGTATAAGGTATCCCCCCGTATATTAATCTGCCGCGCTCGAGTAACTTCACAAATCCCCTCTTGGGCCCCCCTACTATAGTATTACTCTATCCCTCTCTCTCGTCATTTCCAGGGGCTAAATTCAGGAACGGCCCAACACGGTTTGCGAGCGGTAATTCAATCGTTTGGGAGAGCATAGAAATCGGTTGAGCTTGGTATGAGCCTTATTTTCCTGTTAATTCGCTTTCTAAATAAATAAACAAATAAATAAGGCTCATCCCAAACTCAGCCCAAACCTCCCGCAAGCCAGTGATTTTTGGCGTTCCTGAATAGCAGTTCAAACCAAACCCAACCCAAACGATTGAATTACCGCTACCAAACCCGTGAAGGCCTGTTCCTGAATTTAGCCCCTGTTCTCCGCTTCAACTTCAACTTGTTTTGATTGTGGCAACCGGTCGCTTGAGGTTAGCAACCATTACTTGTTCTCCGCTTGGAATTCCCCTTATCATCGATTGACGTCAGACGGCCAGTGTTGCCAAGCCCAATATTTTTAGTCCGGGCGCACATTATCATATTTTTTATGACGAGATTAAACTCTCAAATCATTCAAATTAAATGACGCTTTCACCGTAGGAACTAATTTTTTTTATGCAATCTTCGTGTAATTATAATATTTAATTATTGAATTTTGCGTGTGAGCGTCGTTAGTGTGATCCGTGCTTTATATACACAACGTCGCCCCTTTTTAATTACATTAGTTGGTAGTGTTGTCACGCTATCGATAGTTTCATAATCGATTGTTTCCAGTAGTGCGAAGTGTACATAGAAGAAGTGAAAGTTGAAATATCTTTCATTCAATTTAGGTTGTAACAGGCATTTATTAAAGTCGAGAAGAAGAACCCTGTTGAGAAAAATCCGGCAAGAAACTAACCAAGTTATATTTTTTCAAAACAGATCTACAACGTTATTTAATATAACTATTTTTTAACCCCCGACACAAAAAGAGGGGTGTTATAAGTTTAACCGCAATTTGTGTGTGTGTGTGTGTGTGTGTGTGTGTGTGTGTGTGTGTGTGTGTGTGTGTGTGTGTGTGTGTGTGTGTGTGTGTGTGTGTGTGTGTGTGTGTGTGTGTGTGTGTGTGTGTGTGTGTGTGTGTGTGTGTGTGTGTGTGTGTGTGTGTGGGTTCAAATTCCGGCTAGCACCTCTGAATTTATGTGCGAAATTACATTTGAAATTTACCATGAGTTACGGTGAAGGAAAACTTCGTGAGGTGTGTCCACACCTGCGAAGAAATTCAATGGTGGGTGTGAAGTTCCCAATCTGCAGTGGGCCTGCGTGGGAACTAAGGCGCAAGCCCTCTCATTCTGAGAGGAGGCCTGTGCCCTGTAGTGGGATGTATAAAGGCTGGGATGATGATGATGATCTAGTTCGGGTTTCTTTGATTTGTCTTGACGAGTACTTTGGTCCAAGGTGGCAAGCAACCAGGGGCCAAAAGTTGTCAGCAAAAAAAGCTTGTATCAAAAATGGAACTTTAAAAAAAAATCGTGCGTGCAGTTCCTCCGCGCGGAAGAAGTGAAACTACGTAATGTGGAAATGAAAAAGGCACTTATTGCAATAACTTGAAAAACTAAATTTACTTATGCATCTATGTGTTTAAATTACTCACTAGATGGCACTTTTATCAAGTATCATACAAATTTGCACAGACAATATGAGTTCTGCATCGCACTGTCGAAGTTTTTAACATCCGTTAGTATATAAGGCGAGATTACTTGCTTCGGCAGTACATAATATACTAATGCTTTCATACCCCCTCCATGGCAGCGTTAAACGTTTAACGCGACCTTGTTGGAAGTCGCATTAGAAGTTTCACTTCAATTATAGTTTCATTGTTACTTAGGCACCGAGAGTATCGATATGAAAACAAATATGAGTATTCGCCAGTCGATGGACAACCCTAGGGGTACTTGACTTGGGAGTTTAGTTAGCGAATAGATGCGTTACTACGCGGATGTGTCAGTTAACATTAATTTAACCATCTGTTGTTTTAACCATAGCTATTAACTAGTTTTTTGATAACCTGACAGCAATAATCGTAAGTAACTTGATCAGTTTATAATATTGTGTTATTTATAATTATGTACATACAGTATGTGATACCAAGATAAAAGCTGATAACTAGGGTTCGAATGATACTTTCGATACCGAGTAAGTATCGATACTTTTGATTGAGATACTGATACTGAGTACTCAATACCATAGTCCGAGTAACTCGCACAAGTACTTGTACAAGTCACTCGTATCGAGTATCGAGCATTGAGCTTATAAATAATATAAAATTCGTACAAGTCTCTTAAGGTTTTAACTTAACTTTAACTTAAGTTTATTTAGTTCAATATTTTTTATTTTTGTATTAAATATTTTTATTTTCTTACATAATAATATCCCAAAAACAAACATTTTATTATAATTATTTTCCATGAAAAAAACCCGAGGTTCATGTGGAGTTGAAGCCCCAATTAGACGATCATCGTAACTACTCGATACTTTAGGACCGATATTTTTGAGGTATCGATACCATTCCCCTCGATACCACGTGATTACTTGGTGTCGATACCTGAAATAATAATAATAATAATAGGCCTTTACATCTGTGACAGATGATTTAAGTAGCACCCTGGCGACACTTGCGCTCGTGGCTTAAAAGACCGATACGGGATAGGATCCCTCGGCCGCACTCGCGACAAGCGTACGCAGCCCCAGGGGGGTTACTACGAAATTCGAAGTTCGAAGTTCGGATCGTGCGGTCCCTCTCACTCTCGTAATAAATACCATTAGCGTGAGCGGAACGGCATGAAACGAAGTTCGAATTTCGCGCTTCGTAGTATAGGGCCAGATGGTCGAGGGTTGGTGGCCCGGTTGTGGCGCTTTGTGCGTTTTTCCCTCATTGACTCAAACCGGGCCCTATTTAATAAACCTTACAATCCAACAATTATGTAAAAAACTGACATATTTGTTAAATTGTACTACAAGTGCTGTTTAAGAAATTCTACAAATAAGTAAGAAACTTACAAATTAAAAATTTACAATTATCACCACTGTAAACGCCGTTTAATAAAGGTTCACATATGTAAAAAATGCCTGTTGCTTTAATAACAATATTGTATTTACAAAATTATAATTGTAAGGTACAATTTACGTAAAATGTAATTTTTTGCTACAAGTTTTCTACACTACAATTAAACGAGGGTAGACTTATTAATAAATAAGAAATTATTGAATTGGTTAACCTATTGAAGTCACGGAGAACAACAACAAAATTACAATTTTATCTCTAATTTACGAGAATAAAGGGATTGTTCTCAAACATGCAATGATAATATTGATGTTATGTTCCTTATGGCCGCGAAGTATCACGTTGCAGGTGCGGCTAGACGAGAGGTCAATAATGGATTTTCATACAACATTGCTGGCCTAGGCCGGCAAAGTGATCTTTTTCGTTTCCATTCCACACGGAGTGACACGGCAACATGGCGTTCGGCCATTAAAAAAAAACTATAAGCAATATTTGCTGTATGTATATAAAAAAATACCTACACATAGTTCCAAAGTAAGCAAAGCTTGTGTTATGGGTACTTGGCAACGGATAAATATACTTATATATATTTAAATACATATTAAACACCCAAGACTCGAGAACATACATTCGTATTTAATAATCATAATACTATTAAGTATGTTTATTTTAGTACGATTCAACCATTTCAATTAATTAAAACAATAAGTGACAGAGAAGTGCTTATGGATAAACCCAATTGTAACAAACATTTAGAATTGTGGTTTAATTAGATTTAGCGGACGGAGCGCCGCCTGCGCATGCGCATGTAGATAAAAAAGTATACATGACCTTGGAACCGGTTACGTGCCTACATTCCTGATTAGAAGGACTCCCTTGTTTGTTTTTATTACGAGCTTTTGGAACATATTTTTAAATATACATTTTTTAGTCAAATCAAAATCATCATCATCATTATCCCAGCTTATAAACGTTCCACTTTACGTCACCGACCTCCTCTTAGAATGAGAGGGCTTCAACCGTATTCCAGTGTGTCCAGTGTGTACCTGTAATAATCCATATCCATACTTCCATACAAATATTAGAAATGCGAAAGTGTGTCTGTCTGTTACCTTTACGCTTAAACCTCTGAACCGATTTAGATGAAATTTAGTGTATATTTCATACTAAATACAAACTATAATATAGATGCACAGAAAAAAAACCCCAGAAAAAAGACCAGTCACTAGACCAGTGGTGGTGTAGTGGTATCGCACACGGCACGGAATGCTGAGGCGCTGGGTTCGATTCCCAGCATTGTTCTTTTTTCTGGGGTTTTTTCTGTGCATCTATATTTCAGTTTGTAGGTATTTAGTATGAAATATATGGTTTCACGGGATGACCGTAAAAGTAATAAAAAATGAAGTTGAAAAAAAAATACAAAAAGATACTTCATAGCTAACTTGTTGAAATTTAGTATATTAATAGTTTGAATTCTGGGAAAGGACATAGGATAGAATTTATCCCGGAAATCACCCTTTAGGCTGCGTTTCCACCAGAGATGTGCGAGAATGCGTTGCGAGCTCTCTAGATGTGTCTGTCATGAACCAATAGAAACACTTCATTTAAAAGGTCCTCAGTGAATGAAGTGTTTCTATTGGTTCATGACAGACACGTCCCTCGCAACGCATCCTCGCACAGCTCCGGTGGATACGCAGCCTAAAGGGGGTGAAAAGGGGATTGAAACTTTGTATGGTGAATCAATAACCGCTTACCTACCAATTGGGTAAAATTATTATTTTATGATCATTGACATATTTTTAAGTTATTAATAATTGAAATTAGATATACATATAAGCATTATTTTAAAATGACATTTCAATAACTCAATAACATAGGTAATTATATCAATAATATAGTATTAAATGCATGATTATAATAATAAATTTAATTTTATATAATTTTGTAACATTTTAAGCTAATCTTAAACTTAGTTAGGTATATTAATTTATTCTTGTGTGCCCTTACAGGGTGTCATGGACTGACATAAACATTTATTGTACCAACTAATTTTATATGTACATGACTTAATAAATGAATAAATAAATAAACAAAATAAAAAAAAAGATACTTCATAGCTAACTTGTTTAAAGTTGCACAGTAGCGCCATCTCTTGTCCAGGTGAGCGGTTAGTTCCGAAGGAGTGTTAAAATCTCTCGATGAGGGTGTAACATAGATGTGCGTTTGTCACTGCATAAGGTGATGATTTAGCAGATTGAAATGTATGATGTATAGGAAAGATTCGTGTCTAATCTCTAGACCAGTGGTGGTGTAGGGGTATGGCACGCGGCACGGAATGCTGAGGACCTGGGTTCGATTCCCAGCATTGGTCTTTTTTCTGGGGTTTTTTCTGTGCATCTATATTTCAGTTTGTATTTAGTACGAAATGTATGATTTCACGGGATGACCGTAAAAGTAATAAAAAAAAAAAAAAAAATGAAGTTGAAAAAATAAGTACAAAAAAAAAAGATACTTCATAGCTAACTTGTTTAAAGTTGCACAGTAGCGCCATCTCTTGTCCAGGTGAGCGGTTAGTTCCGAAGGAGTGTTAAAATCTCTCGATGAGGGTGTAACATAGATGTGCGTTTGTCACTGCATAAGGTGATGATTTAGCAGATTGAAATGTATGATGTATAGGAAAGATTCGTGTCTAATCTCTAGACCAGTGGTGGTGTAGGGGTATGGCACGCGGCACGGAATGCTGAGGACCTGGGTTCGATTCCCAGCATTGGTCTTTTTTCTGGGGTTTTTTCTGTGCATCTATATTTCAGTTTGTATTTAGTACGAAATGTATGATTTCACGGGATGACCGTAAAAGTAATAAAAAAAAAAAAAAAAATGAAGTTGAAAAAATAAGTACAAAAAAAAAGATACTTCATAGCTAACTTGTATAAATAAACAATTTAGACGAAATTTGGTGAGCAGATAGTTTGAGTCTAGGAAAAGGCCATAGGGTGGCCTACATCCCAGAAATCACCCTTCAAGAGGGTGAAATGGGAGGTGAAAGTTTTTATGGGAAATTAATAACGCTGAACCGATTTAGATGCAGTATCAACCTAATTCTGATGATTTAATGGGAACTTACTGATTTATTTGACATTGAAATTGATGTGTTATTGATGTATGTATTAATTTTGTACTTGCTATTGTATGCCCCAATGGGCAGATTATGTGAGACTGAAACTTGTAAAAACTTCACTTATGTGTATACCATAATCATACAATAAAGATTATTATTATTATTATGTTGGTACGGATTTCCGATCACGGGCCCATGGGGACCCGGTCATTTGAAAGGCATTCATGGGGCCAAAGCCAACATGAAGAGGCCTTTGGTACCATATAATATAAATGAGATGGGCGCAACTATGGAGGTCTATCCCCTAATACACCATGAGGATGTGCTAGCGGACAGTCCTCCACAGTTGCCAATCTATTGCCAGGTAGGAATCGACATGGAATTGGCTATGGGGTTGGGATGTTGTGGACAGGATTACCGGGCTATGGAGTGAGATAACGGACACCTACCATTTCAATATCTCATAAACTGAACTTTTGGTAGGCGGTGACTCGCCATTCACTAAATGGGCCCCTCAAACTATTGCCCACTCGGGGCAACGAGGCGGCAACATTGGTGTGAACGGCTAAGGATGGAGAGGTGTTCCTGGACTTTAAACTTCAAAATGTCAACTCGCCACTTACGGAAACACATCCATCCTTCGAGCATTTAGCTCTTGCGCTCCACTCTAGGCGGCCAACAAAGGCAAACTAGAGGCGGGGTGGGTGTGTAACTGTGTGTGAGTGTGTGTGTAGGCGCATGTGTGTATGTGTACCCCTGGAGGTCTCGGGTTCGTGGTGTCGCTACGCACCAACAGCTCGCCACAAGCCGCCCTGCGATGACTGACTGCACTTTATTATTATTCTCTTTATTTATATTTTTTTCTTAGGTTAGATTTTTACAATAATTATACAAAAAGTAAAATATAAAACTATACATACAAATCATAAAATCATTATAAAAACCTAACCTAGGGTGCCACCGGCAGCGAGGCGGGGCCTAAGCTATCGGTGGTTAGGGCGACAGAGAGAGGAACCTCCTGACTATCCGCGCAGTGTCCAGGAGTACCGCCTTCTGTATCTGACCCTTGATCCAGCCATCTAGCGAGAGTCTCTTGAGGTGTTGGTCGAGACTCTTCGCTATCAGCCCGTTCGCAGAAACGACTATCGGGACAATGATCGTCGAATCAACATCCCACATGGCGGTTATCTCGTGAGCTAGGTCAAGGTACTTGCTGGCTTTGTCCTTCTCAGCTTTCACGAGGTTCTCGTCATGGGGGATGGTGATGTCGACGAGCACTGCCTGGCGTTTCGATCGATCTGTCAGCACGATATCAGGCCTATTGGCTATAATAGTCCTGTCCGTGATAACAGACCGATCCCAATAGAGCGTGGCACGACCATTTTCGAGAACTGGCGCAGGTATATACTTATAGTAAGGCACTTCAAAGTCCACAAGGCCGTATAGCAGAGCAAGTTGCTGGTGAATAATTCTGGCTACAAGGTTATGTCTGTGCAAGTACTCACCGTTAGCAAGATGTTATTATTATTATTATTATTATTATTATTACAGATAGATTGAGTCCAGGGAAAGGACATAGGGTAGTTTTCATCCCATAGATAAATAATAAATCATTTATTGCCACAACATAATTAGGTACAGGGGCTAAATTCAGGAACGGCCTAACACGGTTTGCGGATTCAACCGTTTGCGAGGATGAACTGCTGAAGGAACGCCAAAAGTCACTGGTTTGCGAGAGGTTTTGGCTGAGATTGGGATGAGCCTTATTTATTTATTTATTTAATTATTTATTTATTCATTTATCTATTTACAAAGTGAATTAACAGGAAAATAAAGCTCATCCCATTCCTATCCTCTCCCAAAAGATTGAATTACCGCTCGCAAACCGTGTTGGGCCGTTCCTGAATTTAACACCAGGAAAATAAAACAGGAGCAAAGAAGTCACATTTATTGAAACTAAGAATACAAATATGAAGAAAAAATAACAATGAATAAAACTTAATTATAAACTAAATATCTAACTTAGAACCTACCTAAGTAAAATTAACTAAATAATGTACATGTCACTATAAAAATAAAAATTATAAAAAGAATACCCCGTCCAAAAGATCTGACTGTGGCAGGGTTCCCATGATGCTGGCCGAATTACCCCTTTGGACCGCAAGTGCGATCCGTTGGGATAAATATGCGCCAGCTCTTGGTTCCCCAGAGGTGTCGACCAACCGGGAAGAAAGGGCCTTCATAAATGACTTCATGTCGGCTGACCAAGGCCCTAAGGTCTCAACAGCAAGCGCTGCAAACTCGTAATCCTTTAATAAAGATGAGTACTTGCGGCGCTTGAGGAGTTGGGCCTGATCAGCCGCAGCGCCGGCTTGTGAGCTAGTTGCCTTGATGTGGGACAGAGCGAAAGTATCAACGCATGTAGCGTCCCACACCAGAGCCCTACCGAGCTTCCACGGAGCAAAGACGAATGGAAATAAACCAGCTAACGTTCCGGCAATGGGTACCAAGCTCAGCAAGTGCTAGGACACATGGCAGCATGTGCCCAGCGCTGATTTTCAAGCTGGCCCCTTTAGCGGAGGATACAATACAATACAATACAAATATTCTTCTTTCTTATCTTCTTTTGTTTATATTTTTATATTTTTATTTTTGTAATGTCACTGTACTGTTTTTGGTGATCAATAAAGAATATTTGTATTGTATTGTAATATTCTTTATTGATCACCAAAAACAGTACAGTAACATTACAAAAATAAAAACAGATAGTTGAATAGTAATAGTTGATAGTTGGATAGTTGTAACATAAAATAATATAAAGAAGTTTAGTAAAAAAAAAATTAAGAATGAAGCTAATCTTTCTTCTTCTTCTAATATATAAAAATCTCGTGTCACGGTGTTTGTTATATAGAACTCCTCCGAAACGGCTTGACCGAATTTATCATTTTTTCTCTCTATATTTTGTAGGTCTGAGAATAGGTCGTAGGCTATTTTTTATACCCGTAGGTATACTTCGCAGACGGAGTCGCGGGCAACAGCTAGTATAGCAGCTTTGTTTTCAGTTGTGATGGCTTATCGTGGACAAAGACGCTATAGTAGCGAGAGTGAGTCGTCGTCGGATAATGAAGATAACAGGAGTGTTGCCAGTAGCAGAAGGAGTGGCGGTCGACAGACGGTAAGTGTCACACTTATTGCTAAACCGCTTAAATGAGCCTTCGCGTGGTACAGGGGCTGGGGGGTATGACGACAAAGGGGGCGGGAGAGGCGCGGGCGGCAGGCACACAGGCGCGCTCACCGCCCGCACCTCTCTCGGCCCCTTGGTCGTTATACCCTCAGATCAAATAAAAAGTAAAGATAGAACGCTACGAACAACGAAGTGAGGCCGGTCAAACTACACCAATCCGTGTGCTTACACAGTGGCACGCACACACTTGCAATCCAACTACACCAAAACCTTATTACTTCAACTACGCATTCCGGTGGAGCACAACGTATTTTTAAATTCGATATTATCACTAAAAATAAAAATAAAAAGCAGGATGGAATCACTTATCACACGTTAGTCAACTCAAAAACCAATATTTTCAATAATAAATAATATATATTGCTTAGATACCAAAACGTCAACACTAGTGTTGCCATTATAATGTTGTAGTTACCCTATTATTGGGTAAATGCCGCCTATGTAATACAACCTTTTCTTTTTTGATTTTAAATTCAATTCTTTATTAGCACGGCTTAAAACGTGAGAACGTGACACGCAATGTAAAGCTGTTTGTTTCTTGTAAAAGTTTACTAACTTATTTTAATGTAGGAACGGTATTAAAGTGTGAAAGTAATTAGTACATAAATGGCTGAGGAACTATTTCAGTTTCAATTTTTAATAACGCTATTAAAACGTTATTAACGGTAACGATATTTTTGTAGTATCGGGGTACTAAGAATTATTATGGCAACACCGGCCTACGCACACATGTTTATAAAACCGGCCTCATTCGACTATCCACCGCGCTCTATCTTTACTTTTTATTTGATCTGAGGTTATACCCCCCAGCCTGTACCGCGCGAAGACTCTTTTAAACGGTCTAACTCTTCGATCAACAATACAACTTGTATTGTTGATCGAAGGTCTAACTATAGTGCTTGAAAGCGATATCACAAAATAATGGTAATAGAAATAGAAACCATGCTTAATTTTTTTTAAATTCTATTTTTATTAAGTTATTTTAAATAAAACGGATAAAGAGCATACAAGTGACAAAGTCAACGTGTTCTTTTATTGTCCTCGAATAACCAACTAACAAAACCATAAGCATAGAGAAAGTATTATGTATAGGAGATATAACAAGGCGGTATATCTTCACATCCCCGGTAGTTTGAAGAATTTGATCATATTAAATTATTTAAGCCTATGCTTGAGCTTAGTTGCTTCAATCTGGGGCCGTACAGGGGCTTTGTAAGCATGTCGGCCAATTGCAGTTCCGAAGATACATGCTTGACTGATAGATGTCCATCATTGACACATTCTCTTACAAAGAAATGCTTCAATTTTATATGTTTCGTGCGTTTGTGGTATTCATACTGCGGATTATGCGCAAGTTTGAGTGCTGACTCATTGTCTAAGTACAGCACAGGCTTCTCAGTCTGTACCAAGCCATTTAGTAGGCGATCCAACCACAATATCTCTTGAGCAGTTTCACTGGCTGCTATTATTTCTGCCTCTGTCGATGACATCGAAACAGTTGCTTGCTTCTGACTACGCCAGCTAATCGCAGCTCCAGAGTATAAGCACACGAATCCAGACGTTGATTTTCCAGTCGTCTGGTCACCGGCATGATCTGCATCGCTGTAGCAGACTAAATGTGAAGGTGAATTTGTAGTGAAGGTAAGGCCATTGTTTAATGTTCCTTTTAAATATCGGAAGATCCGTTTAACCAGCATAATATCTTTTCTTGCAGGTGTACCAAGGTTCCTCGAGGCTACACCAACAGCATATGAAATGTCTGGCCTTGTGCCCACCGATAGATATGCCAGAGCGCCAACTGCTTGTCTATATGGAAAATTAGCATTAACTTCTTTCTCCTCCCCCAAATTGATTTCTTTCATTATGGGTGTTGGCGCGGAGTTGCAGTTGGACATGCCGTATTTCTCTAACACTTTCTTTGTGTATGCCTTTTGAGACAGTGAGATACTCTTGTCGTTGCGCACGTTTATTTCCATTCCGAGAAAATAAGAAACAGGTTTGGTGGTTATCTTAAATCTGGCTTGCAGTTCTTGAATAAACTCATTTCCTGTTGCAGTTGAGTTAAACGCAACGAGCCCATCGTCCACATAAAGCCCGATGAGGACTTTTGTCTGTCCCCTGGCTCTGACATATAAACATGGATCAGCTTCACTATGTTGGAATCCAGAGTTTTCTAAAAATTCAGCGATACAGGTATTCCAACAACGGGGTGCCTGCTTGAGTCCATAAAGACTACGTTTAAGTCTGCAGACACGTTTTGTGTCATCTTGATAGCCTTCAGGCTGTTTCATATAAATCTCTTCCTGTACTGCACCATACAGAAAAGCTGTTGAAACATCAAATTGGCAAAGTTTTAAATTTTCTTTAGCAGCAATAGCAAGAATTGTGCGTACAGTACTCAGGCGAACCACAGGGCTGAATGTTTTGTCATAGTCTACTCCAGGCTTTTGAGAGTAACCCTTGATAACCATCCTGGCTTTATATCTCTCTACAGTTCCATCAGGATTCATTTTAATTTTATATATCCATTTGGAAGGGAGGGCTTTCCGTCCTGCAGGTAGTTTGACAAGATCCCATGTTTGATTCTCATTCAGAGAGTTGATTTCACTGAGCATGGCTTCTTGCCATTGGCTTTTTTCAGGAGAGTCCATTGCTTCTTTGAATGTTGCAGGTTCTTTTGGCTTGTGAAGTTTTTCAATTTCTTCAACTGCTGCCATAATGTAGTCATCAAAGCGCTTTGGAGCTTTAATTTCTGACCTGTTCCTCAAAGACATCGTTTGAGCAGTGGTGTTTTCAACAGCATCAGCATCTTGCATCTGTATGTCAGCATTAGACACGTTGGGAGAACTCGAAAATGACTCATAGTCGCTCTCAGTATTTACTGCTCCTGCTTGCTGTGCATTTGTGCTGTCTATTTCGTTTTGTTGTAACGTATCATTAATACAACCATTATGATCGCTTGTTACACTATCTCTCTCAGATTGCTGATCATCATCGTTAAGAGTAACAACCACTTGCTTGTTTGATGTTTGTTTTGATGGCGTTTCTTCAGGTTTTGAGTACTCATCAAAAAGTTTAGAGACTCCGTTGTAGTCAACTTCAACATAGAACATAGTTTTCATCACTCTTATGTCTTTCGATGTGAAGATACTGTTCTTGGAGGGGATAAAAATCCGAAATGCTTTCGCCGTTTCAGAGTAACCCGCAAACATGCCTGGGATAGCTTTTGGAGCAAACTTGTGAGTTTTAATTCCTTTTATTAATACGTAAGTTTTGCTTCCGAACACGTACAAATGATTTATGCAAGGCTTCCTGCCAACCCATCGTTCAAAAGGGGTTTCGTTTCGAATGGCGCTATTAATCGATCTGTTGGACAAATAGTTTGCAGTCATTATTGCTTCTGCCCAAAGTTTCAATGGTGCCTTTGCTTCAATCAGCATTGCTCGTGCTTTCTCTACGAGTGTACGGTTTTTGCGTTCCGAGATCCCATTTTGGTTTGGCGTGTAAGGTGCGGTTAGTCGTCGCTGTACCCCGCAGCGTTTAAGATAATCATCAAAGTTTTTGTTTACATATTCTGTGCCGTTATCTGTTTGTAAAAATTTAATTTTGTTTCCAGTGTGTGTTTCCGCCATTTCTTTGAACTCTTTAAATTTTTCTAATACTTCGTTCTTGTTTGCCATGAAGTAAACACGACAATATCGACTGTAGTCGTCAATAAAAGTAACAAAATATTTATTTTTTCGTACGGTGGGCGTTCTAATAGGTCCACACACGTCACTGTGTACAATTTCTAAAAGTTCAGTTGTGCGTTCAGACGAATTAACACGAGGAGCTGGTACTCGATGCAGTTTTGCTTGAATGCAGGTTTCACACTCTGCTAAGGTTTCTGAGGCATCGAAGGTCAACCCAATTAAAGTTTCGTTTTTGAGTGCTAGTTTCAGATCTTTGGCATTCATGTGACCAAGTTTTCTGTGCCAGTCGTTTATATTTGACGAGTCCGTTTTTACTTGAATTGGAACTGTGACATTCTTATCTTTGGCCATATTGACTTGTTCGTGTTTGTCTGGTTTGAAATAATAGAGACCATCTGCATGTTTTAATGCTGAAAGAGTTATTCCGTCTTTGGGGTTTGTAACTGTCGCTTTATTTTTGGTGAAGAGAATAGAGCAGCCGGCCTCAGTCATCTTACTGACAGACAACAGGTTTACAGATAGACTGGGTACATATAAAGTATCTCGCAAGTGAGTTAGTGCCATACCGTCACCATTTTTCGTAAGAAATGACACTGTACCCTTTCCTTTTATATCTGCAGTATGCTCTTCAGATGCGAAGTTCAGTTTTCTTGACAAAGTCTCTATATTGTTGAACATGTGTCTTTGATTCGAAATATGCGACGTACATCCGCTGTCTAGGACCCATTCAGGATTCTCAAGCTGTCCTTTTTGAGCCAGAAGGCACTGCGTAGCAAAATTGGTCTTATGCTTATTTTTGTCCATCGGTGTGCCCTTATTTTTCATCCAGCAGTTGGTGCATATCTTATGTGCTTTGCGTTTAAAGATGTTACCTCTTCGTTTACATATTTTGCAGGAGACGTAGAAAGCTTCTTCTTGAAGAGAGGATTGAGGTTCATCGTTCAAGCTATTTTTTCGATTGTGTCGAGCTTCACACTCCTCAATAATTTTGGTCTTGAGTTCATCAGGAGACGGAAGCTTGTCGCGCGTTTCGATTGCGACTCGAAAGTTCTCATACTCCGATGATAGACTGTATAGCATGATGATGGTTAGTAAGTCCTCGTTTATAGTAATATCCATGTCAGCCAATTTGTCAACATTATCCATAAATTTGTTGAGATGAGTTCGCACGTCATTTCCTTCTAATTTTGTAAGGATAAGTTGTTTTAGTAGGGACGCTTTTCGGGCGAGCCCTGTGCTGGCATATGTACTTTTGAGTTTATCCCATAATTCTTTTGCAGTTTTGCAATTTTTTATTTGCTTTAGCTCCGATGGAGCAATTATGAGAATGAGCTCTGACCTGGCTTGTCGGTCTCCTTCTTTATCCGTAGTGTTCGAATCCGCCGTGATGGGATTTTCAATGAATCTCCATAACTTGTTTCGTATAAGTATGGCCTCCGCTTGTATAACCCAGGTGTCATAATTTTCTCTCGTAAGAGGGTCGATTTTAGCACTCGACATTTTTAAGTGACACTGACTGTACACGGAGTGAATTATATATTTAAAATTTCACGCTCTGCTACCATATTAAGTTATTTTAAATAAAACGGATAAAGAGCATACAAGTGACAAAGTCAACGTGTTCTTTTATTGTCCTCGAATAACCAACTAACAAAACCATAAGCATAGAGAAAGTATTATGTATAGGAGATATAACAAGGCGGTATATCTTCACAATTTTTAATACGAGTTTTTGGTCACTGACTGTTCTTTTTGCCTCTGGTTACCAAAGTAATCGACAAGACGAATCAAAGGAGCCCAAATTCGATCCGGTCGTGTTGTTTTATTGCAGAGTTCCTATGGCCACTTTCTAGCTCCATCATTAGATCATTTCCATATCATAATAATGTTGCACTGCCATTCAATTTACACATGACGTATGTAAAATTTCAGCTTAATCGGTAACTTTGTTTTATTTTAATTTAATTATTTATTTTTGAAGTGAATATATAACTAAATATTCTGTGTATATTTCAAGCGTCTATAGATACCTGTTGCCGATATCAATATCGAGAAAAAAATTATGTTTGTTTTATGGGAGGCCCCTTAAATATTTATTTTATTCTGTTTATTAGTACCTATTTGTTGTTATAGCGGCAATCGAAATAAATCATCTGTGAAAATTTCAACTGTCTAGCTATCACGGTTCGTGAGATACAGCCTGGTGACAGACGGACGGACGGACAGACGGACAGACGGACGGACAGCGAAGTCTCAGTAATAGGGTCCCGTTTTTACCCTTTGCGTACGGAACCCTAAAAATTAGCAAATCATGAACAGCTAAGTTGGATGCTGTTTTGCAATACTGCTTCGATCAACAATACTGACTCAACTCACTGTAATTTGCAATACAATGTCAACTGTAAAAAATCTTTTCTAAGGGTTGACATTGTATTGCAGAATTAATCAGGGTTAGGGTTAACTTAACACACTATTTCAAAACACCATCCAGTTACGCGCCACTGTACGTAACTGATGGAAGTGACGTAATTTTCGCAGGCGCGGCCATCACCGAGGGCTGAAGTTTTTCGCTGCTCGGAGTGCCTCCGCGAGTTCACGACCCGCCAGGGCCTGAACTGCCACATCACCACCACGCATGAACGCGCCAGGGCCTCCAGGGACGAACCTGCACTCGAGGCGTTCGGGAAACTCAGCATTAGGAAGTTAGTGCTGTTCCATTTGGTTTCTGAACCCTGGACTCTACCCACATCGCGTTGGGATGACCAAATCAATCACAGTGTTTCAAACTTTTTCTGTTCCCTCTCATAATTAATATTACCCGGGATTTAATCACTTCCTATAATTTAATTTGTCATAATAGTCACCGGCCATAAATATCATTTGCCCTAATATCACATGCCAAAATTTTTGAGTGCCTTAATGTTCAGTATCCCTAATATTAGATAAGTATATATTTTACGTTAAAGAGGAGAGTTAAAGAGGCCAGACAAACGAACTAGTGGGTCACCTGATGTTAAATGATCACCACTGTCCATAGACACCCGCAGCGCTTTACACGATGCCAGTGCGTTGTCGGCCCTGGGAAAAGGAGAGGGAATAGGGGAGGGGGAGAGGTATTGGGCCCCCGGCGCTCTCACTGACCGTACGAAACGCAGCAGGAGCTGCTTCACGCCGGTGTTCTGTGAGAGGATGGTACTGCCCCGGACGAGCCGGCCCATTTTTGATGCAGCGGCTAGCTACAACATAGCTCTACCACTATAATAATACTTTCCATACTACATATTTACTTTTAATTTTTTCATAATTCCTAATATTTTATGCCATAACAATGATTTGCCATAATAAACTGAATATACGCCCATAATTAATGACTTAATTGATTCGGTTAGGTCGGAAAAAGGACTCTGATAGGTTACGTTTAGAAGTTGTTAGGTATTTCCTTTGTTTCGACAAGAAAAATTAAGCATTGAGTATTTTATGGCAAAGAATTTATTATGACGTTAGAATTTTAGGCATATGATTTAAGGACATTCAATAATAGGAGAGTAAAATTATGGCAAATGAAAATATGGCATATGAGTCGTTATGGAGTATAAAATTATGGAAAATGAAATTCGGGCATATGAGGTTAGAGCAAATAAAATTCAATTAAAGTTAATATTTATTATTGTTTTTTTTTCAGGGCTTCAGATCGCTTCGCTTGCTCCCGTTGCGATAAAGACTACTCCACCCAAGGCAACCTGAATCGCCACATCAGAGAGCACCACGGGCAGCGAGCAGGAGCATCCTCGAATGTCAACGTGCGAAGCCAGACGAACATACAGAACAATGTCAAAATACAAAACAACTATTTCTATCTTGATAAAATGTGAAAAAATTCTATCCGTTTTAAATACTTTTGTAATGTTTGCAAGCTTTTTACAAGATAAGTATTCAACTATTTCAACTTTATTGATATGCGTGTCGAATGCTGAACGTTGGTCCTTAAGAGGATACGGTGCCTAAGAGACTTTTGAAAACTAGGTAGTTAGTACTTTAATGAAATGTCGCTGTTTCGCCCCAACCCCTCCGTATCGGTGCAGCTAGATAGAAACAACTACGGCTTCGGTACCTAAGTACATAAAACTGATTAAAACAGCATTTCGTAGTCCCCTATGTTCTCCTCAAAAACTTGACCAATAGTAATTTTTTTTTCAAAAATAAGTAGACGAAGGCTTTAATTATACCCCTATGTTTTTGTTTTATTGTTAAAACGAGTACTTTTTTAATGAGAATCTGAAGATATCTTTGAAATTAGGCAATTTTCATGGTTTTTGAAGGGAAAAACCACGACCATGGTAGATATAGATTTTAAAGTAAAAAATTTTTTTCTATATTATCCAGGGAGGAAACAGGGGACTACGTTTGTATGGAGAAATGGTTCGCATCGTATCCTGTTGTGTAAGGAGCGCGGATTTGAGGTGGTAGGTAGCTATAGTTGAACCAACTGAATCGTGACCTTTTGTGGAATTTTTCTACAGAAAACGTCGCAGTGATATCGTATTGATTGACAAAGGAAATCATTATGACGCTTACTGTGAACAAGTTCTATTCTGATGAGTTTAGAAATCAAATGATTTAACTTTACATGTGTACTGTTTAGATGTCAGTGAAACAATGTTTGATTGGGATGACTTTTCCAAGTTGGACATGTCATGCGTTAGATTCCCAAAAAAACCTATTAGTCCGTTGGTTAAATTAAAAAAATATTGGACATGTCCTATTGCCTCTCAAGCAGAGGGTCGTGGGCTCGGATCCAGGCTCGCACCTCTGAGTTTTTCAGAATTTACGTGCGAAATTATATTTTAAATTTCCATGAGCTTTACGGTGAAGGATAACATCTTAAGGAAACTTGTACACACCTGAGAAGAAATCCAATGGTGTGTGAAATTCCCAATCCATTCTGGGCCCGCGTGGGAACTACGGCCGAAGCTATTTCATTCTGAGAGGAGGCTTGTGCTCTGCAGTGGGATGTATATAGGCTGGAATGATGATAATGATAATTAACTAGTACTCGCAAGCAAGACTGTAACATCAAACCTCACGATACTAACGCCATCTAGTGATAGTCCACTAGGCAGAAAATTTTCAATAATTCAATTGTACCTCTCTACAGTATATATCTGTGGCTGGTATGGCAAGTTGATTCACCCTTATAACTAAATGAGCCAAAACAAGACTAACGTCAAACGGACCTTACGATACTAACGCCATTTAACGATAGTCCACTAGGCAGAAAAGTTTTAATAATTCAATTGTACCTCTCTATAGTGTTTAACTGTGGCTGGTATGGAAACTTGATTCACCCTTATACTAAATGAGCCAAAACATGACTGTAACATCAAACGGACCTCACGTCACGATACTAACGCCATCTAGCCGATAGTCCACTAGGCAGAAAACTTTCAATATTCAATTGTACCTCTCTACAGTGTTTACCTGTGGCTGGTATGGAAAGTGAGCCAAAACAAGACTGTAACGTCAAATGGACCTCACGATACTAACGCCATCTAGCGCTATTCCATGTGTCACAAAACTATTATTATCGTTATTGTTAGATTTATCAAATAGTTTTAAGTAATATTGCCATGTCAGCTATATCAATTTTTATTACAAGCTTTATCATCAACGTTTGATGTTTTATTGATTTGACTGCATATCAAATGGAGTAGAATGGTGCAGTGGAGCGGAGCGAGAGGGTATTGTGGAGCATAGTTGCGGACTGTGTCTGTCCATAGACGCAGAGCTAGATATAGTGAGAAAGTAATAGCGAGGAAGTAAGGGCAATGAGTCGTCTAGTACCCATAGTACAAGCTTTGCTTAGTTTGGGACTAGGTCGATTTGTGTAAGATTGTCCCCTAATATTTATTTATTTATTTATTTATTTAATAACATCTGGATTGGTACTTGCAACACTATATGTACAAGTTATACAGGCCCTGTGTAAGACTGAAACTAGCTTCCAAAAACTGCTTTATAATGGGTATTGACATGTTTAATAGGCTTGAGGGGGGTTTAGGGGGTTACATTTCCCCTTATAGTGATAAAATTCGACTTGATGATTGCAAACATCTAACTAAACTAAGTTTTTAAAGTTAAGTTTATAAACATGAGATTAGTTCCTAATTCGTCATCAATTTAGGAACCAATCGAACATGAGTATACCAGCGACAAACATAATTAATCCGACGAGTTTGGAATCCGACAAACTTGGAATCCGGCGAAGAAGGAAGTAATCGTCGTAAATATGTTCGAATGTTTCCTGACAAACAATGCCGCTTCCAATATATTATATGTATTGTGTTCATTGTTTTCAAAATTTATACCATTTGATACGTATCTGTATGGTAGGTATGAAAACATTATTTGTTGAGAAATAAAACCAAAATCAAAAGTAACTTCCTTTTAGTAACGAAATTAGGTTTTTATCTCTAAGATTAAGTAGGTAACCGTTGTTTTGATATCTTCTTTAACCTTGGGAGAAGGGTGGGGCCGCGTTGGTTTGCAGGTAGTAAATGCCTGTTGATCTGAAAATAAGTTTAAAAAAATTTACTTCTTTTTTTCTTTTTTGCTTTGGTCGCGGGTGACTATTGTTTCAGTTCATTAATATGGACCTCCGCAAAGTAACGCCTGATTCAACAAATTACACTTACCCAGTTTTTGGTCGGAGACCACCCATCTGCAGGGAGCCCCAGAGCCAGCAGTTGCCAGTCATGGCACCAGCGTAGGTGGCACAGCGGGTGCCGGTGAAGCCACCCGTCCTCAGCGACTCAGCGAGGTAATGGAAACATCTGGAACATCAGAGGGATGGTTTAAGCCGCATCCGGACCGCCGACCCATTTTGTGCGGACCACGAGAACACAGCAGCTTGCACTACAAAGTACGTAATAACCGGGCAAGTGCGAGTCCGTACCATTATCTATAAAAACGGCAAAAAAATCACGTTGGTTGTTTGGGAGCGCCCCTTAAATATAATGTTTTATTTTAATTTAATTATTGATTTTTAAAGTGATAACTAAATATTATGTGAATATTTCAGGCGTCTACCTGTTGCCGTTATCAATATCGAGCAAAAACGAGCAAAAAAATCACGTTTGTTGTATGGGAGCCCCCTTAAATATTTATTTTATTCTGTTATTAGTATTTGTTGTTATAGCGGCAACCGGAATACATCATCTGTGAAAATTTCAACTGTCTAGCTAAGAAAATGGAACACAAAAATTTGAACGCCTCTTGTGCGCGTTGGAACTCTCGAGCGGTCAAAACGCAGAACTCGGAACTTCAGACCGCTCTCTGTCTGCGCGGGCCCTAAACTATTCAAGATATATTTCAGGACTTTCCTATAGATCCCTATAGGTTAGGTTAGTTTTGTACTAATCCAGTATACCAATACTGAATAGTTTACAGTTTCAGAAAAAAAAAACACTTGGGAAATGAAAGAGTTGGGAAAAATAATTATAGTTGCGTAAAGACAGAGAACCCTTCGATCCACATCATCTGGATAGCAAGCACCCGCACATTAGGCAATACGAGTATCGCGTCCGCAACAGTCTGTCACGATGCAATTGGTCAGAACCTGTCTAACTGAACACTCTAAAAGTTTTCCTGGTTTGAGAACTTCACCTGTCATGATCGCATTGCTGCGAATTGCATCCAGGCATGTTGATGCCCCCGTTGGGGTAGAAGTCAACTTGTCCCAAGTCGGCGATGTACCCCAGGAGACCCGCGTTGCTGTGAATGACCTCGGTGTAGGCTCCATCGTTAGCCCGGAACTTATTGTCGTTGGTGATCCACCCCGGAAGAGCGGGGTCCAGAGCTGAAATATACATCAAAGACATATTTCTCTTATTCATCATCATCATAAATCGAACTATATATTAAGGAAGGATCACCGACATAGCCCAACGGATTAGCTCGTCGAAAAGGCAATGGGCAGGCCACACAGCACGCAGAACGGATGGCCGTTGGGGCCCGAAAAGTCCTCGAATGGAGACCACGGACTGGCAAGCGCAGTGTGGAACGTCCACCAACGAGATGGACAGACGATTTGGTAAAGTCAGGTTCAAGATGGATGCACGCTGCTTTACGGTTAGCAATGATTGGGTATCAATGAGGGAGGCCTATGTCCATCAGTGGACGCCCTACGGCTGAAATGATGTTGATGATGAAGGAAGTGATGTGATGATGATGTGTTCCTGTTATCCCTCATTAGGGACATAGGGCTCGTAGAAGAGTTTTCCATTTGGCTTGGTTTGTTTGGATGAAGGAAGTACCTAGCTATGTTTTTGAAAAAGCATCAGGACATTTTTGAGCTAAATAGAAATATTTATATGAAAAACCAAGTTGTTTTTTGCGGCGTCCCTGGATTTTTCAATTTTGTCCTTTTGTTGTGGGGTACGTCTTGTGAAATTCATAATTCTATATCAACGGGAAGTATTTCAAAGGTCTTGTTTCCTACCATATCAAATTTGAAGTCGTTCTGACCACTGGAAGTGGGTCAATTATAACTTTAATTATGATTCCATATACAGGATGAGCGGTGAAACTAAAAGTTGTTAAAATTAAAGAAGTAGATTACCGTGAGAATTGCCGGCATACGGGTCTCTATCGTTAGCCCTAATTTCATATGCCAAAACGTTAGTTTCCCATAATTTTCATTATTGCGACTAGCATGTGCATTCGAGGCACCCGTCATAAATGGAAGCCAGCAAGGAAGCTTTTTGGCTTTGATGATGGTGCTGCCCTACCACACTCCGACTGACAGACTGACTTGACAATTTTTTCATAGTTTACTAATTTATTAGTTTCCATTTTTATCTGTTATTACTTCCTAATGTATTTTTCTAATGTATATAGAATATGTGTAAATAAATTATATTATACTAGATGTAATGTCCGTGTTATCCTAGTCAAGTAAAAACGGTATTTATTATTATTATATTTTTTTAATTAATTTTCATTTGTCCTAACGTAATTTATTTCTGAAACTGTATTTGCTCAAGAATTGTCATTAAACTAATTAAATAAGATGAGATTTTAAAAACCCTCAAGGAACTTCGCTTTTACATAATATTTTATGGCAAACGTTGGCAAGCGAAATTATAAAAAAAAAACAGAACTTTATTAATATTTAACAAGGGATTTTTGCCAAATACATAAGGGTTTGTGCGTGTTACTTGATTAGTATACTAAGGTTGAGACCTCCCATTAAGTCAGTGACTTGTGTTAGGAGGCCTGGCTCTTCCAAAAACTTAAAAATTTAACAATATTATTAGGTAAGTTACAATTTAAAGTTTATTTTTATTACTTATCACTGTAGGTAGGAATATAGTTTGATATTTAATCATTTACGGTGCCATTGTAGTAGTAGGTATTTATATGTAGATGTTTCCTGCGTGTGTGTGTCTGAATTAAGACAAATGAAATTATGAGAAACAAAATGATCCGATGTTGGGAACTATCGCCCAATTAGCCTGATATCTCACTTATATAAACTTTTTATTAAAGTTGTACATAATAGAATAGCCCCACTGCTAGATAGACACCAACCACCCGAACAGGCGGGTTTTCGACCTAGTTTCTCCACTACCGATCACCTCCATACGCTCAACCAACTGATGGAGAAATCTAACGAGTTTAACAAACCCCTGTATCTGAGTTTTGTTGACTATGCCAAGGCTTTTGATAGTGTTAAACATCCAGCTATCTTTTCAGCCTTGTGCGTTCAGCAGATCCCATCCACGTATGTTGAACTCGTTAGATCAATCTATAACAACAGTACAGCCAACATCAAGCTGCAGACTTCCGGCCCAACATTTAGAATAGAAAAAGGTGTCAAACAGGGTGACCCGTTGTCTCCCAACTTGTTCACCAGTTGCCTTCAGGAGATCTTTCGAAAATTGGCCGTCTCATGGGAGAACAAGGGCATTGAAGTTGGCGATAAGAGGTTAACAAACCTCCGATTCGCCGATGACATTGTCTTGTTCTCGAACACAGCACTAGAACTCGAACAAATGCTTCAGGACCTCAGCACTGCGAGCCTTGAGATTGGACTCATCATGAACCGAGCTAAAACTAAGGTCATGACAAATAGCATTAAACGTAAAATTGCAGTGGATGGACAGGACATACATTACGTCGACGAGTATATTTACTTAGGCCAGATAGCATCCTTCGAAAACAGGCAAGACAAAGAAATCGATAGACGTATCGAAAACGCCTGGAAGAGCTTCTGGTCTATGAACACGCTTATGAAGGGGAACCTTCCAATGTCTCTGAAGCGCAAACTCATCGACATGTGTATCCTGCCCATTCTAACCTACGGCGCGCAAACGTGGTCACTTACAGAGGCTCAGAAGTCCAGACTCAAGGTTTGCCAACGAGCAATGGAGCGAAGCATTGTGGGAGTCCGAAGAACCGACCGGATTAGAAAAACTGAGCTGCGCTCTATGACTCGTATTGCTGATGTGGGCGTAAAGACGGCCAAGTTGAAGTGGGACTGGGCTGGACATGTATGTCGAATGAACTCGGAACGATGGGCCAAACTTGTCACGGAATGGATCCCTAGCGATGGATATCGTAATAGAGGCAGACCAAAGCGGAGATGGAGGGACGACCTAGATGTTTATCACGTGGGATGGCAGGAGCTCGCGATGAATAGGCAAGAGTGGAGCAAGAGAGGGGAGGCCTTTGCCCATCAGTGGGACACCAAAACAGGCTAATTAAAAAAAAAAAATGATCCGAGTATACACACATGGCAACATGTTGTTAATTGTAGCGTTCTAAGGAGGCCTTTGTTCAACAGTGGACTATTTCCAGTTGATGGGGAGACTTACCAGTGATGTAAGCAATATCGCCGTTAACGTTTCGGCCGATGATGCCGGACTGGTGGCCGCCCAGGCTGTGTCCCGCGATGTGGAACTGCCCGGGTTGTGCGCCCGTGGACTGGTTCAGCCAGTTTATGAAGCGGGCAACGGCTTCCCCTACAAAAACCGGTAACATTCATAAATTCCTTACAAGGAAGGGAATTGTAAGGATACTGGCACGCGGAAGCTCTATGGTCATATTTTGTAATTTAAATTAAGAAGAGCAGCCGAATGTCAGTACCGAAACAAAAAATAAATCTGTACATTGTTATGGCGAGAGCCCAAGAATAAAGTCAAAGTAAAGATATGTTTGCATTTTCAATAAAAGTAGTTATAGCGTGAAGAGCTACATCCCTGGACCCAAATAAGAGTCATAACAGTACCCAACTTGTCTAGCTCCGTCCAATAACAGTCACAAATTTTTTTTAGCTGCCGAAACTCAATCTATTTGGAGAATTGGTCCTGCTTGTGTACCCTGCCCGGGATCCTATCGATGTTTAGAAAATTTTATTTCCGAAGGTTTAGAATCCCGAAAACTTCATTTGTCCGAAAGCATTTTTTTCTGAAACTGTAAATATTTCAGGATTTATTTCAGGACCATCGTGTAGAACCCTTTAGGTTAGGTTAGGGTTGTTTTATAAAAATCCTGAAATATTTACAGTTTCAGAAAAAAATGCATTCGGATAAATGAAGCATTCGGGATTTTAAATATTCGGAAAAAAATAATTCTAAATTTTGATAGGTAACCCTCTGCCCACCGCCTTTGAGAATATAGGCGTAATGTTATGTATGTTTATGTATGCTACCAGAAGTGACAGTGTTGACGACGGCCGCTGCATAGTTGATGGTGCCAGCACCAGCGCTCCAGTCCACAGCAATCACGTTCACGTCTTCAGCTGCCAGGAATGCTGCAGAAGTAACATTTGCATGAGACTAGATATCTCTCTCTTTATTGAATCAGGCGTTACTTTGTGGAGACCCATATTAATGAACTGAAACAATTATTTTACTCACCCGCGATCTTACGATAGTTACGTTTGTGTAAGAAATGCGTGTTCATGCAGTTCCTCCTCCACACTGTACGAACACACACAAACCACACAAACCCAACTGGCTGGAGTAACTGCATGAACACGCATTTCTTACTTAAACGTATAGGTAACGCCACGAGAGTTAAAGCGAATGATCACACACACAGCTACTTAAAGTACTGAATGCAAAAAAAGACAGTGAATGAATGAAATGACTGAGTGAATGAAAATGTGAGTTATATGATCTTATGAAGTGTCTGTCTGTGGCATAATAGCTCTTAAACGGGTGAACCGAATTGGATGCGGTTTTTTTTTAATAGAAAGCAGGTTTCTTGGCGATGGTTCTTTTTTTTTTGAATGAGTCACCAGAGGGGCCAAAGACGCGAAGTCTTTGCTGTTATTTACATTAAGATAGGAAGAGTGACTTGTGCTCGGGAAAAATCCCTTCGGACGAACTGGGAATGGAGGGCCCAGACAGTGTCCGACTTGCACGGACTAAAAAACACGGTCACAAGTCCCCTTCTCTATTGATTATCAATACAAAAAACGTGTGCTTTATATTTTGAGGAGGGGAGGGGTAGGGAGGGGACTTAATCTACCCACAGTGTCCTGCCTCAGCCATTTGCTGGAAGGCCGGGAGAGGAGCATGCATTCTCCCGCTGGGCACTGGGGGGTGCTTAGGTCGGTCTTTTATGTTTTTATCCGTTGGTTACTTCCTTGACCGACCCTCGCCCGTTTCTGTACAAGTACTTAGAGCTTATTGGTTGGGTTGGTGGGATTTCCTGTCATATACATTTATCTATAACTACGGGCTTCCTTTATTTTGCCCTGCGATGGAAGGGTCGGTCGGAGATCTTTTGGACCCATTGTGTGGCTTTGGATGCCATCTTTTGGGTGGGGCTACCCTTTATGCCTGGTGTTTTTTTGGCATGCTGTGTGCTTTTTTGCGCTTGTCTCCTAGCGCTACCCTCTTTTCGTTTCCGCTTCCATCGATAGTTTTTCTGCTATAATAATTTGGAGGGACGAGGAGTGTCCCCCGGACGGCTGGACGCCCCAGTGTCTTACAGGGGTCATGTGGAGCTCAGCGGATCCTTACCCCAGCCAATGCTGAAGGGCCAGAGAAGAAACTTTTAGTCTCGATTCTCTGTTTAGGCTTCCGCCGTTGCTTCCACGAGGTCCCCGCTGGGACTACCGGGTGCGCCCTCCGTCCGGAGCTCACCTGTCGTATGGGCGGGAGATGCATATGTCAGGAATTCTTAGATCTAATTATATACTAATGGCGATGGTTCTTAGACATAAATTTTGTATGCTGTGGAAGGAATCATGGATTAAATAGCGTTGGGGGTATTTAAATTTTTAAATTTATTTAAGTTTACCGTCAGCATTTGTATAACCGCGGAATGAAAAGTTCGTCAATTTTCAGTCTTAACTCATTGACATAGAGTCGGAAATGTGACGAACCTTTTCATTCTGGTACCTAAGTTTGACAAATAAAAATTCATATTTTTAATCACTATATATAAAAAATTTAAAAACCCCCAACGCAATAAGTTCACTTATAATGTTTGATAATAAAGTATATGCCCATTATGCGTTTAAGATCCCTTTCGCAGCTAACAAAAGAGCTGATAACTTTGAAACGGCTAAACTAATTTTGATGAAACTATCTAAGAACCATTGTCAAGAAACCTGCTTTCGAATAAAAAAACCGCATCCAAATCAGTTCACCCGTTCAAGAGTTATGATGCCACAGACATACACACCACATAGCGGTCAAACTTTTAAATAACACCTTTTTGAGTCGGGGGTTAAAAATGCTACTACATATATCAACCTCACCTGGTATAAGCACAGTCATGACGTCTCCCAGGACGTTGTCGATCCACCCGTGGAGGATCATGATGGTTCTTCGTGAGGGGTTGAAGTTGCTGGAGCCGAGGACACCAGCGGCGCCGAGCAGGATCGGTTGGGAGACCGTTGGGTTTGCCCTGGGATCACACAGACTTTGATAATATCTTCTATTTAGTAGGTATCCAACAGGACTGAGGAAATCTAACATCATCCGAACCTCATCATCCAACATCCGCTGGATATAAGTAGGCCTCCCTCATTGATACTCAATCATTACGGTTGGTTGGTCAATGTTGTTGTTGAATGACATTCCATGATCAAATTGGGTATAACCTAACCTAACCTATCGACGCAACATAGGTAGATAGTTATACTTATAACTATAAATTAAAAATATTAAAAACTCCCAACGCAATTATGTCACTGTCAATGCCCGTTATGCGTCTAAGATCTCTTCCGCAGCTAACAAAAGAGCTGATAACATTGAAACGGCTGCACCAATTTTGATGAAACATATCTAAGAACCATCGCCAAGAAACCTGCTTTCTATTAAAAAAAACCGCATCCAAATCGGTGCACCCGCTTAAGAGCTATGATGCCACAGACAGATAGACACACACACACACACACACACACACATAGCGGTCAAACTTATAACACCCCTCTTTTTGTGTCGGGGGTTAAAAATAGCTTTATGATCTTTTGTACCCACCTATATTGAACTAATAAATTAATTATTATTATTATTACCTGGTAAACAGATGGTACACGTTCTGCGTGTCTGGCGCGTACCGGGCCGCTACGTTCAGGTCGCTGACCTTCAACCAGGTGTCTACCAGGTGCAGTACTCCATCACCAGCCCGCATGTACTGGTACCGGTCACCACCCAGCTTACTGATGACCAGGTCATTGGTGGGAAGAGCTGACACAAATTAATTAAACTAATTACGGGTTGGAGAGGTCAAAACATGGAACAAACTACCAGAACTTGTAGACTTAGTACTGAATGTTAATCAAATATTATTTATTTTATTAGCAGTTACGTCTGCTCACCGAACCTAAGATTTAAAAGCGAAAAAATTTCCGGGTGCGCCGGTGGGACTTGAACCCACGTCTCCCGGGTATGCGCCCCAACGGGTGTTCTACCAACTGAACCACGTCGCATCCAACCGACCTCTCCGAAATTCTTAATCGCTTACATACGCCAACAGTGGCGTGTGGTAACATCCATCACAACTATTAGAAGCTATGACACCCGTTGGGGTGCATACCCGGGAGACGTGGGTTCAAGTCCCACCGGCGCACCCGGGAATTTTTTCGCTTTTAAATCTTAGGAATGTAACATCAATTTAAAAACCGGCTAAACCTACACATAAAAGTCATCATCATCATTATTTCAGCCGAAAGACGTCCACTGCTGAACATAGGCCTCCCCCCAAGGCTCGCCAAGTAGATTGGTCCCGTGCCATTCGCATCCAAGACGATCCAGCAACCTTAACAAGGTCGTCACTCCATCTTGTTGGAGGCCTACCTACACTGCGTCTTCCAATCCGTGGACGCCACTCGAGAACCTTTTTGCCCCATCGGCCATCAGTTCTACGATCGATGTGCCCTGCCCACTGCCACTTGAGTCTGGCGATTCTTCGAGCTACGTCGGTGACAATAGTTCTTGCACGGATTTCATTGTTTCTAATGCGATCCCGCAGAGAAACTCCGAGCATAGCCCTGTCCATCGCCCTTTGAGAACTCTTGAAGGTTCTGTATAATAACGCCACAAATTGGCCCAAAGTGGCCTACAATGTCCGTCTGACTTCAGGACCAGATGTCGAAGCCTATTCTATTGCAGCGGGGAGTCAGACAAGGAGATGTTATTTCTCCAAATCTGTTCACCGCTGCACTGGAGAATGATTTCAAGACTCTTGACTGGGAAGGGCGAGGCATCAATGTGAATGGCGAATACATAACTCACCTTCGATTTGCCGATGACGTTTTGCTTATGGCTGAGACCTTGGAAGACCTAAGTGGGATGCTCGCTGACCTCGGAAGGGTATCCTAGCGAGTTGGTCTTAAATTGAACATGGACAAGTCGGAGGTCATGTCGAACGCCCACGTTGTACCAACTCCCGTCGTAATCGGAGACATTTTGCACGAAGTTGTTGACGACTATATTATTATCTACCTGGGACAAAAAAGTATATGATAAAAAATACCTGTTGCAGCAGCTAAAAGCAACACGCTTGCGACCAGGGCCAACATTTTTTCTGGAGTGATTAAAAATTAATTTTAGATTAATCGATCTGATTATTCTAACACGTACGATTATTATACAATAATAAGATAAGGTTCAGGTGTGAGGCCATGTGTTTATCGTCCTTTTAGGCAACTGACCCAGTGTTGACGATAAAAGAGAAGCGAGTAGAGCTATATACTCGTTTTTTGTTCGAAAAAGCTGCCCTGGGTTTAAGGCTTTTTTTTCTGAATTTTTTTGTAGCGCGCTGTGCCGAAGCATATTACTATATTCGATTCTCAGCGCTAACTGTTGAGGAGGTAGATGTATGTTTTAGGAGGATTAAGAACATAATACCTTTAATGAACTAAAACAATTACTTTGCTCACCCGCGACCTTCGCATTAATATGGACCTCCGCAAAGTAACGCCTGATTCAATAAATTATAATACCTATTATTGTATACCTGTTTTTTATCAAAATCGTTAAAATTTAACTGAAACAATTACTTTGTTCACCCGCGACCTTACAATAGCCACGATTATGTAAGAAATGCGTGTTCATACTTCCTCCACCTCCACACTTTACGACCACAGAAATCACACAAATCCAACTATCACCACCACCAAACTAAACTGATGCGTTTCGGACTCAACCAGAGCTCATCTGCAGAGTACCGCAACCGTTCACTGTGCTACCAAATGTTCAATAACACACAGCCCAGAGCCCTGCTTCCATCGACTTTATAACCCAAAGTCGATGCCTGCTTCTAAGTAGTGTGGGATTTTTTTTATATGGTTATTCGGAATCCCCTTAATGTTTAAGTTGATTAGGTATATTTTATTATTTGTTGTTTTAGCAACCATGGTAATACATAATCGATCAAAAATTAATATTAAAGATCGATAAAAAAAAAAACACGTTTTGTGCATGACGAACCCGTTTCATTTTTAACTTTATTTGTTTTTTTATTATTTGTTGTTATAGCGGCCACAGTAATACATAATCTGTGAAAATTTCAAGGGTCTTGAGCTATTAGGGTTCAAGATATAGAGCCTTCTGACAAACGGTTAGACAGACAGTGGAGGAGACTCAGTAATAGGGTCCCGTTTGGGTACGGAACCCTAACAAGACTGAAAAAGATATAGAAGATAACAGAAGCAGGTGGATGGTAATGGTTAAGTATATTATTTATGACGGTATCGGAAAGATTGGCTTCATTGTTCGCAATAATGTGGACATGACACTGAAAATAATTAAATAATTGATCAATTAATTAATCTTACGTTAGATTTAATTTTTATTTCTAGTTTTTGAGCGATAAAACCGCCTATTGTCTTCCTGAATTTATGTTGTTATTGATTTTGTTCTGTATTGTTTTGGTGATCAACAAAGAATATTTGTAAGTATTTGTAATAATTTATTGAATCAAGCGTTACTTTGCGGAGGTCCATATTAATGAACTGAAACAATTACTTTGCTCACCCGTGACCTTAAGAGCCTTAAGGTAGCGAGTGAGCAAAGTAATAGTTCCAGTTTATTATCATCATCATCATTATTTCAGCCGTAGTACGTCCACTGCTGGACGTAGACCTCCTTCATTGACGCCCAATCATTACGGTTGGAAGCGACTTGCATCCACCCTGAACCTGCGACCTTAGACATAGACATAGACATAACTTTATTCGACATCAAAAAAAGAAAAATACATTGACTAATACCGGAGAAAAATAATAATAAAAAAGAAAGCAATAATAATAATTAAAACAAAGAAACATAACTGAGATGTCGAAAAGGAATTTGACTCAGCATTAAGCTGCAGTAGGTGCCTGCTGCAGCGCTGATTTTCAGTCAAACCCTTCATATCATTGCATCAAACTTGTTGTACCGGAATCAGCACAAATAAGTTGGAGAAAAAAGTGTGTAACAAAATAAACAAAATAGATACATATCTCATACATATACATATGTACAAGTTAAGTATGAAGTATCTTTTTCTATTTATTTTTTTATTTTCTTCAACTTCATTTTTCCATCTCTTGGTCCAGGTGAGCGGGTAGCTCCGAAGGAGTGTTGAAGTCTCTCGGTAGAGGGCATAACATAGATGCGCTTTATCACTGCCTAAATGTGATTATAACAGACTGAAGTGTACGATGTATGGGAAAGATTCGTCGCTAACTTCTAGACCAGTGATGGTGTAGGGGTAAGCACGCAGCACGGAACGCTGAGGACCTGGGTTCGATTCCCAGCATTGGTCTTTTTTCTGGGGTTTTTTCTGTGCATCTATGTTTCAGTTTGTATTTAGTTTGAAATATACATATGTATAGAATATGTATATATATAATATACAAAGATACATACTTTACTTATTTATATTATGCATTTCCCTTTCGGTAGGCATATCTAAAACTTGCAAATATATCAAAAAAAAACTAACCAAATCTTCCATCCATCTCGTTGGTGGACGTCCCACGCTGCGCTTGCCAGTCCGTGGTCTCCAGTCGAGAACTTTTGGGCCCCAACGGCCATCTGTTCTGCGTGCTATATGGCCTCCCCATTGCCATTTCAACGAGCAAATCCGTTTCGCTATGTCGGTAACCCCGGTTCTTCTACGGATCTCCTCGTTTCTGATTGGATCCCGTACAGAAACGGTTTATTAATTTTAATAAATTAATTAACCTACGTATTAATTAATTTTGGACTTATATCCATAATATTTCGCGCAATGGCGTTAATTAGTCCGATCTCTGTACGACACATATCGATAAGAAAGTGTTCAACAATTAATATCGCTTTAAATACATCATATCAGTTTTGCTAGTAACAAAAATTTACATAAAATCTAAGCTGTGGTTGCCTAGTGGTTTGACCTATGGCCTCTCAAGCAGAGAGTCGTGGGTACAAATCCCGGCTCGCACCTTTGAGTTTTTCGGAAAGTGCGAAATTGAAATTACATTTGTTGTTATCATGAACTTTACGGAGAAGGACAACATCGAAACATCTGTTCTCTTGTTGACTGTTAATTTTCATGTTTTATATATAACTAGCTTTTTCCCGCGACTTCGCTTCTGAGATTAGCGTGCACAAACGCACAGACAAACAGATAAAGAGACAAACAGACAATAATTCTAAAAAACGTTGTTTTGTGTTCTATTACGCTAATTGTGACTTTCCTCAAATATCTTTAATGTACAGACACCGACTTGTTACCTAATTATTTATCTTCTAATCTTTTTTATAATATATAAAAATCTCGTGTCACGGTGTTTGTTATCGAACTCCTCCGAAACGGCTTGATCGATTTTTATGAAACATTTTTGTCTGTATTCGGTAGGTTCGAGAATAGGTCGTAGGCTATTTTTTATACTCCTATTCTTAGCAGACGGATTGGCGGGCAACAGCTAGTTATATGTATAGAAGATAGATAGTATAAAAGTATAGAAAGTTGTACTTAATCAATTAATCTTCAGGTGTGCAACTAAGCTTCAATCTTATCTTTTATTAATCTTTTAATTTTATTGTTAAAACTGTTTGTCAGTCGACTGTTCAAAATGGTCTCCGCCGCTGGTTTTCTTGCTCTAGTGTTGGCTGTGGCATCAGGTACTTATAAAAAACTAGTTTCCCGCAGTTTAAATTGAAACTAATTCCAAATTCCTATGGGATTTCCCATAATTTACATCGTGTTCTTGCATAAAAAACAGCCTTGCTAAATTTCATGTTTCTAAACCTAGCACTTGAGATTTCGGGATTTTATCCCGATACCGTGGGAATATCGGGATAAAAAGTAGCCAATGTGTTATTCTAGATGTCCAGCTACCTACATACTAAATTTCATCCAAATCCGTCCAGCTGTTTTGGCGTGAAGGAGTTGTAATCATAAATACACAAACCATTGGATTAGACTGGAACTGGAGGAGATTTTGAGGGATAAGTTCGCCTTTGCACATCTGTTTCTCTCGTTATCTGTTTATTTCGTGTTTTATTACTTCATCCAACTTCGCTCATACAAACTTTCACCCCCCTTTTCATCCCCTTAAAGAATAATTACTGGGATAAAAATATTTTACGTCATTTCCTGGGATTAAAAGTATCTTGATACCAAATTTCATTTAAATCAGTTCAGCGTTGAGCGTTGAGCGTTGAGCGTTGAGTTGAGCGTGAAGAGGTAATAGACAGTCAGGCAGACAGACAGAGACGCTTTTGCATTTCAAATGAAAGTATGGATTAGTAGGATTAGGATACCAAGATGGCTGTTGTTAATTAGTTTCCTATTTACAATTAACTGAAACAATTACTTTGCTCACCCGTGACCTTATGATAGTTACGTTTATGCAAGAAATGTGTGTTCTTGCAGTTCCTCCACCTCCACACTGTACACGAACACACACAAATCACACAAACCCAACTATTAACTATTATTTTTATATGTGGCTGTTTATCCCAATGCTTACGTTTGTTTTAGACGTGTACTTATTATATGTACGATATATGTATGAGTAGATGTACTATTTTTTGTTGCGTTTTAATTTTCTGATCCACTGTTGATGCACCACCTGCTGTAAACTAGTCCTTCCTTCTTTCTGGTAAAGGGTTGCCTGGAAGAGATCGCTCTTAAGCGATAAGGCCGCCTATTGCTTACCTTGTAACTTACTCTCTGTGTACCTGTTTTCTGTATTGCTTTCTATTCCTGGTGTACAATAAAGAGTCATTGTATTGTATTGTATTGTATTGTATTGTATTGTATTACCACCACTAAACTACACTGACGCGTTTTGAACTCAACCAGAGCTCATCTTCGGAGTATCACAACCGTTCACCATGCTGCCAAATAATAAACTAACACCAAAATTTGACGTGTATGTTGACGACTTTCTATTTTTCCAGCCCTGCCTACCCAGGATCCTGTGATCAGAAAGCGGGACCCTGGTCCTCGGTACCAGCATGTAGCTGACGGGGAGGGGAAGCTCCATCTCGTCGACATGTGGCAGAAAGCTAGCGACATCTCTGAGTCGGCAAGATACAATGCTGACTCTCAGAACGTCTATCATTTGTTCACTAGGCAAGTTTTAATGATGTAGAAAATTAACCGCACTCGCGGCTTCTCCTTTATAGTATAGCTCGCAATTCCGTAGGGATTTCACAAAACCTACGCTCAATTTAATAAAAGAATCATCATCATCCTAACCAACACGCGGGCCCCGTACAGATTGGCAACTTCAAACACACCATTGAATTCTAAGACGGTGTGTGTAGGTTTGCAATGATTTCCTTCATCTGCCGTGTCAGGCCTAAGTAACGTATCTCCAAAAACGACGATTAGAGAAAAACGCGATCAAAGTTTTTGTTTTTGTTCATCTCATTGCTTGTTTACTTACTAATGAAGTTTAAATTTTGAAATTTACACAGTAGGTTAGAAATATTATTGTGACGATGTATTTTTAATTTTAACACTGTGCTACGAATCAATTGGAAAAAAGACGGTTTTTAAAGTTTACACGGCCTTACTTTTCATACAAAATTCTGTAACGCAAAGTTGCGTATCTGAATATACGTTAGTTAAGCGTGACCATGCTCTTTTTATTACCCAAAACTGTGTAATGGCTATGACCTGTATCTTTACTTACATTACTTTTAGGAACCAAGAAACAGAACATTTAAGTAAATTAAAAGTGGGTAGACTCTTTTATCTAGTCCCGTTATTTTATTTTATAGATATACAAATAGGTAAGAAGGTTAATAATAAGTAAAGTGGAAGCTAGAAAACTTTTTATTGAATTTTATCACAGTAACAGGATTTCTATTAATTCTTAACTTGTAGGTATCTTTTTTAATAAATAATACTTATAAGGTCTTATAACAAAATATTATTATCTTTTCTCCCACTCCCTCCCCTCTAGTTAAACATACTCTTAATAAAATTATAATCAATATAGCTCTCCTTGGTTTCAGAGGGTAGGTACGTATCAAAATATATAAAGTTTAAAATTAATAATGGACGAAAATACATAATGGTCATTTGATATAATTATTCTTGGAAATTCTCAACTTTATTACAGGATAAACCAACCATAATAAACCTAACCTAACCTAAACCAATCTGTAGATTACAAGATTAAAAAAGTTCGTGTTATCAATAGTTTCAAAGAAAATTTTAGGATATATTATGACCATCATGCATTTCGTCCATTATTCGTTTTAAACTTTATATATTTTGATACGTTCCCGTTTCAGAAGGTGTTACGTATTATGAAATATAATTATAATGCCTATTTAACATATAACAACAACCTGATTTGAATTAAACTGCACCAAAAGATTTTTCAATTTCGATTCTGCGGGCGAGTTCTGTATGACCTATCTAACGTATTTGAAATACGGGAGATATCCATTACAAGTGCGTACAAAAATCCCAGATACGTTAGTTCGGCTATCGGTGTTTTTATTGAATTATGGCATAAAATAAAAATCTTCGATATGTATCAGATAGTATAGCATCAAAAATGACGATTTAGCACTGTTAAGCGTAACTAACGTATCTCAAGTTACGTTACTTAGGCCAGACACGGCAGTCATGGTAAATTTCGAAAGTAATTTCACACATAAATTTCAAAAACTCAGAGATCCGACCCCATGACTCTCTGCTTAAGAGGCAGTTTATAACACTAAGCTATCACTTCCGTAATGAAGGATATCATCATTATCATCATCATATTTTTTTATTTTATTGATAATGGGAAACAAACATTGTTGTTTTCTGCAGATTAGACCCTACCGTGAGCCAGCCAATGTTGATGGGCAACACAGGGCTGCTCGGTCTGACCAACTACGATTCTCGCAGACGCACCATCGTGCTTCTCCATGGATGGAATAGTGGGACTCATTCGGCCTTCAATACTGTGCTGGTACCAGGTAAGACTCGCCAAGGTATTGCCCGCAGGCTAACAAAGTGGAAAGACGTAACCGTACTATAATAAAAATTGTAAATGGGTCATACTTCATAGAGCCAAACCAAGCTAACTCAGCAGATAATAATATGGTAACACTGTAAATCTATCGCACATTATGAACGTGATCTGACGTTAAACACGCCGATGTAAAGTTGACTAAAATATATTTGTTAGACCCATAACTTTTGTCATGTCCACAGGAGAGACGCTAACAACGAAACTGATTAAGAGTATCCAAGAGTGATTTTCTTTGTTGATTTTCTTCATATATTTATTTATTGATTTTTATCTTCAATGATGTTTACATGACATTACAGTGATAACCAATGCGTCACGAAGCTTAGATTAACGATAATAAAGATTATGTTTCACAAACAAATTAACATATTTTTCATACTAAATACAAACTGAAACATAGAGGCACAGAAAAAAGACCAGCGCTGGGAATCGAACATAGATGGCGCTGTATCGCTGCAGAAGTGATTATAGCAGGCTGAAATGTATGATGCATAGGGAAAATTTGTGTCTACAATCCTGACCAGTGGTGGTGTAGGAATTTAGCACGTGGTACGGAGTGCCAAGGAACTGGGTTCGATTCCCAGCGCTGGTCTTTTTTCTGGTTTTTTTTTCTGTGCATCTATGTTTCAGTTTGTATTTAGTATGAAATATATGGATTTCACGGGATAACCGTAAAAGTAAAAAAAATGGAGTCGAGAAAATAAAAAAAATACAAAAGATACTTCATACCAAACTTGTTAAACAAATTAACCACTATTTCTTTAGGGATATTTTAAAATTCGTCTTCACCGTTTCCCTAAAACGACGGCACACTCACACTACACCCTTTGGCCAGAAGTCGGAGCATAGGAACATCTACTGGTGCTTGGCGGGCACTTTTCTACTCACTCATTCATCCTCTCAATCACTTCTCACTCTTTTTGTTTCTGTATTGTATTGTCCCCAGCTTTTCTATCAGCCGAGGACCTTAACATCATAATGGTGGACTGGACAGCGGGCTCAAACACCATTAACTACATCGCAGCCGTTCAGAACACAAGGCTTGCTGGTAGGTTAATGAAATAATCTGGCCACTGACACATTTATTTAATACTAGTTGCAGCCCACGACGTCGTCTGCAAAGAATTTGGATGTCGCCATCCTGGTACTAAGCACTTTTTCGGTGTGAAAAGTAACTTTCCGTGTGCCAAATCCTTTCACCGTTTTAAATATTTTTATGATATCCAAATCTAAGAATTAGCATAATTGGTCAACACGAGAACGCTTCCTGCTTTTTGGATACCTTTATACTATTTTGGTGTACTTCTCTCTACTCCGGAATCACGCAAAGAATTTTGATTCGGTTTTCACTATCGATTAGATACTTTTTTTATGAAAGTTTTACATACGTATATAATAAAACCTAATTTAAGGGAGAATTAGTTAAGTTTTTATAAAGAAATTCTATAATTAAAGTCACTCCGCATTTTTTACCTGTAATATTATCAAAATTACACCCGTACGAAGCCGCGGGGGGCGTTATTACATTTTTATCATTATTTATTTATTTACTGTCAAGTCATATTCATAACAATAAGAGGTCACATTAGTATAAGCCATAAGTCAGTAGTAGTTAGTGTAATTAGTTTTAATTCGGATATTTCGTCAATTTTGTATATTAAATTAATCTATTTTTAGGCGAGGCTATCGCTCGCTTTATCAACTGGCTGAACAGCGTGACCGGCGCAACCGGTGCCCACTACCACGTCGTGGGACACAGTCTGGGAGGGCACATGGCGGGCATCATCGGGAGAAACGTCGATGGGGTCGTCGCTTACCTAACTGGTAAGCTCTTGTGGCGACCATACAGCACCATCTAGGGGGTCAACGCTTATCTCACCCGTTAGTTCTTGCGGCGACTTTACAGCGCCATCTAGTCTCGAATAGATGAACTGCTGCGGCCAACGGAAGCTTAGCACGTAGTGACGTCATATCCACGGAATAGGAGAGGCGGGGAAATTAACACTTAACCTGAACAAGAAAGCGCAATTTACCGTCATCAAGCGGGCAGTTTGGTGGCTACCGTAAGCTGCAGGCCAATTGTCTAACTCCCTTGCAATCGCCATCGCGTTCATTTTGACAGTTCTTGTATGGGCTGACAATTGGTATCGGAAACAGCCAGCTGTCACAGCCACACAAAAACTGCCATTTCAATCCGATGCCAAGTGTCAAAAAAGCTACACAATTATACTCATTTAAATGGTCTACCTGGGCAATTTTTTTTGTACCTTTAGACTTTTTTTAAATTCGGAAAGTTTTATGTGATTTCTGTTCAGAATCACGAGTTCTTTCGATTCTACTAGGAGAAAAAAAGTGTCCCAAAACTTTCGTATAATTTTCGATTCTTCCATTCAGTTACGGTCATACTTAAAGTCTATGAAAAATGGTAACCGAACGGGAAAAAAAACTTGGGACACTTTTTTTCTCCTAGTAGGATCGAAAGAGCTCCTGATCACAAAATAAAAAGGTACAGAAGTCAATCAAGTGTATGTACTTCAATTTTCATACCTACGCTCGGCGGTCGCTGTAGGGATGTCAATTATGGCATAATTATGCACATAAAACTTATCGTGATAGTGGCACTCGTATCTAGTTGTTTGATTTATTGGTGATATTCAAACGGGAAGAATGGTAATATAAAATAATAATAATAATTAAAATACCTACCCACAAAATTTAGCGTTTGTCAATTTTCACTATCGAAAATCCCTAATAACTTCTAAACGGATTATCCTAGTTACACAATTTCCATTGTCCTATCGGTTTTAGACCTAAACCTATCTAATGATACTAAAAACAACACAATATCTATACAAACAAAAAAACATGTTTTCAACTTACGTAATATTAGTGGCGTGAATTTACCTTACAAAAATGTAGTTAGGTACTTACTTCGTTTATACTGATTCAAAATAGGAAACGATTATTACTTTGGGAGTCGGGGCGAGGTGCTTACCTATATACCTAACTATTCTATGTAACGTTAAAATGAACCATCGAAATACACATAGTGAAAATAAACGGATCACTCACGTCTTAAAACGAGTTTAACTCTCTCTACTCTGGAGGCAGAGTAACCGGTTCCTGAACGTAGCGGCTTGTCAACGGCCAAGGGCGGCTGATAGGTTGCCGGTATACTTGCCGTTTATAAAGGGGGTAACGGATAAAATCGGGCAATTGTTACGCCGGAGATACAGCATCAAGTCGATTTACCGTCCTCATATGCAGCTCAGGCAGTTGGTACGTTCACCGAAGGATAGGGAGCCCTTTAGTGGTCCCGGAGTATATAAAATTCCATGTTCCTGTGGCAAGGATTATATCGGAGAGACTGGACGTAATGTTTCCACAAGGTTATCGGAGCACATACGCAGTATGAAAAAGCAAGACAGCAAGGGGTCTGCGGTGGCCGAACACTCAATGGACTCGGGCTCGACGCACTACATCCGGTTTGATAAGGCTTCCGTACTTGCGAGAGAAAAGTTTTTCATTCCGCGGAAGGTGCGTGAAGCCATCGAGATTGGTCGTCATCCAAATTTTAACCGGGATAGTGGTTGGTCAGTATCCCCGAGTTGGAAAACAGTGTTGAATGTTCGTACTGCGTCAACGGTGAGTGTGGGCGAACCTTTACAAAGTGATGTGGTTAGTGTTGTGTGCTACCCTACATTTGACAATGACAATAAAAGTGATGATGAAAACGGCTGTAGTTGTGTGTCGCTGTCAGTTGCGTCGAGTAGCCGCGCGACCAGGGCGTTAGCGCGCAGTGCACGTTTGGCAGCCGCCGTGACGTGCGACTCCGAGAGGAAGGGCTACGGATTAGCCCGAAACATGTCGAGTTAAACTCGTTTTAAGACGTGAGTGATCCGTTTATTTTCACTATGAGTGAGTCTCACGGTAGTTTCATGTTCATCGAAATACAAGCAGATACCTACTAAACTTACCTCTCTGAAACCACTGGTAGCTTAAAAAACGACCATTCACCGTTTAGGGTTGAATTTAAACAACCGTCCACTGAACAGTTATAACCTTTTGTTTGTTGCTCCATTATTGCACTCGAAAAATTCCACAGACGCGCGACACAAAATAAATAGGTACGCGCGACCACAGCGCGCGCCTCGAAAAATTCCACAGACGCGCGACTACAGCGCGCGCCTCACGCGGATGGCAATCGCGCTCGGACTGATCCGCACTGATCCGAGATATCGTGTCTATGAACAGTGTCTATGTGTGCGTTGCTCGAGCGCACTTTGTATGTAGATTTACTTCTGTACTTTTTTATTTTGTGTCCTGATTCCGAACAGAAATCACATAAAACTTTTCGAATTTATAAAAAAGTCAAAAGGTACCTACAACAAAAAATAAAATTGCCCGCAGATAGTCCCAAAGTTAAGTTAAACCAGGCCTCATGCATGCCATGTACTTACGCGCGATATTTACCTACCGCGGGGACGAACTGCTACGATCGAAATTTCAGTAGCTTGTCACAAGCGCGCGCCGACGCACGTTCATTCGTGTTCCACGGAAAAAATATGCCGCCTGGACTTTTATAAGTGAAAATGGTGAAACAGGGGGCAAACTTTAATATGACTATGCTAGAATTAATAGCTAATATAACAATTTGGAAGTTCGTATCGTGCTGTCCCTCTTACTCTTCTATAAAAAGCTATAAGCGTGAGCGGGATGGCACGATGCGAAGTTCAAAAGTTGACCGTCGTATCTAGTATAACGTTAGGGTACTGTGAGCATGGCAATGTGTTCTGCGCATTACAATAAATATCCTTTTTTGTTAGGATTCCAGAGCTAAAATGGCAAAAACGGAACCTTTATAGTTTCGCCATGACCGTCTGTCCCTTTGTCCGTCCGTGGCTTAGCTTAGGGAATATTAGTGCTAGAAAGTTTGCATGGATATAATATATAGCAACTATCCCGACAAAATGGTAAAACAACATGTAGAGAAAAAAAATTTAATCCAAACTGCCAGCCCTTGTCACTGTCGGCACGCACACATTCTTAAGGAGACGGAGTAGTATAATCTGTGGCTACAATCGCGGTAAGTACCAAGATTTTGTACGGGATGCAGTATCTGTTACGAAGTAACTATTAAGTAATCTGTGGTTAGCCCTACCCGTTTTTTAGCCCTAGAACCCGCCTTCCCCGGCTTTGTGTTTAACGACGACAAGTTCCGCGCCGACGACGGTGGCTACACCGAGGTCATTCACACCAACGCCGGCCTGCTGGGCTACCTCGCTGACCTGGGCCACGCAGACTTCTACCCTAACGGGGGGATCGGCATGCCTGGCTGCAATTCAGCGGAGTGCGATCATGCCAGGTAAATTCATAATAAATAAATAAATAATAAATAAATATCATGGGACAATTCACACCAATTGACCTAGTCCCAAAGTAAGCTTAGCAAAGCTTGTGTTATGGGTACTAAGCAACGGATAAACATACTTATATAGATAAATAAATACTTAAATACATAGAAAACATCCATAACTCAGGAACAAATATTCGTGCTCATCACACAAATAAATGCCCTTACCGGTATTTGAACCCAGGACCTCTTGCTTCGTAGGCAGGGTTACTACCAACTAGGCTAAAGCGGTCGTTAATTCATTTTAATGGAAATATCTCAGTAGTACCAAATGGAACTACTGGTACATAATTTATATCTTACTTCTGTATTCATGATATATTATATTAGTGTGTACCTGCGTGTATTCTTTGTATGTTTATGTATTGATTATGTTAAGTTTATTGGTTTGGGTTTACTTTTGATTTCGACTCTTTTTACTCTGCATTGTATGCCTACTCTTGTCTCTGGTGTCCTGTCAATCGTTCAAAGGTTAACTGGAAGAGATCCCTTTAAGGGATAAGTTCGCCTTTGTACATCTGTTTCTCTTGTTAACTGTTAATTTTCATGTTTTACGTACAATAAAGAGTTTTACATACATACATACATACATATCTAACGTCTACCTCTGTAACTGTCGTAGATTTGCTCGTTGTTCAAAACAAGTTAAAATCACCCTTTTCAAGGCGTACTGTCAGGTATTCTACACGAGCAGTCTATGGGTCAATTACACTCAAAAAGCCTATAACGCCTTCCGTGTTCAGTATAACAACGCCTTCAGGATGTTGCTGGGGTTGCCGCGGTTTTGTAGCGCGTCAGGGATGTTCGCCGAAGAACGGACCGATGACTTCTATGCTATCCGACGGACACGGATCGCATCCCTGTTGGGCCGAGTGCGCGCTAGCTCCAACAGCATCCTGAAGGTATTCGCTGATAAGCCGGACTGTTCTATCCTGAAGACATGGGTGGGAATATTAGATAGGTGATTGACATTCCGGTTAGACAATTAAGTAAATAAAGTGACATAAAATTACAATTCAGTTCCATTTAATAACTACCAATTCATTCAGTTCAATTCACTCATTACAATGATTCAATTTAGTTTAATTCAATTCAATTATAAGTTATAGATATGTTGACATTTAGTAATTTTTAATTTTGATATTATTTATTTATTTGTTTGACTGATTTGTTGGAGCCTAATTACTACCTTTATTAATTTACATATAATTTACGAATAGTAACATAGGTGATAAGAATAATTGTTACTAACACTATCCCTTTATATAATTTTTTCTTTTTATCATCATACTTATTGTGTGCCTATGGATGGAAACGTCTGACCATAAATGATTTTTTTTTTTTTTTTTTAAGTACGACTTTTAACCAAATTCAAAAAAGGATAAGGTTCTATGTTCGGCTGTATGTATGTTTTACATGTATATACTACGATACGAGACCCGTTTTTCGCACAAGTTCTTCGAAGCAACTACTGCGAGTAAACCGACGTCTCATTTTTAACCTAATATTTACTAACTTTAAGTTTTCTAGAACTCGCGTTTTTTCGCCAAAATGAGTGTCAAGCCAAAGTCAGGTGGTTAAAATAAGACGTTGGTTTACTCGCGGTAGTATACGGAACTAGAACTATGGAACTCCTGGGATCTACCCAAAGTCTTATTATTACGGGCCTATTCCTCAGCATGAAAGGTTTGATTTTGATTTTGACAGATCCTACTACTACCTGGCTGAGTCTCTCACCTCCGGTGGTTTCACGGGGCGCCGCTGTGCCACCTACGCGGGGGCGATGACCGGAAACTGTATCCTGAGGGGCACCCTCAACATGGGTGGACTTGTGCCGAAGACTGGGTAAGAAATGGGTTCCGTACCGCTCTGCTTTCAGAGCATGACATGAGTGCGTGTGAGCCAACTTTGGGGGCGGCAGGCGTAAGCTTGCCTTTGAAATCCAAAAGTTTAATGGTTACTTGACCTGAAATGTGTTTTAACACATTCATTTTTAATGATTGTGACATTGGAAGACTATCACCGATATATATATATATATATTTTTTTTTTTAACTATGGGACCCAATACATCCCTGTATTGTTTTTTTATATAATTATTATTATTTTTTATTTAATTCTATATTTGTATGGTTTTTTAGTTTGTAATTTATTATATTTTAATTTGAAAAGATGACTTCCTGCCAAGTTTCTTGCGGCGCATTCTTCTTGGCAATGATGGTCCTTACGAAAGCGCTGGTAGTTTAAAAAAGTGACATGTAAAAGAGCCTTTTGCGGCCTATTTGCAGAATAAACGTTTTGATTTTGATTTTGAAAGGGTAAAAACGGGACCCTATTATTGAGGCTCCGCTGTCCGTCCGTCCGTCTGTCACCAGGCTGTGTGTCATGAACCGTGATAGCTAGACAGTTGAAATTTTCACAGATAATGCATTTCGTTTGCCGCTATAACAACAAATGCTAAAGAACAGAATAAAATAAATATTTAAGGGGGATCCCATGCAACAAACGTGATTTTTTTGCTCGATAGTGATAACGGCAACAGGTAGACGCTTGAAATATTCAAAGAATATTTAGTTATATATTCACTTTAAAAATAAATATATATTAAATTAAAATAAAACAAATATTTAAGGGGCTTAACAACAAACGTGATTTTTTTTGCCGTTTTTAGATAATGGTACGGAGCCCTTCGTGCGCGAGTCCGACTCGCCCTTGGCCGGTTTTTTACTTCTCATGCTTGTAGAGCTGGTATTTGAGCAGCAAAAAACACTTTTTTAACCCCCGACACAAAAAGAGGGGTGTTATAAGTTTGACCGCTATGTGTGTGTCTGTCTGTCTGTCTGTATGTCTGTCTGTGGCATCATAGCTCTTAAACGGGTGCACCGATATGGATGCGATTTTCTTTAATAGAAAGCAGGTTTCTTGGCGATGATTCTTTGATATGTTTCATCAAAATCGGTTTAGCCGTTTCAAAGTTATCAGCTCTTTTGTTAGCTGGCTGCCTAGGCTGGCATTGACTTAATGTTCAAACATACGAGTGACATAATTGCGGTGGGGGTTTTTAAATTTTTAATTTATAGTTATGTGCTTAGTGCATAAAAATAATCTTCGTCTTAGACCAAGACAATCAGGGCAAACAGCCACGAACAATAGAAATTTGTAAAATACAAGTAGGTATCTTGATTTTTTTATAGTCTTTAAAAATATACATATAAAATATTGCTGGTTAATATCCTTGCAATCGAAGTGACAAGCATACTTAGTGTAAAACTCGAATATTTTTCCCTCGACGTGTCTCGGTCTCGGATGGCTTATGAACGTCTCGGATAAAATGGCTCGTTTTATGCTCATCTACTATTTGCAACATCCTTTACCTTTACAGTTAAATAGCAGTATTTTGAAAAAAGAAATCATATTCGATAATTATTTTACTTTCAGATCTTCTGGTATCTTCTACCTGGAGACAAATGCCGCACCGCCGTTTTCAAGAGGCTGAATAAAACCAAAAAAAAAACTACCTATTAAGTTTTACGAAGTACGATATTAATGTTGAGCCCAATATAATACAAATATTCGTTATTGATCACCAAAAGCAGTGCAGTGACATTACAAAAATAAAAATTCACACAAAAAAATAATATTAATAAAATTGAGCACGCTTTTTATTTCCCATTTCCTATCGTTTAAGGCGCAAGCCACACAGAAGAGACGTGGGACGGGGGCGCGTCGCAGTCCGCGTCGTTTGTCCGCAGGCCGCGTCTCCGCCCCGTCTCTCCTGTCTTCTTTGAATCGCGACGCTTCTGTACATTTTGTATGAAAACTGATTCAAGGGGCGCTGCTTCGATCAACAATACAACGTTAGTTGTTAGTTAACATATAATATATCTACAAAGGGTAGGTATAAAAATAGCCTACGACCTATTTATTCTTAGACCTACCGAGTATGGAGAAAAAAGTGTCATAAAATTCGGTCGAGCCGTCTCAGGAGTTCGATAACTAACACCGTGACACGAGATTTTTAAATATTAGAATAGAATAGAATAGAATAGAATAGAATAGAATAGAATAGAATAGAATACGTTTATTTGTGGAACATAGGTGTACATAATCGGTCTTAAAAGTATAACATTCAGGAATCTCTATGTTTTGCCAGTAGGCGTACAAATATTTCTGCTTTCCTTTAACAAGTCATTAAGTCTAAATACAATTAATAGATTATGTTCTTATGAAAGTCACACACGGTATTCTATGACAAACGAACGTTGGAATGAAAAATGGTATTATGGGAAACGAAACGATACGCTGTGAAAAATACTGAACCGATTATGAAAATATTTTAAACGGTTCATTTTTAACCCCTGACACAAAAAGAGAGATGTTATAAGTTTGACCGCTATGTGTGTGTCTGCCTATGCCATCATAGCTCTTAAACGGGTGAACCGATTTGGACGTGTTTTTTTATTTGAAAGCAGGTTTCTTGGCGATGGTTCTTAGATATGTGTCATCAAAATCGGTTCAGCTGTTTCAAAGTTGTCAACTCTTTTATTAGCTGCGGAAGGGATCTTAGACGCATAATGGGCATTTACTCTATCTTCAAACATGTGTGACCACAGATGTGTGACCTAATCGCGTCGGTGGTTTTTTAAATTTTGAATATTTATTATTATTACTAGCCTATTCTGTCCCACTGCTGAGCAAAGGCCTCCCCCCAACATTTCCACTGCTCTCTGTCCGCTGCATACGAGGACCAATCCTCCGTGAAGAAGTCCAGTTCATCTCGCCATCGCCGTCTGGGTCTGCCAGGTCGCCTTTTCGCGTTTTTGGGTTTCCACTCGGTGGTTATCTTGGCCCACAACTCGTCTGGCATGCGGCAGACATGGCCAGCCCAGTCCCACTTCAGCTTAGACGCCGTTCGACCTGCATCAGTGATCTGAGTCATGGAGCGCAGGTCGGTGTTCCGGATCCGATCCATTAATTTAATACCTAGCATGCTGCGCTCCATGGCCCGCTGGCAAACCCCGATTTTGGACTTCAGAGCTTCCGTCAAAGACCAAGTTTGAGCACCGTAGGTGAGAACTGGTAGTACGCACATGTCCATGAGTTTCTTTTTTAAGGAAATTGGGAAGTTACCCTTCATGAGATGTTTCATGGACCAATAGCTCCTCCAGGCGTTTTCTGTCCGTCTTTCGACTTCTTTTTCTTGCCGTGCCTGGAAGGAAACTAATTGGCCCAAGTAAATATACTCATGGACATATGCGATCTGTTCACCGTTTCTCTCTATCCTACGTTTGGTGCTATTTGTCATTAACTTGGTCTTTGACATATTCATCCTTAGTCCAATCTCGAGGCTCGCCTTGCTTAGATCACTAAGCATGCCTTCGAGGTCGGCGGCTGATGAGGAGAAGAGGACTATATCGTCGGCGAATCGAAGATTAGTTAACCTTCGATCACCGACGACCAGTCCCCTGCTCTCCCAGCTCGGCGCTAGCTTCCGAAAGACCTCTTCGAGAGTGCTGGTAAAAAGCTTAGGCGATAGCGGGTCTCCCTGTTTGACTCCTCTTTGTATAGGGAAGGAAAGTCCTGTTGAGTCTAGTTTTATTGCGGCTGTACTATTGGTATATATGGCTTCGAGAAGATTAATGTAGGCACGTTCAATGGTTTGAATGTGTAATGCTTCGAAAATGGAAGAATGTGTAAGGCTGTCAAAGGCTTTAGAGTAGTCGACAAAGGCAAGGTAAAGGGGGGAGTTATATTCCTGACATTTCTCCAGTAAGACTTATAGGGCGGTAATTTCCAATATCAGTCTTGTCTCCCTTCTTGTACAATAGGATGATATTTGAGTGGCACATATCTTTAGGAAAACTACCAGTTTTTAATATATTATTAAAGAGCTTAGTAATACGGGGAATTAGTTCTGGCTCTCCAACCCTCAGAGCTTCAGTTGTGATACCATCCTCACCTGGGCTTTTACAAAATTTCATTTTACGAAGGGTAACATATACTTCCTCAGTTGTTATCGGCGGGATGTCGTTAAAGTAATAATGAACTGTCAGGCAATAAAGTAAATAATGAACTGTCAGGCATTGAATGGGAGCGCGAGTTTTTGCAGCGCTCTGTTGATGAATCACTGGACTTCTTTTACGCAACTTTTAGAAGTATGAGAGATAGGTTTATTCCCAGTAAAACAATCAAACCTGACACACATCCGGCATGGTATTCTTTTGGACTTAAAAAATGTATCAAAGAGAAACATAAGTTTTTAAAAAAATATAAAACTTACAAAAATAGGTCTGACTTCATTTCTTATTGCGTATTGAGGGACAGAGTTCGTAAATTGGAACAGGAGTGCTTTAATTCATATATCAAACGTGTTGAAAGTAACATTGCTAAGAATCCGAAGCAGTTCTGGTCGTTCATGAAATTGAGATCCAGCTCTAATGCTATACCGAGTAGTTTGAAATACGGTGACAGGCAGGTTAATAATGGTACTGATATATGTGAAGCTTTCTCAGATTACTTTTTTTCCACTTTTTCCACGTCAAGCGGCAATAACCCTACGCCTAGTTCAACTCACGATCCATTTCCTGACCCCACGGCTAGTTTGAGCGGTATTCAACTGAATTCAGCAATGATTACTAGTATACTGCTCAAGCTTGACCCATCGAAATCGGCTGGTCCTGATGACATGCCAGCTCAGTTTTTAATAAATTGTGCGAGAAGCTTAGCGAAACCCATCTCTTTGTTGTTCCAACGTTCTCTCTCTGAGTGTTACGTGCCACTATTGTGGAAATCTGCCTTCGTTACTCCAGTTCACAAAAAGGGACCCAAAACCGATATAGAAACTTATAGACCAATTTCTAAATTATGCATAGTCGCAAAGGTATTCGAGAAAATCGTATATGATCAGGTCTACATTGCTTTAAAGAATTCTTTCAACCCGAACCAGCATGGTTTTTTACAACGTCGCTCTACTGTGTCCAATCTTGTCCTGCTGAACGAGTATGTTACTGAAGCAATGGACAGTGGTTATCAGGTCGATGTAATATACACAGACTATAGCAAGGCATTTGATAGGATTGACCATGCAATATTGATTTCGAAGTTATATGCTATTGGTATTCATGGTGACCTACTGAGATGGTTTTCTTCGTACATTACTGATAGATCGCAAGCTGTTGTTATTAACAACTACATTTCTAAGTGGGTGGCTATCCCTAGTGGCGTACCGCAGGGATCTTTACTCGGTCCGTTATTATTTAACATATTTGTTAATGATATAAGCGAGTGTTTTGTTCACTCGCAGCTTCTTTGTTTTGCTGATGACATGAAAATCTTTGCGAAGATAGGGTCGACCTGTGACTCGGATTTGGTTCAGGCGGATCTCTCTCGTCTGGATGAGTATTGTCGGGTTAATAGGTTAAGTCTTAACCCGTCTAAGTGTTTTGCGGTAACCTTTACACGTCAACGGGAACCGATTGCTGTTGCCTATACGTTGAAAGGTCATGTTCTAAAGAGAACATCCTTTATGAAGGACTTGGGTGTAATACATGACTCGAAACTTCTTTTTGATAGACATATTGATAACATAGTTAGTAGTGCTTTGAGGTCGTTAGGCTTTATAATGCGTAGCTCATCACAATTTACTCAAGCGAAAACACTTAAAGTACTATATTGCACTTATGTCAGAAGTAGACTGGAATATGCTTCTCAGATATGGAATCCCTGTTATAAAACATATGCGGACCGAATTGAACGTGTCCAGATGAAATTTATTAAATATCTATGTTTCAAACTTAAATGTCCCTATAAATCGTCCAATTATATTGAAATATGTAAAAAACACCACCTTATTCCTTTGCACCGCCGCCGTGATATAGCCGACATTACTTATATTCTTGGCATCATCAGTGGCAGTACAGACTGTCCTGATTTGCTTTATAAATTGTCCTTTAACACGCCAATTAAACTTAGAAGATTCAATCCCCCTATATTTCTTAAATTCACATCGACTAGATACAGGCAAAACAGCTTTCTCAGGCGTGCTAGTGGTAATCTAAACAACCTGGTGAAGGAGATGGATATTGACATATTCAACTGTAGCATCCCGTCGGTGAGGCAGGGATTGGCGATGAGGTGCTTTGATTGAGCGTGCCGTTAGATTGCTGCGTTATATGTATTAGTTTGCTGTAGTCCCTACTCCTTTTTAATCAGATACCTGCAAAATGTTCAGTAAATGTGTATCTTGAATTGTGAGAATTCCATTTGAGATTTTGTGGTGTTTTGTTTTGCATGATGTGTCGATTGTCTTAGTGCGCGACACCTCGTTTAAGTTTAAGCTTAAACATATATTCAGTTACTATCTGTGAGATCCTGTAATTGGCTCTGTGTTACTACTGATAATACCTATATTATGTTATAGGCTGTTGGTTCTCCTTAATAAATAAATAAATAAATAAATAAATAAATAAATAAATAAGTCTCTGTTCGGTGTACCGAGATTAGGCCGAGATGAGTCCGAGTACAAGTTTTTATAGTACTTAGTCGCAATGTCTAAAACCTTACATCGTTCGCTCTGCTCCACACCGTTGTCATCTTTTAGGCGGGTTATCCAAGATTTACCAGACGAAGCCACATGTTTAGCAGCTCTTAGGGATCTATTTTTGGTTAAGGCTATTTAAATCAGTTTTGTTTTATAATTTCTTAAGTCACTCCGAATTTTTCTTTTGATTATTTTATCTATTTTTCTATATTCTGCATTATTATTGATTTTGTTTACTGTTTGCCTGTCTTCTATTAATTTTATAGTTTCATCGGTTAATTTTTTGTATTTATTTTTCGTAGCTTTTATCTTGTTACTAGCTTGCTTTATACTCTTCTTTATATGTTCGTATTGGTCGTCAACACTATTGTCCTGTAAGTTATCTAAAATGCTAAAATAATTATTTAATTCTAGATTGAATACTTGTTTCTGGTTTATCAAAGTAAGTTTTTCATGCCTTCTAATACAGTTCTTCAAAATTAATTGTTTATGATAGATTTTTTGACTGAATAAAATCCTGGCGCGGAGTGGTCTGTGGTCTGAACTGAATTTTATGTTGTTTATGGTTTCAATGTTTTTAACAATTTGTTTATTAGAAGCTAAGCAGTAATCTATTTCATTTCTGGTACGGCAATCAGGAGAAATCCATGTCCAAGGACGCTGAGCTTTTTTAGAGTAGTAACTATTGGCGATATGGAGATTTTGACCAAAGGCGAACTGCATAAGGCGTGAACCACGAATATTTCGGTCACCAAGACCATGTGGTCCTATTATATCAGCGTTATCCAGATCTTGCCTTGCTCCCACTTTGGCGTTAAAGTCACCTAGCACTAAGTTGTAAGTGGATCGGTGCTCATCGCAAGCTTTATTCAGGACGTCGTAGAAGTCTTCTACTTCACTATCTGAGTACGAAGTTGTAGGTGCATACACTTGAACAATGGACAAAATTTGTTTATCGGTGATTCTAAATTTTAGTATTGCAATCCTATCGGAATATGCTATGAATTCGATAATGTTGTCCTTCCATTTTTTAGTTATACTTTTTAAAGCGTACTTTGTACCTAGTCCTCTAAAAAATCTATTTGTCACAATGATATTTAATTAAATTAATTATTACCACCTGCAAAATAACAATCTAATCTCGCTTTTCATAGGTCTGACGTAGTTATTTTTTTGTCTTTAAGTAAACAGCTTACCTAATCTTCGCAAGGCGGCTGGCAAGAGCTGGATAAGAGTGGCCGAGGATCGTGCTCAGTGGCGTACCATGGGAGAGGTCTATGTCCAGCAGTGGACGAGCATAGACTGATGATGATGATGATGAAACAGCTTAATGTTATCCACTGCCGGGAACGCATATATGTATCTGTTTTCCGTACCAAGGAAGTGTTGCCCTCGTACAGTCGGTTCCCTAACATAATTGGGATTGCCTATTTTTTTGTAATGTATAGTAAATCGAAAGCCATTTCGAGATAAATGGTTTTTAAATCGTTTTCTGTAACTACAATAAAGAAATACTTAATGGAATTTGTAGCACGACAATACTAGATGTCGTTAGCAGTCCTCCAATATGCAGTCATCTCGCACCACCTGCGCTATACTATACTACATACATCATTTACGCTGCGCTCCAAGAGATGGCGCCACAAGGCAAATTAGATGGCGCTAACGTTTGGTCGACGCAGAAACATGACCTCAACACAAGCCATCGTAAACACATGCTTGCATACTCTGCGCTCTCACCCCAGTGAGACGTTTTACGGCACTTTCACACGGGCAACGTCCCGTTTTTTGCGGGTTCGGTTTTTTACAGGATCCCGTTTAGTAGCATACGTGCTACTGTAGTAACATTCACACGAGCTACTAAACGGGACCCTGCAAAAAACCGAACCCGCAAAAAACGGGACGTTTTAGTATCTAATTGTGTTGAGCCTACTGCCAATGTTTTAGGGTACTTCCACCTCTGTTGGGATATCCAAGGACAATAACAGTTGCTCTCTTGTAGATTGTATACTAGTATTTGTTATAATAAACCTTCATACGTATCTTGGGTTCTCTTCGTTTCCCCGCCGTTTCCCCGCGATACAAATTCTAAATAATGATACTCAACACCGATTATAAGTATAACTTGGACCGTCAACGACATTTACTTCAATGTCAGATGAAGATCTTCAATATTTGCAGCAATATTTGGGTGGCAGGCACACGAGGCGCGCTCGCCGCCCACACCTCTCCCGGCCCCCTTTGTCGTCATACCCCCCAGCCCCTGTACGGCGTGGGTGAGGACTCACTTAAACGGTTTAGCTATAGCACGTTTGCTAGGGGAGCCGTTCAATCGTCATACAAACCTTTGCATAATTCATTATTTGTCCGAAATGATCATTTTGCATAATCGCTTTTTACTCTGAATCCATTAATTATTCAGGAATTTGAAATGGTTATCGTGTAGGATTCTATAGGTTAGGTTAGGTTTGTTTTATAACAATTCTGAATAATTAATGGATTCAGAGTAAAAAGCGATTATGCAAAATGATCATTTCGGACAAATGATGAATTATGCAAAAGTTCTTATGACGAACATTACACACCCGTTTGCTAGACCATACATGGGAAAGGCCTAATGCATCACTAACCTAACCTAATAAATATTATTTGAATGAAAATTTTGCATTTAAATTTTGTATACCTTATCTTAATTATATTATTTAAATTAAGCTAGTTTTTGGTTATCAACAGAACTACTGTAATCTTAAGAATTAACATTTATCTAATCTTATAAATAGAATTGATGATTTAATTGTTTCCGATTGATTTTTGTCAGTCCACTATCGAAAATGGCGACCGGTGCTGTACTCTTTGCTTTGGTTCTAGCTGTGGCATCAGGTAAAATAATAATTACATTTTGTTTATATTCGTGTCCTCCTGAAACCCACGAAAATTTTGTTTCAATGAACTTTAAACTTTATGTCACTTTTGAGTTTTTTTTTTAAATTATTTATAAATTTATTCTCGCCAAACTGTTACGTTTGAGGGCGAGACGCGCTCAGTTTTTATAAAATTAACCTATTAAACTTATCCTATAAAATAAACCATTAAACAGCTTCAGAAAAGAAACAAATAAGTAGGTAGGATAGGTACTTAACTATGAAAATTCGAGAAGACATTCCTTTAGTTTGGTCTTTAGCGTGGGTTTACTTAATCTAGGACTTTGTCGTAGCAACGTAATCTGGTTGAATATTTTTGGTACTACGTACTTTGAGGTTCTTTTGCCAAATAGTTTTTCATTTTTGGCTGCACAAGCTTTTTTTTCTCTTACACTCCTGGTAGGTATTATACACCGTGAAATTTTAGTGGTTGTTTTCCCGAAACGAGGTGATTTAGTTTCGATTGTACAATCGATTTATAATTACTATTTTGACTAGAGTCAAAAATCCAATTGCGAAAAACGAAAGTCGAAAATGACCGGCAAACCAATAGTAACGCTTCGTTGGTACAAGTAGCGTACGATCGTATGATAGGTTGGGTACCAACGAAGCGTTACTATTGGTTTGCGGTCATTTTCGACTTTCGTTTTTCACAATTGGATTTTTGACTCTAGTCAAAATAGTAATTATAAATCGATTGTACAATCGATACTAAATCACCTCGTTTCGGGAAAACAACCACTAAAATTTCACGGTGTATTTATTGTTAGTTAATAATTTGTACTTTTCACTGTAATAATGCTCTAATCCTAACAAGTATGACTTTCTTATCCACGGAGTGAGATCGATGTCACATTAGAATTAGTCCTTTATATAGGACTTACTTTACTTTTGGCGTTCCTGGATAGCAGTTCATTCCTATCCTCTCGCTAACGATCGAATTACCGCTCACAAACCGTAATGGCCGTTCCTGAATTTAGCCCCGTATGTTATTTTATTATAAATTCTAATAACCTTCTGATTCCAGCCCTGCCACCCCAAGACCCTGTTCTCCGCAAGCTGGACCCAGGTCCTCGGTACCAGCATGTGGCTGACGGGGAGGGGAAGCTCCATCTCGTCGACATGTGGCAGAAAGCTAGCGACATCTCTGAGTCGGCGAGATACAATGCTGACTCTCAGAACGTGTATCATCTGTTCACCAGGTAAGAAACTGTTTTGCAGTAGAATAGAATAACAGCACTATAATTAGGGACTCTCCGCTCGAAGTTGTTGACGACTATATCTACCTGGGACACACAATCCAATTAGGCTGCATATCCACCGGAGCTGTGCGAGGATGCGTTGCGAGGGATGTGTTTATCATGAACCAATAGAAACACTTCATTCACTTAGGACCTTTTAAATGAAGTATTTCTATTGTTTCATGACAGACATATCCCTCGCAACGCATCCTCGCACAGCTCCGGTGGATACGCAGCCTAATTGGATTGTGTGTCCCAGGTAGATATAGTCGTCAACAACTTCTTCGCAAACGCAGTCTTCGGTGGGTTCAACTTCGAGAAAGAGGTCAATCGACGAATCTGACTCGGCTGGGCAGCGTTTGGGAAGCTACGCAATATCTTGTCATCCAACATACCGCAATGTCTCAAGTCAAAAGTCTTTGACCACTGTGTGTTGCCAGTGATGGGCCTCATAAGGAAACTCAAAGTCACTCATGGGTCAATGGAGAGGGCTATGCTCGGAGTTTCTCTGCGGGATCGCATTAGAAATGATGTAATCCGCGCAAGAACTAAAGTCACCGACATAGCTCGAAGGATCGCCAAACTCAAGTGGCATAGTGGGCAGAGCACATCGCTCGTAGAACTGATGGCCGATGGGGCAAAAAGGTTCTCGAGTGGCGTCCACGGACCGGAAGACGTCGTGCAGGTAGGCCTCCAACAAGATGGAGCGACGACCTGGTTAAGGTTGCGGGATCGCGTTGGATGCGGATGCACGGGACCGATCTGTTTGGCGAGCCTTGGGGAGGCCTATGTTCAGCAGTGGACGTCTTTTGGCTGAAATGATGATGATGATGAATAGCACCATTGCACAGTTATACAGTAAACTAGCTTTTGCCCGCGACTTTGTCCGCGAACAAATAAATTTTATGGTCAACTCAGGATCTCTGTCACGCAAGAAATTCCAAATTTTTTATTACCATTATTATTATTACTAGCTTTTGCCCGCGACTTCGTCCGCGTAGAAGTAAAAAATGATTCTAATAGGATTTTTAATTGTTTTTTTTCGTTATTAATTTTGTTATCCATCGCGTTTTGTTATTATTCGTTTTGTTTTGTTGTCCATCGCGGTTCAACGTAGCAATGCAGCTAGTGAATTGGGCGCCTTTGTGTGACTGACAGCATTTAATGAATTGTATTTTATATTGTGATGTGATAATTTAAAAATAAATATACTTTGATTATTATGTTCAAATGTATGAATACTTATAAAATATATTAATTTTTACTATAGTGTAGGGATTTAAAGGTTAAATAAACATGAAATGAAATTTTATTATATTTTATGAACACGAAGCTCGGCCTTTGATCTGGTGACAGAAAGGTACACGGGGGGTATAATCTTTTTCAAACGAAATTTTATTGAAATACTTCACCTACCGCAGTATTTTTTATTTTGGTTTTCTGTACCAAATTTGGCATATAGGTTGCCATTTCGATACACTTCAAATACAAATGGGTATATTTGACCGGCTGCAACTAACTCGCAGAAACTGCCATATGTAGGGTGTTGTAACATATTATCTAATGTATACTCTTCTTTTGTCCCATGATTGTTGCCATGACGGTCATGAGACATAACAGCAAATTCATCCCAATTATTCGTCACATGTCGCACAATTTCTTGACGAATATCCATTGAGCGTTCTTGTGTGCCGTACAACAATTAAGAAAACGTGCGGAAAAGGCATGCGCCATCCCCCACTATTGGTACAATAGTAAGGTTTATTCATTTCCCATTGATGTTAACCACCTCAGCTCCCATTTTTTTTAAAATAGACACACAGATGAGTTTAAATTAATTACACTTAAAATATTCTAATGAAATAGTGACAACGAACTTCCAAACAAATTATACAGCAATCGCAAATATTCGCTAAGTAGGTAATCTAAGAGATTTCCAAGGAATTTTCTAAAGAAAATCTAGGTATAAGGTAAGTTTTTCATTCAAATATCCAAGAACAAATAAAATTGAAATTTCGAATTCTAAACCGATTTAAATATTGTTTTTTTTTTCGTATGTTTTATAAAGCTGCGTTTTCACTGAGGGCTGATTTTTCAATAAACGCATAAATGTCATCAACTGGTTAAATTATAGAATAAGTTGACTAAATAAGTTGACTGACAGCACTGCGTCAGTTGCACACTGTATGCATGACGCTACAATTTAGCCGCTTTACACATTATCCGTCAGATAATATTTATTCGATGATTGAAAAATCAGCCCTAAGTGTTCTGAACAGTTCTGAGCGAGCGAACGTGTTTATTCAGTGATAATCGGCTGTATGCTTAGTATAAGTTTTACTTCACCAAAATAATTCTCGATCGCGTTTACGTAAAAATTTCAATTCTATGGAAACATGAACGCGCGGCCGCGGAGGCGCTGTCCATGTTTCCCTAGTAATTGATTTTTTTACGTAAACGCGATCGAGAAGTATTTTGGTGAAGTAAAACTTATACTAAGCGTACTGGACGCGGCTCGCTCACTCATTCATCCGAGCGAGCGGTTGCTCTGTACCACTACCATGAGTTTACAATGACCGTACTCGATAGCGACTGCGTAGATGATTTATGATTTATGACTCCATACAAATCATTTACGCAGTCGCTATCGAGTACCGTCACTGTTAACTCATGGTAGTGGTACTGTGCATTCGCTCGACATTGTACGTGTTCGGTGGGTCTCCGATCTTTGTTTACGATTTTGTTATAAACAACTGTTCTCTTTCCTCATTGAATGAAAACGGACATTTTCTAATTTGAGCGAACATCGGCAAAACCGCAATCATATTTGCTCTAAACAAATGTTTGTTCAGAACGTGAAAACGCGGCTTAACCAAGATGTCTAGTCCGTACCATTTCAAATTTCGAACTCTACGTTCCTATGAAGCCGTGTCGTCGGATCGAGTATTCAAACATGTGTCAAAATAAAATGTAATTTAAATCAAAAGCACTAAGGAGTATTGATATCATCTTCGAAGCAAATCACCCCCAAAATAACTTTCTACTCCTTTTTAACCCCGTCAAGGGATGAATTTCAATAAAATACGAAACACGTCTTCCATCAATTCTGTTATAAGAATGTTTATGCAAAATTTGAAGTAGATTGGAGCAAGGAATCACGTTATCCCATACAAACTTTGCCCCCCTTTTTTACCCCCTTAGGAGTAGAACTACGAAAAATCCTTTCTTATCGGATGCCTACGTCATACAAAGAACAGACCCTCCAAGTTTCAGGTCTCTACGATCAGCGGTTTAGGCTGTGCGTTGATCCGTCAGTCAGGACAAAGGATTTTATATGTATAGATTATGATCTTAAAGAAACAGGATCCCATTAAATTGAATTTCTAAATCCCGTTTTTATCTTTAAACATGAAACTACCGTGAGAATCTCTCATAGTGAAAATAAACGGATCACTCACGTCTGAAAACGCGTTTGTCGAGTTAAACTCGTTTTAAGACGTGAGTGATCCGTTTATTTTCACTACCCGTTTTTACCCTTATCACAAAGGATTTTCTGAAAATCTTAAAATAAGTTTTTTACTGTTATGAACACCTACTAGCATGACAAATTTCAAGTCTCTAATAATTATAATTACGGAATTAGGGCCACTTTGAAGCGAAGATATTAATAGAAGGTAAAAATGTTGTAGTTCATTGATTTTGATGCCAACGAACCTTTTCTACCAAAAGTCTTTAACCAGTGTGTGTTGCCAGTGATGACGTATGGCACTGAGACGTGGCCGCTAACGATGAGTCTCATTAGAAAAAGTCTTAAGTCAATAATTGGTCCCAAGTATTGCTATACTTACCGGGAGGGGCTGGACATAATTGTGGTATTTTATGTGGAAATTAATAAATATTTTTGTATTTTTTTTGTATTTTGTTTTTTTTGTATTAGAAAGCTCAAGGTCACTCAGAATGCGATGGAGTGCTATACTCAGAGTTTCTCTGCGGTATCACATTAAAAATGATGAAACCCACGCAAGAACTAAAGTCACTGGCATAGCTCGAGGAATCGCCAGACTCAAGTGGCAGTGGGCAGCGCTCGCTCGTAGAACTGATGGCCGATCTGACTTTTTAGTTGAAGTTGCAGGAAGTACCGTAGGTAGATCTCTAACGAGATGGAGCGAGGGCCTGAAGCCGTATTGTCTAACTTTCTGACACCATCTTATACCGCATGACAGAAAGAGATGGTGAATGCCATAGCAAGCGTACGAGCGTTAGATAATAAGCTTAAGGTTGCCAGTTGGATGCGGATGGCGCAAGATCAGTCTGTTTGGTGAACCTTGGTAGACCTGTATTCAGCAGTGCCGTGTTACGGCTGAAATGATAAATAATAAATAATAATAAATAAACATCACGGGACAATTCACACCAATTGACCTAGTCCCAAAGTAAGCTAGGCAAAGCTTGTGTTATGGATACTAGGCAACGGATAAACATACTTATATAGATAGATACATACTTAAATACATATTAAACACCCAAGACCCGACAACAAACATTCGTATTTTTCATACAAATATCTGCCCCGACACGGGAATCGAACCCGGGACCTCAAGCTTCATAGTCAGGGTCTCTAAGTTCTCTAACCATTAGGCCATCTGGTCGTCTATGATGATGTTGATAAACGTTTTCAGATTGAACCCTACAGTGAGTCAACCAATGTTGATTGGCAACACTGGTCTCCTTGGTTTGACCAATTACGACCCAAGGCGCCGCACCATAGTCCTTATCCATGGGTGGAACAGCGGGACCCACTCGCCGTTTAACACTGTACTGGTTCCAGGTAAGATTCAAAATAAATCAAAAATATCTGTAAGTACTTAGGCCGTTAAGGGCTCTTCTATACTTGAAAGGTTTAGATAATTAACTAAATGTAAACAAAATAATGTCAACTGATGTCTTAAATACCGTAATTCTCCCATTAAACTATCTAAACATTTACATTTCTGTATTAAAATACGTTAGTCTAGTTTGTATTCTACTACAATGATAGATAAATAAAATGCTATGAATCCTTGAATGTGCCAAATTTGGAAACTGAAGTTTTTTTACATTTAGTTAACCACCTAAACCTTTCAAGTATAGTGTAAAAAGCCACCACAAACCAATGCGTGTTCAATATAGATACATTTTATTGCTACCTAAAGTTAACAACAAAATGTATACAAACAGTGCTTTCATTTCCGCTATCAAGATTTTTAATAAACTCCCCATTGAAATCAAAATGTTGGTTGGTAACAAATTTAAAATCCAACTACGCAGCTGGCTTACTGAAAAAGTTTTCTACAACTTAAAGGGATTCTTAGATGACAAAGATTCGTGAGAAGACCTGTACGCACTTCTTCTTCTTCTTCTTCTTCTTGAGGTGCCATCTCCTACCGGAGGTCGGCTATCATTAGTGCTATCCTTATCTTTGACACAGCAGCTCGGAACAAGGATCTTGTGCTAAGGTTGAACCAAGTCCGGAGATTCTTAAGCCACGAAGTACGCCTTCTTCCGGGGGGTCTCCTTCCCTGGATTTTCCCTTGCATAATAAGTTGGAGTAGGTCATATTTATCATTGAGCATTATGTGACCAAAGTACTGCAGCTTGCGCTTCTTGACTGTTTTCAAGATCTCTACCTCTTTGTTCACCATCTCCAAAACTCTTACATTCGCACTTGCGAAGAAATTAATGGTGAGTGTGAAGTTCCCAATTCACACCGGGCGCGCGGGGAAACAACGGCCCAAGCCCTCTCACTCTGGGATTTGTTTTTAACTAATTCTTATTCTGATATTATTTATTTTTATTAGCAGTTACGTCTGCTCACCGAATCTAAGATTTAAAAGCGAAAAACTTTTCCGGGTGCGCCGGTGGGACTTGAACCCACGTCTCCTGGGTATGTGCCCCAACCTGGGTGTTCGTGAAAACTATCGATGGAAGCGGTAACGAAAAGAGGGTAGCGCAAGGAGACAAGCGCAAAAAAACACACAGCATGCCAAAAAACCATCAGGCATAAAGGGTAGCCCCACCCAAAATATGGCATCCAAAGCCACACAATGGGCCCAAAAGATCTCCGACCCACCCTTCCATCGCAGGGCAAAAGAAAGGAAGCCCGTAGTTATAGATAAATGCATATGACAGGAAATCCCACCAACCCAACCAATAGCTCTAAGTAATAGTACAGAAACGGGCGAGGGTCGGTCAAGGAATAAACCAACGGGTAAAAACATAAAAGACCGACCTAAGCACCCCCCAGTGCCCAGCGGGAGAATGCATGCTCCTCTCCCGGCCTTCCAGCAAATGGCTGAGGCAGGACACTGTAGGTAGATTAAGTCCCCTCCCTACCCCTCCCCTCCTCAAAATATAAAGCACACGTTTTTTGTATTAATAATCAATAGAGAAGGGGACTTGTGACCGGGTTTTTTAGTCCGTGCAAGTCGGACACTGTCTGGGCCCTCCATTCCCAGTTCGTCCGAAGGGATTTTTCCCGAGTACAAGTCACTCTTCCTACCCTAAAGTAAAAAATAGCAAAGACTTCGCGTCTTTGGCCCCTCTGGCGACTCATTCAAAAAAAAAAAAAAACCTGGGTGTTCTACCAACTGAACCACGTCGCGTCGTCGCATCGTCGTTGGATGCGACGTGGTTCAGTTGGTAGAACACCCAGGTTGGGGCGCATACCCAGGAGACGTGGGTTCAAGTCCCACCGGCGCACCTGGAAACTTTTTCGCTTTTAAATCTTCTTATTCTGACTTCTTTATTCACAGCTTTCTTGTCTGCTGAGGACCTGAACGTGATCATGGTGGACTGGACAGCGGGCTCAAACACCATCAACTACGTCGCAGCGGTCGAGAACACAAGAATCGCTGGTGCGTTAACAAACTGCTTCCTGAAACATGTAGCAGTCTTACCACTTCTATTAATATTATAAATACATTTATTTAAAACAACATAAGACACAAATATTTTTACAAAAGGACAATACGAAGGCTAACGATAGAGTGTGTCATTGCGGTTGTAAATTGGACACTGGCTCAGCATAATGCTGAGGCGTTTATAACACCCCAGCGCTGATGAAAAGCCAGGACATAAATTACAGTGCAATCTGCTAGACTGTGGAATCGATTACCTACCTCCATTAGGCAATCCCCCTCCGTGGTGTCTTTCAGGGAAGCTTTGAAGAGGATGTGGCTCACACCTTCTCTTTAATATATTGAGAACACTGCTTATTTTATTTATTTGACGACCAGATGGCCTAGTGGTTAGAGAACCTGACTACGAAGCTTGAGGTCCCGGGTTCGATTCCCGTGTCGGGGCAGATATTTGTATGAAAATACGAATGTTTGTTCTCGGGTCTTGGGTGTTTAATATGTATTTAAGTACGTATCTATCTATATAAGTATGTTTATCCGTTGCTTAGTACCCATAACACAAGCTTTGTTTTGCTTACTTTGGGACTAGGTCAATTGGTGTGAATTGTCCCATGATATTTATTTATTTATTTATTTATTTATTGTATGTATTATGCATATGTATGTTGTATATGGTAGTATATTTTTAATAGGTTTCTTTATAGTGAAAATAAACGAATCACTCACGTCTTAAAACGAGTTTAACTCCGGTTTGCACTACATCCGGTTTGATAAGGCTTCCGTACTTGCGAGAGAAAAATTTTTCATTCCGCGGAAGGTGCGTGAAGCCATCGAGATTGGTCGTCATCCAAATTTTAACCGGGATAGTGGTTGGTCAGTATCCCCGAGTTGGAAAACAGTGTTGAATGTTCGTACTGCGTCAACGGTGAGTGTGGGCGAACCTTTACAAAGTGATGTGGTTAGTGTTGTGTGCTACCCTACATTTGACAATGACAATAAAAGTGATGATGAAAACGGGTGTAGTTGTGTGTCGCTGTCAGTTGCGTCGAGTAGCCGCGCGACCAGGGCGTTAGCACGCAGTGCACGTTTGGCAGCCGCCGTGACGTGCGACTCCGAGAGGAAGGGCTACGGATTAGCCCGAAACATGTCGAGTTAAACTCGTTTTAAGACGTGAGTGATCCGTTTATTTTCACTATGAGTGAGTCTCACGGTAGTTTCATGTTTAAGGTTTCTTTATATTATGAATTTATGTATTGTATTTACTAAAAGTTGTATTGTAGCCTTTGCTTTGTCCGACTGTTTTATTTTTACTTACTCTTTGTCGGTCCCTTACTAAATGCTCCTTTCATCCACTCAAAGGTTAACTGGTAGAGATCCCTTAAGGGGATAAGTTCGCCTTTGTACATGCATTTCAACGGTTGTCAATAATGTTTTTTTTTTCTTATTTTTTTTGTGCAATAAAGAGTTTACATACATACTTACATTACATGCGTAAATTGATAATTTGTAGATCAATAATCATTTCGACAGGTGAAGGCATCGCTCGCTTCATCGATTGGCTGAACGGTGTGACCGGCGCAGTCGCAACTCACTACCACATCGTGGGGCACAGTCTGGGAGCACACATGGCGGGCATCATTGGTAGAAACGTTAACGGCAACATCGCTTACCTTACTGGTGAGTTTGTAGCGAACAGCGCCATCTATTTACATCTGCATGAACTTTTACGTCTGTCGGAGGCATAGAAAAGAAACCGACTAAGTGCGAATCAACTCGCGCACGAAGGGTTCTGTACCATTAAATAAAACGGCCATTAAATCACGTTTGTTGTATAATAATAAAATAATAATGATAATATTTCGTACTAAATACAAACTGAAATATAGATGCACAGAAAAAACCCCAGAAAAAAGACCAATGCTGGGAATCGAACCCAGGTCCTCAGCATTCCGTGCCGCGTGCCATACCCCTACACCACCACTGGTCTAGAGATTAGACACGAATCTTTCCTATACATCATACATTTCAATCTGCTAAATCATCACCTTATGCAGTGACAAGCATAAAAATGAAGTTGAAAAAATAAGTACAAAAAAAAAGATACTTCATAGCTAACTTGTTTAATAATGATAATGTGATGAATGCATCCGGACCGATGGGCGCGAATCGTTATGTATGTATTATGTTACCGAATGGGTTCCGAGGGATAGCCAAAGGAGCAGAGGCAGACCCAGGAGGAGATGGCGGGACGACCTGAGCGCTTTTCAGCTCGATTGGCAGGTGCATGCCCAGGATAGGGAAGAATGGCGGAGGAGAGGGGAGGCCTTTGCCCAGTAGTGGGACATATTATAGGCTATAAAAAAATGATAATAATTCATTTATTTCGGATATTCTCCATAGGTTGTTAGTATCATGCAGTATTAAAAATATAGTTAGTACTTATAAAACTAGAAACAATACAATACATTTATTCTATTATCCTTAACTAAGTGACATTTTGGTAAAGTTTAATGCACCTCTCTAACAGTATAGGAGCCCCCCTTAAATGTTTGTTTTATTAAATTTTAATTAAATTATTATTATTAATTAGCCTGGAGAAGTGTCCCGCTGCTGGGCAAGGGCCTCCCCCCATTTGCTCCATGTATTCCGATTTTGAGCGGTGTCCTTCCAGTTTCCAAGGTACACGTCTAGGTCGTCCCGCCAACGCGTCCTGGGCCTACCTCGTCGCCGCCATCCATCTTGTGGCGTCCAGTCTGTGGCTATTTTAGCCCACCGAATCGGATCCAAGCGGCTGGCGCGGCCTTTATTTTAATTATTTATTTTTAAAGCAAATATATAACTTAATATTCTGTGAATATTTCAAGCGTCTACCTGTTGCCGTTATCAATATCGAACAAAAACGAGTAAAAAAATCACGTTCGCTGTATGGGTGCCCCCTTAAATATTAATTTTATTCTGTATTTTTTTTTAGTATTTGTTGTTATAGCGGCAACAGAAATACATAATCTGTGAAAATTTAAACTGTCTGACTATCTATGAGATACAGCCTGGTGACACACGGACAGACAGACAGACGGACGGACAGCGGAGTCTTAGTAATAGGGTCCTGTTTTACCTTTGGGTACGGAACCCTAAAAAGGAAATGGAACTTCACAAATAAGTTCAACTAAGCATAGTTATCGTGGTGGCCTAGGAAGCCGAGCCTTAAGAACAAGCAGTCGTGGGTTCAAATCCCGGCTCGCACCTCTGAGTTTTCGGAATTTATGTGCGAAATTACATTTGTTATTTACCATGAGCTTTGCAGTGAAGAAAAACATCGTGAGGAAACCTGCATACACCTGCGAAGAAATTCAATAGTATGTGAAGTCCAAATCCGCATTGGCCCGCGTGGGAACTACGGCTCAATTCCTCTCATTCTGAGAGGAGGCCTGTGCCCTGCAGTGGGACTTATATAGGCTGGGATAATGACTCTTCTTGAGAGACGACAGGGCAAACCGCTTGTCCACCACGGCTTCCAAAACAAACAAATCAAGCTTATTATCCATTTGATTTTGTTCCCCAGCCCTGGAGCCAGCTCTTCCTGGTTTCATCACCAACGACCATAAGTTCCACGCCGACGATGGTGCCTACACGGAGGTCATCCATACCAACGCAGGCATGCTGGGCTACGTCTCAGACCTGGGCCATGTTGACTTCTACCCCAACGGCGGGAACGGCATGCCTGGCTGCAATTCGGCTGAATGCGACCATGCGAGGTAAAACTCGCTGTTTATCGTCTCTTATGGTATGCTTGAAGGTTGAATGTTGTATAACCAATAATATAACCAATAAAAACAATATATTATTTTAACTTGGTACATACTCGTAACTTCTTGCAAAAAAAAATCTTTTATAAAATCCGCAATCACATTATCCGACAACGGACGAAAGTCACTGACATTGCTCAAAGAATTAGTTCGCTGAAGTGGCGTTGGGCTGGCCACGTCTGTCGCAGGGCTGATGAGTGGTAGAGCAGACGAGTCCTCGAATGGAGACCACGGACGGGGAAACGTAGTGTAGGGCGTCCTGACGCACGGTGGACGGATGACCTTAAGAGGGTCGCTGGTGGCGGATGGATGCGAGGGGCCGAAAACAGAGTGTTGTGGCGCGCCATGGAGGAGGCCTATGTCCAGCAGTGGACTGCTATAGGCTGATGATGATAATAACTTCTTGCGCTAATCGATTTTAGGTATTCTATGCACTCTTGTATGTTTGCGTGAGAGCGGCTAGAATCAAAGCCGTGCGTAAGCGCAAGGAACACAAGCTCCCCGTCCGATGGCCGAAGGAGAACTACGCAATTAACTATACGGACAGAGGGGAAGCACCGCAGCTCAAGATAGGTTGGTTAGACCGCGCGTGTATTTAGGTATTTTCAACGTATTACCAAAACACATACATATTTTAAAAATCTAGTAACACTAGGCCCTAGGAAACATCTTGTCTTATTAACATTCAAAAAGTTAATTTAAGGATTATTTTTATTTTTTTAGAGATGACTTTGAATTTTTTGCAAATTGCAAGTAACCGTGTTTCGAAAATCACTGGTCACTAGCTAGAGTGAATCCTCAAATATCTTACACATGAATTTCAGAACTATACCCTGTCTATTTAACAGTGTTAGCAAAGCGTTCTCTCTGTTGCACTTTTGTATGCAAATGAAAGGGACAAGAAACTGTCAGTGGGCGTCAACAATCGCACGTCGATGGCGGGCTTCCGTTTGTAGGAATACTCGTAATATTTCTCGTGATTTTTGTTTGTAGTTAGAGGCATCTCAAATAATTACATGCCATGTTTATTCATCTATTAATCATAATTATGTAATTTAAAGTAGTAGATAATAATATTTAAATATGTGCCCTGCAGTGGGACGTATGTGCCGGTGCATCGTCCTTATCGCTGTTAAATAGACAGAGTATAAAGCTTTGCTGGTAATGATACAGCACGGGATTAAATTAATGCAATAAATGCGCCAAAAGCTCGGTAGGGTTTTAAACCGGCCCTGCGCATCGTAACGTATTGTATTGTTATTACAGATCCTACTACTACCTGGCTGAGTCCCTCATCTCCGGTGGTTTCACGGGGCGCCGCTGTGCCACCTACGCGGGGGCGATGACCGGAAACTGTATCCTGTGGGGCAACCTGAACATGGGTGGACTTGTGCCGAAGACTGGGTGAGTTCAAGGCGCAAGCCACACAGTAGAGACGTGGGACTATTATATTTTTAATACAAGCTTCTTTGCTGACAGTACTTTACCAAAGTACTCGTTAAGACAAAACAAACGAGATCGAACTCGATAGAGTTGTGTAGTTTTATTATGGAGTTCCTATGACCACCTTCCAGCTCCACCGTCAGATCAGCGCTATATCATAATATTCATAATAATATTGTATTGTCATCCACACGTGCATGCAAAATTTCAGCTCAATCGGTTGAAGATAATATCTACTTCAAAATTGATAGAGTTTGTGAAAATAGATCGTTATTTATTATTTACATTTGATTTCAGATCTTCTGGCATCTATTATTTGGAGACCAACGCCGAACCACCCTTCTCACGGGGCTAAAAACGCACATATTCGATTGAAAAGTTTTTAAAATTGTTTTGATTAAATAAAACTTTCAACCGAAGCAAGCTTTTACTAACAACAAACCGCTTGAGTAGAAGGACATGAAGTATCTTAGAGCTGGTTCCCACTTTTTGGATGACGGGCCCGGGTTTTAATTGGGTTGTCGGCACTCTGTTCACGCTCCGACTTCTAACCAATGTGAACTGTATGCTTAGTATAAGTTTTACTGAGAGAAGGCGGAGTGGAAAGTTACAGGCTGAGATGATGATAATGATAATGAACTAACCTTGAAATTGTGAAAATTAAAAACAACTCTACAGCAGCATAATATTTGTCTGTTTTACATTTTGTTTGAACAACATTTCTGTTATTATATTTTGTGAAGGTAATAATGAATATCGCTGTTTTATACGATAAACGTTCATTTATTGCAACAGCTGGTGGTCATTAACTGAATCATTGATATTGTTTAAAATATTATAATATTTTTATACTAAATACAAACTGAAACATGGATACACAGAAAAAAAAAACAGAAAAGAGACCAGCGCTGGGAATCGAACCCAGGTCCTCAGCATTCTGTGCTGCGTGCTAGTACCCCTACACCACCACTGGTCAGGAGTTTAGACACAAATTGTGCGGGATGCACCTATGACTGGTTGAAGTTAATGATGGAGTGAAGAAAAACAATACTTTGTAGAATGCCAGGTAGCGGGAGGCGTTGCAGTTCGGCGATGTTTATCGTTTGGCGGCGTACGGAAGGGTGAGTCGTGGCGGGCGGCCGGCCTCATTTTATTGCCGGCCGTATCCCCTCCACTTCGTCGGGCTACCTCACCCCCGCGCGGTCTTTATTTTATTAAATATAGAAATAACATTGCGTTTTATTAATCACGCTAACCTTATGCTAATCCTTATATTTATTTACATATTAATTTATCATTCCTACGTACGGCATGGCGTGTGTCGTCGATCTACGACCGATTTTCCCCCGCGACGCTAGTATATTACCTCGTCCCCCACCTCAGGGGTATAAATACTCGCCTTAGTATCGCGGGAGTGATCAGTCGTAGATATCGCGCATGCGCGGCGGATCGAATAGGTTCTGTTTGTTTACATTTTACGTGATCTTATTGGAATCTAATAAGAACCTATCCGATCCGCTATGGAATGATACGCTAGACGTGAGTATGTTTATTTACAATTAACAGCTATACTTAAATGTTTACATTGCACGAAACTATTATAAAAACTTAACTATATCGCAATGTTTTCTTAAGTTTACGACGCGCAAGTCGCTACTCGGTGCGTGTGCACTTGATAACGCTATTGTCCGGAACATTTCTCCCGCCGTGCAATCGCTCGGTCGAGCGTTGCAGAATCGTTGTTGTGTAGGACGTCTGGCTGCGTCGGTAGTATCACCAGCTTCTTCGTAGGCCTCCTCAGAACTCCTCCCTTCGTCTGCACGTCGACCACTCGAGTGACACCGTCTGGACCCGGGTATCGGGCGATGACGCGCCCCCGCGGCCATGTGTTACGCGGGAGCGTGCCGTCCACGATGAGCACGATGTCACCCACGGCGATTGGCGCGCCGTGTCCGTGGGGCTCCCGCCGGTATTGGAGTGTCGGCAGGTACTCCCGGAGCCATCTACTCCAGAAGTGATCGGCGAGGCGTTGACTCGTCTTCCACGTCGCTCGGCCGACGAGTTCGGAGTCGTCAAAGGTGCCCGGCGTGGGCGCACGCGCGGAGCCCCCGAGTAGGAAGTGGTTCGGCGTGATGGACTCTGGCTCTTCGGGTCTACGGCCACGTGGGTGAGGGGGCGGCTGTTTACCGTATATTCTGCTTCGGCGAGTAGAGTGGCGAGAGTTTCGTCGTTTGGTCGGCGTTCCTGTAGCACTGCGCGGAGGGCGGTTTTGGTTACGCCCACCAACCGTTCCCATGCGCCCGCCATGAAGGGTGCGGCCGCTGGGATGAATCGCCAGGTGATTTGGCGCTTCGTTGCCTCTTGTTGCGTCGCATGGATGAAGGCTTCCCGAAGTTCTCTCTCTGCGGCGTGGAAGTTGGTCCCGTTGTCGGACCACAGCTCCGTCGGACAGCCGCGGCGAGCGATCATGCGTCTGAGCGCCATGACCGCTGAGTCCCCGCTGAGACTGGGGACGACTTCTAGGTGTACCGCGCGCACGGTCAAGCAGGTAAAGAGCGCCACGTAGCGCTTCTGTGTACCACGGCCGACGGTTACGGTGAGGGGGCCGAAGTAGTCGAGGCCCGTGTAGGTGAAGGGGCGCTCATGGTGCGCCAGCCGGCTTCGCGGATGGTTCCCAGTGGGCGGGACCGTTGGCGTTGACCTCTTGATGCGGCACGGTAGGCAGCGATGTAGTACCATCCTCGCCACAGGACGCAGGCGTAGGATGGCGTAGTGTTGCTTACACTCATTGATGGTTGCCTCGACCCCGCTGTGCGCCAGCTGACGGTGTACGTAATCGATGTACAGCTTGACGGCCGGGTGGTTGCCGTCAAGCACTGGCGGTCTCTTCTGGGCTTCGGTGATGTCCGTTGCGGCGTCGATTCTTGTCTTGATTACGATGACCCCGTTGACGAGTTCGACCGCTAGGGGGCGCAGTCGACTCTGTAGCGTCGGTGGTCGATTTTTGGAGAGGTTTTTTCTCTCTTCGGTGAATGCTTCGTCTTGTACGGCGCGTACGACGAGTTTCTCCGCATTTCTTATGTACTTCGCTTCGAGAAGTATGTATTCGTCATTTTTCTTAATCGTTTTCGCCGTCGTCCGTGGCGTCTCGCGACTCGGTTGGCTCTTCCAGTCGGCGTCGTTTCGTTTATTCGCCGCCGTGCGTTTATAAAGTGACCTCGCCTTGTGAGGTCGGCAGAGGTCAACGAACTGGAGTACGCGGGCGATCACGCGCAACATTTTTTCCCATTTGGAGAAACGCTCGGGTGACGGTAGCCACGTCTGTGGCGTCTCGACTTGTGATGTCGTAACGTGGACCCGTTCTTCACCCGTTTGTTCGATATCTTCGCGTTTTGACTGTGGTGGCTCCGCCGGCCATGTAGAGCGTTCGTTGTGCAAGAAATCCGGCCCGGTGAACCACCGGTGTCTGTCATTGAACTCTCGCGGCGCCTCCCTCGTCGCTTCGTCGGCAACATTCTGTTTTGTCGGCACCCACCGCCACTCATTGACTGCCGTCATTTCCTCTATTGCGGCGAGGCGATGTGCGACGAAAGGGCGATATGAGCGCGCGCCCGTTCTTAGCCACGTGAGTACCGTGCGGCTATCTGTCCAGAACGTCTTCGATTCGGGCTTCTGGTCGTGTTCTTCGATGACTGCGGCCGCCATCTTGGTCCCCAGTACTGCTGCCTGTAGCTCGAGGCGTGGGATCGATATGAGCTTCAGGGGGGCGACTTTTGCCTTTGCTGCCACTAGAGTCACGTTCACGTGTCCATCCGCCGCAGTTGTGCGCCAGTAGAGAGCGCACGTGTATGCAGTTTCGCTTGCGTCGACGAACACGTGTAGCTCGCGCTGACTTGCTTCTGAGTAGTTGGGATAACATCTCGGGATCGCCATGTCGCGTAGAGCCCTCAGCTGGAGTGTCCACTCTGCCCACCGTTGGGCAAGGTCGGCTTCGATCTTCTCGTCCCAGCCAGTCCCGCGGCGCCATACTTCTTGCAGTATTTTCTTCGCTATGATGGTGACGGGCGTCGCGAGTCCGAGTGGGTCGAACACGGACATCATAATTTTTAGCACTTGACGCTTCGTGGGCTCGATGTTATCCAACGCGTCGGGTGGCAGGCGTGTGAGGTCGAGATTGAAGGCGATTTCGTCTGTCGCTGGCTTCCAGATTTGCCCCAGTACGCGTTCCGTCTTATTTTCGCTCTTGTTAAGGTCGACGGGCGTGAGGCATGCAGGTTTTTCCACGATGTTCTCGACGACTCGCTTCGAGTTCGACGTCCATTGGCGTAATTCGTAGTGCGCCTGGCTGTGTATGTAGCGGACGTCACGTGACACTCGGATGGCGTCTTCTTCGGTCTTGAAGCTCTTGAGGTAGTCGTCGACGTAGTGGTTGCGGATAATCGCTTCTGTGGCCTCGGGGTGAGTTTCTTCGTATTTTTTCGCGTTTATGTTTTTGACGTAGATTGCGATTGACGGCGAACACGCAGCACCGAAGATTAGCGACGTCATTCGATACTCGCTCGGCGGAGCGTCGTCGCGGCGGTCGCCGCGCCACAGGTAGCGCAGCGCGTCTCGATCTTCAGGCTTGACTTTTACCTGCATGAACATTTCTTTGATGTCGGCTCCGACTGCGATTGGATGTTGGCGAAATCGCATTAGCACGCCGGGCAACGATTGTAGGAGATCGGGCCCGGTGAGTAGGCGGTCGTTGAGCGACACGCCTCGCGTCTTGGCAGCGGCGTCGTGCACGATTCGCACTTTGTCGGGCTTCATGGCGTTCAGCACGGCGAAATGTGGCAGGTACCACACTCTGGGTGACTTGTGTGATGGCGCAGGCTCGGCGTAGCCCTTCACGATTAGGGCGTCCATTTCTTCGTTGTAGCGTTTCTTGAGCGCTTCGTTTTTGTCGAGTTTATTCTCGACGCCGGTCAGGCGCCGCAGGGTGTTTTCGTAGTTGTCCGGCAGCCGTGAATCTTCTGTCTTCCAAAGTAGCGGGGCTTCGTAGTGGCCGTCGCTCCTTTTCGTTATGGCTTCGTTGAGGGTGGCGAGCGCCCGCTCCTCTGGGTCGGAGTGGGGGCGCTTTGGTTCGACGAGAAGATTTTCTAATGCGAAGTAGTCGCTCAGCTGACGGTTCATAGGGTCATCGACCTCTTGTGTGGTCACGTGGTACGTCGAATGGGTCTGTCTTCCGAGTGTACGCGTGTGCGCGCCGTGTAACACCCAGCCGAGCGGCGTTAGGGATGCCACTGGCTGGTGTCGTTGACCTCGACGTACTTCGCTGGCGATGAGGAGATGCCAGTTATCTTGACCGATGAGTACCCTGGGTTCGGCTGACTGGTATGTGAGATGGCGCTGTATGTCTTCTAAGTGTTCACACGCGCTGACATCTTCTTTCTTGACGGATTGTGGCGATAGATGAAGATCTTGTATAGTACGGGCGTTTATTTTGTGTTGCTTGTTTGCGCCGCGTACGTCGAATTTGACTCGACGTGAGTTCGAAGTCACTATCTTCTTGTCGGCTATCGCTTCTATCTTCAGAGGCTCCGTCGGGCCCTCAATGCCCACTTCTCGGGCTAGTTGCTCATCGATGAGCGTGATCGTTGATCCATCGTCGAGCAGTGCGTGGGTGTGCACCGCTCCCGCCGGTCCCTTGACCTCGACCGGAACGATCTTCAAATATGTGCGTGAATGTTTCGGCATCCACGTCGATGCCACGGTTTCGTTGACTTCTTCAATTTTCTTCTCGTTGTGAAGAAGTTTGTGGTGGGAATATTCGCAGCCGTCTCGCTCGCACTTCACTCGTTTGCAGAAGTGCGTCTTGTTTCTGTAGCGTAGACATCGGAAGCATAGTCGTTGATTCTTCACTGTGTTCCATCTCTCGTTCGTTTCTTGCTCTAAGAATTTTGTGCACGCGTCGATGTGATGGCCGATTGTATTGCAGCACGCGCATCTCGGTGTCGATTTTTCCGGTTTCGCTGTGGTGGCGAACGCTCGTTGTGTCCTCTTCGGTGGCGGTGTTGCCGTGCGATCGATGTTTTCTGGTGCGGCGTACGGCGCGCAGTAGTCGGCCTCTCGCTGAAGGAATGTTGATAGTTTCAGCAAGTCTGGCTCGTCGTTGTATGTTACTGCGGCGGCGTAGTCAAACCACCTGTATCGTAGTGTCGGCGGCAGCTTTTCCAGCATCGATTTTGTCGTTTCAGGACTGTATAGGTAGTGCGAGCGATTTAGGGCCTTAAGCGTAGCCATTGTGTTAGCTACGCGACAGGCGAAACTGCAGATGTCGCGTGGCGCGTCGGAGAGGCGTGGCATGGCGCGTAGCCGCTCTAACTCGGCGAGTGCGATGGCGTCCGGTCGTCCGAATCTTGATTCGAGCGTTTTCATGATGTCGTCGGAACGTGCGTTGAAGATGAGAAGGTTTTCGACTGCTTCTTTGGCTTTCCCTTTGAGGCTTCGTCGTAGCCTCGCGACGTTGTCCGCTTCGCTGTAGCTCGGCGCGGACTCGTTGTATGCGGCACGAAAGGAGAGCCATTCTTGATAGGCTCCTGTGTACTGCGGTAGCTCGATGTGATAGCGTGTACTATGGCTGCCCCGCGCGGCGATGGCGATGGCAGCGGCGAGCTCCGATATGTCGACGCTTTGTTTGTGCGTCGCGACGATCTTCTCTTCGGTTGCGTCCAGCAGAGGTTGACGCGGTTGAAAATGAGAAGGTATGTGAGCGCCTTCGTGTGGCGCGATGTATGAAGAAGCGGTGGCGTCGGCGCGGGGCGCAGCGGCGTCGTAGGGGGGGGGCACGGGTCCCGGTCCCGGCGTGCGCGGCGGTGGCATCGGCGGGAGGGGGATGGCGGTCCCGACGCGCTCGGCATTGGCGTCGACGGGAACGTCTTCGTATATGTGCTCCTCTCCTGCTGGACTCGACTTCGGTGATTCTTGATCGGCGTTGTGTGGCGTGTTGGTGATGGCGAGTCTTTGATTCGTTTCGAACCATTCGTCGACACGTTGTCCATACGCTGATAAGACGGTGGCGTCCTCATCGCCGCTATCTTCGGCTTCGATAGTGGCGATGCGCGCTTGTACGAGCTCCAGCTTGATTCGTAGTGCTTCTTCTCGCGCCTGCGCTAGACGTAGCGCACGGCGGCTCGTTGTCGTTCTGATTGATTTGGACGGCGGCGGTGCAGGGGGGCGAGAGCTCGAAGTCCCCTGTGCCGTCGGCGTGTGTGTCTCTTCTGTCGCGCCCGTATTTGTAGTCGACGTGTGCGTCGATGATGTTGCGGTAAGCGTGGCTTCGTCCGTCGTCGTTGGTTCGGCGGACGTCGTCTGTACTCTCCCCGTGGATCTTGTGACTGGCATTCTTGATGTTGTGAAATCTTGAAACGTTGATGTTGAAATCTTGCAATATTGATGTTGAATTCTTGAAATGTTGATGTCATCCGGTTCGAAGGACCACAATGTGCGGGATGCACCTATGACTGGTTGAAGTTAATGATGGAGTGAAGAAAAACAATACTTTGTAGAATGCCAGGTAGCGGGAGGCGTTGCAGTTCGGCGATGTTTATCGTTTGGCGGCGTACGGAAGGGTGAGTCGTGGCGGGCGGCCGGCCTCATTTTATTGCCGGCCGTATCCCCTCCACTTCGTCGGGCTACCTCACCCCCGCGCGGTCTTTATTTTATTAAATATAGAAATAACATTGCGTTTTATTAATCACGCTAACCTTATGCTAATCCTTATATTTATTTACATATTAATTTATCATTCCTACGTACGGCATGGCGTGTGTCGTCGATCTACGACCGATTTTCCCCCGCGACGCTAGTATATTACCTCGTCCCCCACCTCAGGGGTATAAATACTCACCTTAGTATCGCGGGAGTGATCAGTCGTAGATATCGCGCATGCGCGGCGGATCGAATAGGTTCTGTTTGTTTACATTTTACGTGATCTTATTGGAATCTAATAAGAACCTATCCGATCCGCTATGGAATGATACGCTAGACGTGAGTATGTTTATTTACAATTAACAGCTATACTTAAATGTTTACATTGCACGAAACTATTATAAAAACTTAACTATATCGCAATGTTTTCTTAAGTTTACGACGCGCAAGTCGCTACTCGGTGCGTGTGCACTTGATAACGCTATTGTCCGGAACACAAATCTTCCCTATACCTAAATCAATATTTTTCAGTTTTTGTTTTTCTATAGTCCCTTTACGCAGACACTGAAATCTTAATATTTCACGAGATGACCGTTGGTTGCGCCGTTTTGCCGTGTGCAAGGAGGTGGGCAAGCCTGGTTGTCGCTGGCCATAAACCCCCTGATGCCACGGCATACGTCATCCGCTGTCACGTCATATTCCTTCATAAGAAACTAAGCTGTTGTATGTGTCGCGTGCAAAAAAGAACTCCTGCATTATAAACCCATCAATACAATTAAATAGCGGTGTCGTGTGCGTGCAGTGCCTTCCATAAATTCACCCGGGCCGTGGCCAGTCAGCGAGGTCGGCGGCGAAGAAGGGTAAGTCCGCCTCCTCGTTACTTCGGCACGGGCCGCACCATTTGGTCCAGATCGAACCGGTAAACAACCAGAGACCTTACATTGCGCTATCGCTCACATTATGTACATAGTCATTTAAGACAGTTAGTCGCAAAAAACGTGCACGTCGTCGCTTTATCACCGCATCGCTTTTGTGTATAGCAAAGTTATTGCTCTCATCCCGCATCGCTTTATCCTTACCGCTTTATAATTAGAATTTGTATATCATTGTAATATTATCATAAAAAATTTGACACAAAATTTTTTTTGACAGTTCGACATTTTAAATTACTTTTCGCTTCTTGTTAAAATTTTTATAAGAAATGGATTTGGCAAAGATATTAAACATAACTGTAGCTAAAAAACAGGCAATATTTGCACAGATGAATAATTTATATGACATCTCTAAAAAAGTAAATTTCTCAGAAATGCACAGCATACAAGAATATTTAGCAAATACTTCTAATCTGGATAAATTGTACTCTCAGTTCAACGACATGTGTGACGAAGCAAACTTCTTGGAAATGGAAATAAATCTAAAATTCGTTCCAAATTTTTCAACATGGTCGGCATTCGAAACTATATACTCTTATGTCTCACATGTGCGCTCCAGCGCTCTGGCGAAGAGCAACATGTCTAGTGTGGAGACAAAAGTTACGTGCCCTAAGAGTACCGACTTACGTATTAAGTTACCACCCATAGAGATACCGAGCTTTAACGGGCAACCTGAACAGTGGAGCTTATTTTACGAGTCTTTTAAAATAAATATTCAGGAAAACCCGCAGCTGAGTGACGCTCAACGTGTACATTACCTTGTGGGAAAGCTAAGCGGCACAGCACTGGCAGTGTTTGCAGGTATTGTCCCCAACGCTGAAAATTATCCGCAAATATGGAAAGCTCTTGTAACTAAGTACCAGGACAAGAGAGCTTTGGGTACAATGTACCTTAACAAAATTTTAGACCTGGAGCGAGTTTCCAATACGGCTGTTCAGCTGAACGAATTCATCGAACGTTTTTCGGCATCAATCAGTGCTTTACGGCAGCTCGACATTAGTGACCTGGCCGATTTTATTTTCATGACTTTTGCGCAGAAGCGTTTAGACCCGCAATTAGTCCAGGCATTTGAACTTCACGTGCGCGCAAATGATATGCCACATTGTTCGGACTTAGTTGAATACATAAGGCATCAGGTCAAAGTTTTAGAACGTACTACCACGGTCTCCTCTTCTCGTTCGGCTGTTCATAGTACCGCTGCTAAGACATCACAAGGAGGCAGTAATCTTTATAATAAATCGCGAAATAATTTTCAAAATTCAACCTCACACGCATTTACTGTCACTAACACTGAGTTAAGTTCCAATTCAAAGTGTTTAGTATGCAACGGGACTAATCATTATATTTTGTATGAATGTCCGCAATTTAAAGCCATGCCAGTTAAGGCGAGGTACGATTATTTAAAAAATAATAAATTTTGTACGAACTGCTTAAGTTTTAAGCACACTAATTCTCGATGTAATTCATCATCCCGGTGCAAGTTATGTAACCAAAAACATCATTCATTAATTCATTTCGATTCTGTCAAAAATAACGCGCCTTTAACTGCTACTACTATAGGGCATCCCTTGCTGCCAGAGCAGTCGTCGTCGTCGCACCCGCCCGCTGCCATGCTGCCCTGCGTGCAGTCGCCCTCCAAGCAATCGCCCTGCGTGCAGCCAACCTGCGGACATATACAGTCGTCAAAACTGCCACCGCAGCAACCGCCGCTAACGCAGCCGCGCCCGCCGGCAAGCCCAGCCTTTGCTGGTGATTCTGTGACATATACCTGCCAGACGCAGTCAGCAACGCAAGGGAGTGAAGTTATTTTATCAACTGCAAAGGTTCAGGCCATGACTAATGAAGGCTACCCCTTAATTATAAGATGTATACTGGACAGTGCATCTCAGAACCATTTAATTACAACCACTTGCTGTAAAAAGCTCAAACTAAATATCAAAACGCTCATGCATTCTACTATTAGAACTGTGGGTTCATTAGCCACAAATGCTCAAGGACATGTTTCACTGAAGATTAAATCGCGCTTTTCGGATGATACTTATGATCTGCAGTTACTTGTTGTAGACACTATTACCGAAAAGTTGCCCATGGCGTTAGTAGACACCTCCAAAATCAGACATTTAACTGGGTTACCATTGGCTGACGACAGTTGGTACATTCCAGGAGAGATAGAGGTCATTCTGGGAGCACAGCTATTCCCGTACCTGCTACTAGGTGGCCGCGTGTCTCCTGCATCCAACGATAGTTCATCCGCAATTTCTATTCCTCCAGCTCTCGAAACCACGCTTGGCTACGTTATCATGGGCAGACTGCCTACTATTTCCGCAATGCAAGACATAGCCTGGTCCTTCGGTCCTATTACTAATGATGAGTTGAACAATAATTTAAAACGGTTTTGGGAGCTCGAGGAGCTACCAGATAAGCAACTTAACAGCCCCGAAGATTTCCAATGTGAAGAGTTGTATAAAACTTCCACTGCTCGGGATTCTGACGGCAGATATTTGGTGGCACTACCATTTAAGAGAGATCCAGTTATATTGGGTAATTCGTTTACAGTTGCTAAGCGTAGACTTATGTCTTTAGAAAGGAAGTTTAGACTAAATCCAGATTTGCGCAAAGCTTATAATGACGTCTTCAAAGATTATATAGTCAAAGGATACTTGTCAGAATTGATTGACCCAGCCATACAGGATGGCTATATCATACCGCATCATGCTGTCATACGTCTTGATAAGACTACAACTAAAACACGCGTAGTATTGGACGCCAGTGCCAAAACTGACACAGATGTTTCACTTAATGACAGTTTACACATTGGTCCCAACCTTCAGGCAGATCTTTTCACGCTCCTAATAAACTTTCGTTTGTTTGAGATCGCAATTTCTGCAGACATTCAACAAATGTATCTGCGCATTTTAGTACTTGAAGACCATAGAAAGTTTTAAAAAATCTTATTCAGATTCTGCGAAGAGGAACCTATTCGCGTTTTTCAATTCAATTCGGTCGCATTCGGCCTTCGCTCAAGCCCTTATTTGGCTATGCGTACTGTTCGTCAATTAGCGAATGACGAACGCGAACGCTTCCCTCGAGCAGCTAATGTAGCAGCTCGGGAGCTATACATGGACGATTTAACGACATCAGTTGCTACGCTAGATGAAGGAATACAGCGTTCTAAGGAACTAATAGAAATGTTCAATGCAGGAGGATTCAAATTAGTTAAATGGGCTAGTAACTCCGCAGAGATGTTGGCCAATGTTCCCGAATCTTATAGAGCGGCGATTGAATTTACTGACAGTGACAATTTGAAGGTGCTTGGCCTTAAATGGCTTCCAGTTTCAGACGTATTCACGTTTTCGACTTCTGCAGCCGACAAAGGATGCTCAAAGCGTGCTATACTCTCAACGGTTGCACGTCTATTTGACATTCTAGGTTTAGTGGCGCCAGTAATACTCTGTGCAAAGTTGTTGATTCAGGAGTTATGGCTTGCTAAAATAGGATGGGATGATGAACCATCTCAATCAATTGTGAATCAGTTCAACCAAATTAAGGACGAATTGCCTCTTTTAGAAAGATTAAGAATACCCCGTCATTTGAGGGTAGTAAAAGATTGCACAGTCAATCTATTAGCATTCGGGGATGCCAGTCAGAAGGCTTATGGCTGCGTCATATATTTACATGTAACGACATCAAATGGGCACGTGGATATCAATATCGTAGCCGCAAAGTCAAGAGTTGCTCCACTTAAAACAATATCATTAGCTCGACTTGAGTTATGTGCCGCTCTTCTGCTTTCGGAATTAGTGAAACACGTTTATAATTCATACAATGATCGCTATAAAATTGATAACGTTTTTGCATTTTCAGACTCAACGATCGCTTTATCGTGGATTCATTCCTCACCGCACCGCTGGCAACAGTTTGTTGCTAACCGGGTTAACAAGATTCATGAAAATCTCTCACCTGATCGCTTTTTCCACATTAACGGTGGCGAGAACCCAAGCGATTGCGTAACGCGAGGTTTACTACCGTCGCAAATAATAGATCATCCGCTGTGGTGGCGAGGCCCTTCGTGGGCATTGTGTCCAGCTGAAGAATGGCCTATTACACCATTCACACCTTCAAAAGGTGAAGAAATGCCAGAACTTAAAGGAACTGTGACCTTAGCTGCAACTTCATCCGAAAAGACATCACCACTGTACGAGCTTGCATTAAGAGTTTCGTCCTGGCAAAAGCTATTGCGGATTGTCATATATGTTTTACGTTTCCTGAAGAAACTTCCTCGATCGATGTGCATTCATGCGTCCGATTTGAACAAGACTGAAAATACCATACTTTGCAGTGTACAGAAGAAACACTTTAAAGTGATTATAGATAGTGTACAAAAAGGAAAGTTACTCTCTCCGGCTTTGAGAAAACTAAATATCTTCTTTGATGGAGATCTGCTTCGAGTGGGAGGCCGCTTAAAAAATGCAGACATACCTTATGAAAATAGACATCCCGTTCTGCTCCCACATCGAGATCATGTAGTAAATTTAATAATAGATTATTTACATCGGACCAATTGTCATACACGCGGATCTCTGCTTATGTCATTGCTCAGACAACGTTATTGGATCTTGACAGCTCGTAGTATTATTCGTCAAAGGACGCGCGAATGTAATTTTTGTTTTAAATGCGCTCCGTCAAACCCTGTTCCTGTTATGGCGGATCTTCCTTCATCTCGCGTACAAGAAGCCAAAGCCTTTACTCACACAGGACTGGATTACGCTGGTCCTTTTAACGTAACACTGGCTCGTCATCGTGGCATTCGGAGTCAAAAGGCTTATATCTGCTTATTTGTCTGTTTAGTGACCAAAGCCATACATATCGAGTTAGTCTCAGAGTTGAGCACGGATGCATTTCTGGATGCCTTTAAACGCTTCATAGCCAGACGTGGAGCAGTTTCTTGTTTCTATTCTGATAATGGTACCAATTTTATAGGTGCTAAACGACAGTTAGGAGAATTGTACGACTTCCTTAGTTCTAGGGAGTTACAGGACACTTTCCAAAGTGAGTTGAGCATTCATAGGATCAGCTGGAAAATGATTCCTCTTCGCGCTCCGCATTTTGGAGGCTTATGGGAATCAAATATTAAGGCTATGAAATCACATTTGTATCGTGTAATTGGTGTTCAAATTTTATGTTATGAGGAGATGTTGACTGTTCTAACGCAAGTAGAATCACTGTTAAATTCAAGACCGTTATGTGTATTATCGGATGAGCCCGAACCGATAGCGTTAACTCCAGCACATTTTCTGATGTCGTCACCAATCCAACATCTACCCGCGTATCCTATGAACACCGAAAACATTAATCTGCGTGACCGGAAGCGACTGCTTGATCAGTTAGTACAGTCGTATTGGAAACGATGGCACCTAGACTTTCTGCATACATTGCAAGTGAAACAAAAATGGAACACTCCAGCAATGCCTGTAACTGTTGGCACTGTGGTACTCGTGCATCAGGATGATGTTGCTCCGCTTCGCTGGCCCTTAGGGGTGATTCAGGAGGTTTTCCCGGGTAAAGACGGTGTCATTAGGGTTGCGTCAGTCCGCACTCAAAATGGGGGCATATTGAAACGCCCTATTGTGAAGCTGTGCCCTTTGCCGACACAATAAATTATTTTCCTTTACGCATGACATTGATCCAATAAGTTTCTTGGGATCCATATTAGAGATATTATTTATTTTATTAGCAGTAAGGCTGCTTTTTTCACTTTTAAATAATCATATTAGAGATTCTTCTAAGTTATTTCACTTTCGCTTTGTTTCACATTAAGTACTACATTAATAGTACATACATATCTTAATTAGGTATATGTAAATTATTCATATTAGTTGCTTCCATTTCATGCATATCATTCTTCTGCCCCAATGTAAGGTCTTTGATTGTTGAGAACCATAGGTTCTCAAGGCCGGGAGAATGGTTGCGCCGTTTTGCCGTGTGCAAGGAGGTGGGCAAGCCTGGTTGTCGCTGGCCATAAACCCCCTGATGCCACGGCATACGTCATCCGCTGTCACGTCATATTCCTTCATAAGAAACTAAGCTGTTGTATGTGTCGCGTGCAAAAAAGAACTCCTGCATTATAAACCCATCAATACAATTAAATAGCGGTGTCGTGTGCGTGCAGTGCCTTCCATAAATTCACCCGGGCCGTGGCCAGTCAGCGAGGTCGGCGGCGAAGAAGGGCAAGTCCGCCTCCTCGTTACTTCGGCACGGGCCGCACCAACCGTAAAAGTAAAAACATTTAGAGTTAAAAAATAAAAATACAAATAAACTCCAAAAAAACAATCTTGAAAATATTATAGTTTACTAGCTGACCAGGCAACCGTTGTTTTGCCATATAAATAACTATAATTTAGAAATTTTAAAAACCCCCAACGCAATTAAGTCTAAGATCCCCTCCGCAGCATGCAAAAGAGCTGATAACTTTGAAACGGCTGGACCAATTTTGATTAAACATATCTAAGAACCATCGCCAAGAAACCTGCTTTCAAATAAAAAAACCGCATCCAAATCAGTTCACCCGTTTAAGAGTTATGATGGCACAGACAGACACACACACACACACACATAGCGGTCAAACTTATAACACCCCTCTTTTTGTGTCGGGGGTTAGAAATAGCCTACGACCTATTCTCAGACCTGCCAAATTTAGAGAAAAAAGTTTCATAAAAATCGGTCAAGCCGTCTCGGAGGAGTTCGATAACAAACACCGTGACGTGAGATTTTTATACCTACTTATACCTATTAGAATGAAAAGAAAGAAAGAAAGAAAGAAAAATATTTATTCGTGACATACTTAATCTTAAATTAACAAAGAAAAACAGTAAAAGATACTAAACATTATCACGAAATGGTCCCAACTCAGCATGATGTCGGCCGTGAAGCCGACGCTGGTCTTCCGTAGGAACCATTGCATTAGATTACGTAGAGCGCGGATTATTCAGCCAGTGGTGGTATTTCAACTTATCGGCGGGACGGAGTCAGTTACAGGGTTCCCAGCTGTTCGTCAGCCCGCTCGAGTCTCCAAGGTTTAACAACTTCAGCTCATTTAGGCTCCAAGTGCCTGCCAAGCACCAGCAGATGTTCCTGCGCTCCGACTTCTGGCCAGAGGGTGTGGTGTTCCGTTGAGCGAGGAAGAAGTCCTTCAAAAATCTATAAATAGTTGTATTAACTATTTTAATTGTATTTTTGAATTTTACCTAAAAGAGCGTACTCCTACCTAAAAGGCCGGCAACGCACTTGTGACTCTTCTGGTGTCGCAGGTGTCCATGGGCGACGGTAATCGTTTACCATCAGGCGATCCGTTTGCTTGTTTGCCCCCTATACCATAAAAAAAATTGGGGTTATACTGTAACGCTGTAATTTTTATTGGTGAATAAATAAAATAAAATAATTAAGGTTGACTTACCAGTCAAAATAAAATAAAAAATTCAGTATTTATGCCGATCCGAGCGCTTTAATGACCAACCGATAGTCTTTTTCCACCACGGAACTTCTTCGCAAGTGTATCCAGGTTTTCTCACGATGTTTTCCTTCACCGTAAAGCTCATGGTAAGTTAATTTCAAATGTAATATCGCACATAAATTCCGCAAAACTCAGGGGTACGAGCCGGGATTTGAACCCACGACCCTCTGCTTGAGAGGCCATTGGTTAAACCGTAATCGGAATACCGAATCGCAGTGACGTGTCGTAAGCGTCAGACTTTTCCGCATGCTCTCATAGTAAGGGTCAAGGGTAAGTGTCTGGTACTTTTCTACCCGATTTGTGCTACGCTACGTTGCTATGGGTGTGTCTGTTATCCATCAATCATGTTCATTGGTCCACATAGCATAGCACTGGTGGAAACGGGTTCAACTAAGCTATGATTTTTATATGGAAATGGCCCGCTGGATGCGTGCTATGGATGCGTACTACGGATGCGTACTACGGATGCGTGCTACGGATGCGTGCTATGGATGCGTGCTACGGATGCGTGCTATGGATGCGTGCTATGGATGGTCGCGGCGGCAGTGCAAGCGTCTCCCCCCTCACCGCGCTGCCGCTCCGCGTGCCCCTGTCGATACATCGCATAGCTCGAGCTGCGCATCTTCTTCGCACAGCTGCCTCGCGGCTGCTCATCTACATAGCGCATCTTCCTCGCACAGCTACATAGCTTAAGTAGCATTGGTGGAAACGGTCACACAGTTTCGTAGCGTAGCTTTCACATCTTCGCAGTTGCATAGCACATCTCTGGTGGAAAGGCACCCTCAAGTCTAGACGTTACGATGCGTCATTGCGATTCCGTACCGTCGCCGTATTTTAAGCAGTGATTTGGCCGAACCTTAAAGCTCCAAACGCACAGACAGCGGAGGCGTGGCGGTGCGGTGACGGTGACGGTTGTAATATTCTAACTTGTATGAACGAGTTCGCGGTATGGTACCGCACAACCGTTCATACAAGATAGAATTTAGAATATTGCCACGCCACGCCTCCGCTGTCTGTGCGTTTGGAGCTTAAATCGAATAAAAGTATTTTGACTTTTACTTTGATCTACAATCGAACTTTTTTTTGAAGTCGGCTAAAAATTAACAAAAATATTAAAAAAAACAACCGACTTTATCTCAATAGGTATCCATTAATTATGTACTGACGTCAATTGGAGCCAATAAAAATTATTAAACAATTAATTTCTTTATTTCTATAGACAGCGAACCGTCAGCTGTATAAACTTATTAAAAATGGTATAAAAAGGTGAGAAAACCTGGAAGAAAGTTCCAGTTAAGATGAAGCTCGCCGGCCTGACTGTTCTGTTGCTTGTGGTAAGTTTTATTTTAGGCGATTTCGAAGCTAATTTCCTTTTTTAACCTTTTGAACTGCAGTCAATGCTTCAAGAACTAAGCTCTGCAAGCCTTCAAGTTGGTCTGAAAATGAACCGGTCTAAAACTCAAGTAATGACCAATAGCACGAAACGTAAGGTAGAGGTAGACGGGCAGTCTTTACGCTATGTCGACGAGTATCCCTACCTTGGCCAACTAGTCTCTTTCAGCCACAGACAGGACCGAGAAGTCGAAAGACGGATCCAAAACGCCTGGAAGAGCTATTGGTCTATGAAAGATCTAATGAAGGGCGATCTTCCTCTAACCTTAAAACGGAGACTCGTTGATATGTGTATACTGCCTGTCCTAACTTACGGTGCTCAAACATGGTCATTGACGGAGTTACAGAAGACTAAACTGAATATTTCAAACTAAATACAAACTGAAATATAGATGCACAGAAAAAACCCCAGAAAAAAGACCAATGCTGGGAATCGAACCCAGGTCCTCAGCGTTCCGTGCTGCGTGCTTACCCCTACACTACCACTGGTCTAGAAGTTAGCGACGAATTTTTCCCATACATCGTACAGAGGTACATAACATAGAGGTAGAGGGCATAACATAGATGCGCGCTTTATCACTGCCTAATGTGATTATAACAGCGACCCGACCTTACAATAGTTACGTTTATGCAAGAAATGTGCGTTCATGCAGTTCCTCCACCTCCACACTGTACGAACACACACAAATCACATAAACCCAACCATCACCACCACCAAGCTACACTGACGCATTTCGAACTCAACCAGAGCTCATCTTCAGAGTTACCACAACCGTATGCTATGCTACCAAATGTTAAACTCAAAATTGGTAGCATAGCATACGGTTGTGGTAACTCTGAAGATGAGCTCTGGTTGAGTTCGAAACGCGTCAGTGTAGCTTGGTGGTGGTGATGGTTGGGTTTATGTGATTTGTGTGTGTTCGTACAGTGTGGAGGTGGAGGAACTGCATGAACGCACATTTCTTGCATAAACGTAACTATTGTAAGGTCGCGGGTGAGCAAAGTAATTGTTTTAGTTCATTAATATGGACCTCCGCAAAGTAACGCCTGATTCAATAAATTACCTAGTAATTTTACAACATGTAAGCAATAAATCATTTGAATTTGAATTTGTAATACCAAAAAATTGGACTTTATTATTTAACGAAAGTAGATTGGTATTTTACACACCTTCAGTACCGTTTATCTGCCAAAGCCACTGTAACCCAAACTTCATAATGGTTCATCGTTCTTACCAGTGTTGGGAGCATGTGCTGACATACTTTCGGCTTTTATAATATAACGAAGGTCTAGGGTTCACGGGCTCTTGCTCTATTTCCCACCACCCACTTTGCACATAGCCAATAGATGACAACTAGCGACCCGCCCCGGCTTCGCACGTGTGCAATTATGCATGTTAAACCTTCCTCTTCAATCACTCTATCTATTAAAAAAACGGCATCAAAATCCGTTCCGTAGTTTTAAAGATCTAAGCATACATAGGGGCAGACAGCGGGAAGCGACTTTGTTTTATACTATGTAGTGATGATACGGTAATACAAAAATTAACCTACCCCCATCCGCATAAGGATCAATTTTGTTCGTAACAAAAACGATGTGTGGCGTTCAAGGGGATCATTGTTCGAGCATAAATACTTACCACTAACCTAAGTGCATTTGGGTACAGATGGAATTGAATGGAATAGCATCTGTACAAATTTCATGAGTGTGTGTCGTGCGCATCGATCAGGCGATTTTAATTATTTTATTTTAATTTTACCGGAAGACGCAGTATAGGCAGGCCTCCAACAATATGGAGCGACGACCTGGTTAAGGTTGCGGGATCGCATTGGATGCGGATGGCACGGGATCGATCTGTTTGGCGAGCCTTGGGGGAGGCCTATGTTCAGCAGTGGACGTCTTTCGGCTGAAATGATGATTTTAATTTTAACTTTGATTTTTAATTTAAATTGAAGCTTTGATTTTTAAGTTTAATTTTGTTTTCTGAAATGTAAGTTTTAGTTTGATTCTTGATTGTCATATTAATTTTAATTTTGATTTAGTTGCAGTTTAATACATTAAATTAAAAAAATACCGTGAGCTTTACGGTGCTACCATGAGCTCATCGTGGGGAAACCTGCACACACCAGTGAAGAAATTCAATGGTGTATGAAGTTCCCAATCTGCACTGGACCCGCGTGGGAACTGTGGCCCAAGCCCTTCCATTCTGAGAGGAGGCCTGTGCCATGCAGTGAGACGTATGTAGGCTGGGGTGAGATGTTTTTTTTTACATAAGAGGCCCCCCTCTTGACGAGCATGCGGGTCACCTTATATGAAGCAATCACCACCGTCCATGGACACCCGCAACATTAAGGGTATTGTAAAGGGCTGTGCGTGAAGTTTCTAATTCGCATTGGGCCCGCGTGGGAACTACAGACAGCATGTGCCTTGCTGTGGAATGTATCTATAATATTATATCCCACTCAACATATCTTAATTCGATTCGATGTCTATATAAGTATGTTTATCGTCGTCTAGTACCCATAGTACAAGCTTTGCTTAGTTTGGGACTAGGTCGATTTGTGTTAGATTGTCCCCTAATATTTATATTTATATTTATATTTATATTTATATTTATATTTATATTTATATTTATATTTATATTTATATTTATATTTGAAATCAGCGAATTTTTCTCCGTCGTTTGAACCGGGTTTCATGTAAAGTTCAAAAATTGTCGCTTCATGCTTTTTGCCTTTTAACCATCGACGACGGTTAAAAGGCAAAACGCATGAAGCGACACTTTTTTGTCAAAATGAGTTATATAGGTACATATTTGAAATCAGCGAATTTTTCTCCGACATTTGAGCCGGGTAAAGCTCAAAAAGTGTAAAGTTCAAAAAATGTCGCTTCATACGTTTTGCCTTTTAACCGTCGTATATGATGACTGTGCAGGTGGCGACGTCTTCGACGCTGATCCCCCACAAGAACATCCTCCGAGGCATCTTCCCAGGATGGAAGGTGGTCAAGGGACACAACAGGGTGGTCGGGTTTCCATACCCTTGCATTAAGGTAATTATCCACAATGGAACACATTATGTGTGAATGTGACGCCCTTGCCAGATTAAGAATGAGACTCTTTGGCGACGGATACTCCGCACCAGGAGACTTTAAGGCACTACCGCTACCTACGTCAAACCATCCAATTTATGGATGAGGTGATAAAAGCAACGGAGTAAGTGCGAAGGAGGGGGTACTTACACAAAAGATCCCTACGGTTCGAAGTGTATCCGCTAGGACCCCTATTAGTAAGTTAAGATAAGATAAGGTAATTATCCATAACCTTAACAATTCATATAACACGCAGAACATAATTAAAGCTGTTGGAGGCGAAAGGGGCATGAAAACGTAGAAAAGCGCCTTTTGATTTTATTTTAATTAAATTAATTATTTTTAAAATGAATATATAATTAAATATTCTGTTAATATTTCAAGCGTCTACCTGTTGGTTGCCGTTATAAATATCGAGCAAAAATGAGCAAAAAAGTCACGTTTGTTGCATGGGAGCCCCCTTAAATATTTATTTTATTCTGTTTTTTAGCATTTGTTGTTTTAGCGGCAACCGAAATACATTCTCTGTGAAAATTTCAACTGTCTAGCTATCACGGTAGGTACATGAGATACAGCCTGGTGACAGACGGACGGACAGACGGACAGATGGACAGACGGGCGGACAGCGAAGTCTCAGTAATAGGGTTCCATTTTACCCTTTGGGTACGGAACCCTAAAAACAAGATTCACGGACATAACCAATCGGCTAACCAATTAGCTCGTTGAAATGGCAGTGGGCAGGCCATATAGCACGCAGAACAGATAGCCGTTGGGGCCCAAAAGTTCTCGAATGGAGACCACGGACTGGCAAGCGCAGCGTGGGACGTCCAACAACAACACGACAATAGTCCGACAAGCTCGTCCGCGACCCTCCGCGGAACCCTGTCGCAGGGAGCCTCTGCTAATAATAAGTAGTAATTTTAATAAGTGCGGCAAACGCTGACTGCGACAGAGTTCCGCGGAGGGTCGGGCACGAGCTTGTCGGACTATAGGTCAATTGGTGTGAATTGTCCCGTCATATTTATACAGGGTGAAATTTTGAACGTGATACAAAATGAGTGTTTCTAGCTTAGTTAATGGTGGACAACATAATGCGTTTACCCAGTTGTTAGATTGAGTATTGTTAAATTTGAGGTGTCCATACATTTAGTTCATAATTTGACTACAACAAAGTATGAAAATCCAAAATGTTATCACACGAATTTCAACAATTGAGTAAATGCATTATGTTGTCCAGCATTAACTAAGCTTGAAACACTACTTTTGTATCACGTTTAAATTTCACCCTGTATTTATTTTGTGTATTGATTTCCAGGGATACGGCGTCTTGGGGCATATTGGTAAGTAAACTAGCACATCTAATACACCGTGTTTTTTTGGTTTCCGCTAACTTTAAGGGAAAATTATTCAGGTCAAATAGAGTTAATTTCTCGAAGAAACTAGTGTCTTAACTCTTACTATTTTTGAGATATTCAATAATTAAATTTAATGGCCGAAACAGTGTAAAAGGTATTTTATTACGTCCTATTTATTTTCTTTTAATTTCGTCAGTAAAGAGTTTTCCATTCATGGCTATTCGCTACAAGGAGATTATTGCGGCGAGTTCGTTCGGCATTACATACTTTTTCTTTTATTATGTTATACATCAATGTCATAATCGTAAACATTGGTATTGTATCAATAATCGTGTTTAATTCAACGGAAAATGCAGCGATTTAATTTTTTCTTACTATTCTTTTCGATTTTAAAAAAATCAATATACCAGGTAGTTTCTGATAATGTACCGAGAAATGTGTCACACAAATAAAAAACCGGCCAAGTGCTAGTCGGACTCGCGCACGAAGGGTTCCGTACCATTATCTATAAAACGGCAAAACAAATCACGTTTGTTGTATGGGAGCCCCCTTAAATATTTGTTATCATCATCATCATCATTATCAGCCTATGTTCGTCCACTGCTGGACATAGGCCTCTCCCATGGCACGCCACTGAGCACGATCCTCGGCCACTCTCATCCAGCTGTTGCCAGCCGCCCTGCGAAGATCATCGCTCCACCGAGTCTGAGGACGTCCTACGCTACGTTTGCCGATCCGTGGTCTCCTCCACGCGTGGACCCGCGGGTGCGTCCTGACATACGGTGCCGAAACATGGACACTCACTGTAGGGCTGGTCCACAAATTTAAAGTTGCTCAACGTGCTATGGAAAGGGCTACGCTCGGAGTTTCTCCAAAAGATCGAATACGTAACGAAGTGATCCGACAGAGAACCAAAGTTATCGACATAGCCCACCGCATTAGCACGCTGAAGTGGCAATGCGCAGGCCATATAACCCGAAGAACCGATAACCGTTGGGGTAGACGAGTTCTTGAAATATTTGTTATATTTTAATTTAATTACGGTATTTATTTTTAAAGTGAATATAATAACTAATTATTCTGTGAATATTTCAAGCGTCTACCTATTGCCGCTATCAATATTGAGCAAAAATGTGCAAAAAAATCACGTTTGTTGTATGGGAGCCCCCTTAAATAGGTATTTATTTTATTCTGATTTTTAGTATTTGTTGTTATAGCGGTAACCGATATACTTAATCTGTGAAAATTTCAACTGTTGTCTAACTATCACGGTTTATGAGATACAGCCTGGTGACAGACGGACGGACAGCGGAGTCTTAGTAATAGCTTAGGATAGCGGAGTCTTTACGGTCCACTTCGAGAATACATTTTTTATTTTTGGAATATTTGATGTTGATTTTTGTTTCTTCCAGGATATCTAGCCCGTGCCGTACGTCAAGACCGCGCCAACTACGCCATCGATATTCTACACAGCGTCGCAGGATACAGTAAGTTTATAACCTACCGTACTACTTTCAGCGTAAATCGCCAATAACTTACCACTTACTCAGTTCCCCTACAAAATAATTCAATTTAGTATAACGTGGCCAGTTATTGAAGGGTGGCCAGTAATTAACGCTTTATACTAAAAATGAATTCTATTATGGGTGAATAGTGTTCAGTTTTAGTATGAGGTAGCCAGTTATTGGCGATCTACCCTATTTAATATTTTTCAGGTCTTAATCACAAATAAATAATTATTAAAATTACGGTTCCCCTGTTTTAGCATATTTTTTTTATAAGAATTAATTCTTTATGTCACACTCTTTATACACGTAATAGGCTTTTCGCATAAACTGTTACGGTAGAACTCGGTAGAATCAAAATTCGCATAGATTGATTACGCTGAATTTCGTTGTACGAATATTATTTGGTCATATTTTTCACGTTCCGAATCTTGTCTTGTTGTTGTTGTAGAGCGTAAATCGTAAACGATTAAAATAAATTGATTATTCTCACAATGTCGTCGAGTGATTGTGATAGTGAAGTGATTTTTATTTTTTGATTAAATCTTTTTGTATTAAAATGACTATTTTTTTCTCGCAATCGAAGTGAAAAATAGAGTTTTCACCTGGAGACTAAAAGTCAATATAAACCCTCGGATAAATAGACACCCTCGCTAGAGCTCGGGTGGCTAACCATCTCGGGTATATATTGGCTTCTTTTAGTCCCTCGATAAAAAATATACTATTATATTAACCTGGATTGTAATCGGCAATTTTAACTTACTTTATTCCAAACAAAAAATATTACTTAATATTTTCGAACTTCAAGTTAACAAGACCTTAGGACGATCTGGCAATTAATTAAAAATTGTTATGACATGACCTGTTATAAAAATCCTTGAAGTTTTAATGCCCAAAACGAATTAGGCATAACAAGTTTCACGTAATTTATTTACCCCAAATCTTAAACTTCCCGAATTTTTTTGGCATAAATCTATATTGTCCGAATGGTTCTTTATGCGAGAACAGTTTCTGCGCAAATACAATTCGGCTTGAACTAATTATGCAATATTGAAATATGACTAAACATTATGCGTAAACAGAGGAACCGTCTGTTGATAATGTCATTACCTGTGTTTAATAATACTTTTATTTTCTAGGGCTCCCTGGAAGCTTTGATGGCGCAGCTAACGTTCTCGTCGAACGTAAGTATAAATTTACATACAAATACAATTATTTTAATGCCGTATAGTCGGGACAATTTGGCTCTGTAGGGGGAAACTTCGGCATATGAAAACCACAATTGAAGGGTTTAATAAAACTATCCGCAAACTTCTCTTGGCCTGTGGACGAACGTATATCGCTCTCGCATAATTGTCTGAAACAGATGCATATACCTAAATGATGATGAAATGAATAACAAAGACATAAAAAACATGGGCAAATGGCAATGTGCCATGATTTCAATTTATTCATAAATCTGGAGCGAGTTAATCCGAATCTATCCAGTATGTTCTACGATTTGTATCCACATACTAGTACTCATTTTCCTTCCTTCAATTTGCTCTAGAAGATTTAGCGATGGAGCAAATTGAACTATTTTCTCCAATTTGCTATACTAATTCTAACGATAGAGGAAGTTGGAGGAAAACATTTCGCTTTGCCCTACTGGTTAGGAAGCTCAAGTAAGTTTCAACTTTAATTATGCATATTCCGAAAAACTTCAAATGCCGGATTAAAACAGTCTGGTTCGCCGGTATGTGTATCGCCGGCCTTGCATGGGTGTCTGTACGTGGACCTTAGGTTACCATAATAGGGTCTATGTATAGATATTTGTGGGATGTTGGCGGTGCGGATATTGGTGAGCTTGACAGTACGGTCAGCGTCATGAAGGAGTAGGCGCCTTGGTACCTTGTCGCTTTCAGTCGTTATACATGTTGGGATGACATGGTGGCGGGGTGCAGAGGTGGTCGCTTGTTTGTGGCGCTGACCGTACTAGTACTAGTAATAGTAATAGTTTTATTTTATTTCGTTTATTTCCTTAGTTATAATAATCTTAAATATTTAAAGATTGTAACTAAGTATTAGAAAATTGTTACAACATTAATTGCAATAAACAGTTTAAATTTTTTTTTTTTTTTAATATTAAAAAAGTCAACGCAGCAGCCGAGAATTGGTTGCCATACTTATATTGCTGGCAAGAAGTCGTAGCCAGGTAGTTTGACCTATGGCTTAGATAGTTTGACAAGGCCTCTCAAGCTGAGGGTAGTGGGATTGAGCCCTCACATCTCAAAGTGTTTCGGAACTTATCTGCGAAATTACATTTGAAATTCATCATGAGCTTTACGGTGAAGAAAAACGTCGTGAGATAGCACTCACCTGCGATAAAAATTCAACAGTGTGTTTGAGGTTCCCGATCCGCACGTTTCTTATTCTGAGAGGAGGCCTGTGCCCTGCAAGGGGACGTACACAGGCCGAGATAGTTTAATTTAATCTTTATTTTACAGTTGGCAGGGTATGCGGTATCTTCGTGGATGTGATCATCCCAGGACGTAAGTATTTTAACATTATTAGTAGCAGAGATTTGCCATGTAATCAAATAACGAAACCGGCCAATTGTGAGTCGGACATTATTACATAAAAAATGTGCCAGTTTTGTGAGCTATAATTAAACTGTATAAAAAAGTCACAAAAGTAACTCAAAAAATAGGGAAACTTTTTTCCTTTAGGAAAACGGTACGCATGATTTTGAATAAGAAAACCTCTTATTCCCCACAAAAATAAATTGATTATTTAAATAGAAAATGCCCTAATAATTATTTATTAGATAAATTACTCAACAGTTTCATCATTCAAAATCTCGTTGATAGAATAATATCATTTTTATATTATGAATGTCTTAAAAAGTGGTCGCGGGTGAGCAATGTAATTGTTTCTGTTCATTAATATGGACCTCCGCAAAGTAACGCCTGATTCAATAAATTAAAAAGTGCAGCCAAAGCTATATTATTAACAATGTTTTATATTTTACAGTTGGCCAGTTGCTGAGCAATTGTGAGTATATTTTTAATATAAACCGTCGTCGAAAAAGGTATTGTTTTTTAATTGTGTTTGAAACGGGTGTCCCTTGTTTTACCGACAAACTTTATATCGAATATTATTTCATCGAAAACGTTTCATGGAAATTTAGTTCTAGTATTATCATTTCATCGACATTTGTTTCAATACCAGTTCATTCCAATTTTTATTATTTCATAGACAAACTGTTCATGATTTTTTCATTTCATCGACAACTTCATTTCGTGAAATTGTGGTAGATAGATGTTAGAACTGCTACCAGAAAAGTAGGTTAAGTTAGGTTAGAACATGTTAGAACTGTGGTAGATAGATGTTACCAGAAAAGTGAAACAATAAATTACGAAACGTGTTCCGTGAAATAATACACTTTGTAATGAATCTTCGGCGAATTAAAAATCCATGAATTGAAATTACTTGCAATGACAACTCCATGAAATGAAATTGTCGATGAAATGAAAATTCTCGAAACGTTGACTTTGAAATAAAATTCGATGATTTAAGTGTCGGTAATTTGATGATAAACCGTTTGAAACTTACTTGAACATTTCAGTGGTCATCGGTCTATCCAGAATCCTGGTCTGTGTCCTCGGATCCCCCGGCTTCTTTGGAAATAAGTTTGTAGACAGGAGACCAGGTAAGAGACATTATATAGGGTGTCCCATAACTGTACGATACCCTGGTAGGGTTAACGTCATAAATAAGTGATCACTTTTGTACCTTGTCACTTTAGCGTCGTGTTTAAAAAGCCACACGAAATTACGTAACGACGGAAAGCGACAAGGTACAAAAGTGATAGCTTATTTATGACGTTGACTGTACCGGGTGAGAAGCTAAATAATAACAGTTCCGAAAAAAAAACTAAAAATGAATCGGTATCACTTACTAGTTAAGCAATAGTATATTTTTTTTTCGAAAATATCTAATACTATAAGTAGGTATGTATATATCACTGATATACTATGTGACTCTATTATGGATGAACTGAAATGATTATACTTTGCTCACCCGCGACTTTGGTGTGGTCAAGGTCGCAGGTGAGCAAAGTAATTGTTTCAGTTCATTGACAGATAAACCTCTGCAAACGAAAAGTACAAAAAAAAAATTAAAAATGCTTTATTGTCAAAAAGGAGAGACACAACTTTGAGCAATAATTTGGCGGCACCCACACTAGGCTGAGCCTGTGTCGAGGGAGTCAAAACATAAAGGATCAGGAACGTCTGATTCAGTAAATTACTCAATTATCGCTTAACTAAGTGAAATGGATTATTTCTTATTTTTATCGGTTGGTAACTGTAACTTCGCCTTCACCTAGCACCAGGTTATAATTGAGTTTTGGGACCACCTGTGGTCTGTATAACATCTTAGGTAATCAATCTTTCAATGAACTGAAACAATTGCTCACCCGCGACCTTTACCGTTACCTTTTTTGGTCGCGGGTGAGCAAATTAATTGTTTTCAGTTCAAAAGTATTAGGTACCATTACCTTAGATATCTTTTAAGTTTGAATAAACAGGACATATTTGTTTTTTATTATATTTTCTGTGTTTAAATTTATATTCAAATCCATGTAGTTTGAGGGTCGAACTACGTGGGATTCAATGATCCTCGTGGTTCGAGGGGCGAACCAAGTGGAATTCCAAAAATCCTCGTGGTTCGCGGGTCGAAACAAGTGGAATTTTAAATATCCTCTTGGTCCGATATGGTCGAACTAAGTGGAATAAAAAAAATCCTGATAGTCCGACATGTCGGACAGCAAGAAATCAAAATTCCTCGTCGTCCGACATGTCGGACAACGTTGTCGAACCACGTGGTCGGAGGGGTTGTCGATAGGATATTGCTAACATCAATTTCATTCCAGGATACGGTTCTGCCACTGACAACTTCTCCATCTGCCAACCCAATTACGGCAGCAAATGGGGATGGAAACTATTCCTGAAGGGTTACAAAAATCCTAATCTTCTCCTGAATGCCTATGGCATCCGTCATGCTGGAATTAAGTGCGATAAGCTGATCAAGAAGGCTACGAAAGGACGAGGCATTGACAGTCTTCCTTGTAAGTTAACTCATATATATATATATATATATATATATATAATACTAGCTGTTGCCCGCGACTCGGTCTGCGAAGAATAGGGGTATAAATAGTTATTTGTGTCACAAGGGAGCAAAATGATGTATGTACGGCGAGGGCAGTACATTGAATCCAGAGTGAAGCGATGGATTCTACAATAGAATCCTGAGCGCAGCGAGGCGAGGGATTCTAAGCTAGAATCCTGAGCGTAACGAAGGATTCAAGTGTTAACGCCCAAGACGAAAATAATTTTGCTCCTGAGTGACACATACAATTTTTCACACCGACTATGAGGAAAATGGATTGTTGTGATAGATAGGGAAAGGTCACCACAGATAAAGTATTCCTGTGTTACTTTTACAATGTTAAGAAACAAATCGAATGAAATCGAATATTACAATGGTATCGGATATCAATATTCATTAAATCACCATAAAAATCATCGATAGTTTTCATTTAAGTAAAACGTATAATTTATTGTGACATTTTTTAAACTATTACGAAAAATTCATCACTTTTCATATAACGTTGTTAAAGTTAAAACATGAAATACGTTCGTTTTTAATCGATTACGATGAAATAATTACAATCGATTATTTTATTAAGGTCTGTGTTCATTGGCACATTGCGTAAATGATACATGCCAATGAATAAATTAAAAAGTAGCTTGAACAGAAAAGTAGCATTTTGATCCCTGTCGTCATCATAAAAATAGGTCAAACCGTTTCGGAGGAGGTAGATAACAAACACCGTGACACAAGATTTTTATATATTAGAAGATACCTATATACATAAATATACCTATATGCCTTTCCCTCATTTACATCATAATGATATTTTTTCCATGTATTTATTTTTCTGTATTGTTTTCTTTGTGGTGGACAATAAAGAGTCATTATATTATATTGTATTGCAATTATTATTTAAAAAGACGTTTTGTTTCATGCAACTGCGACTTAAACGTGGCAGACACTTTAAAATATGACACAAAGTTTGTGTTTCTAATTGGGAATGTCTAAAAAAAAGTACCAGTGGTTTTTATATTTTTGTTTGCATAGAAAATTCAATTATAAGAAACTAATTTCAATATTTTGTCATTTTGTTCACTACTTTTTTCAAAATTAATTATTGAAATTATTTTGGTTGATGACGTCAGATTATAATTGAGGGCTCCCACACTGTCAAATTTCTAAATCTATCTAAATGCGTACGATAAGGCAACCCCTTTAATTATTTTTTGCGTAGTGGTACACTGTAACTAGTGTCACTTTACTGGCGCTGTCAAAGTGCTAGATGTCAGACAGCGGGTCCAAATCAAACTCCGTAGTTTAATCCACGCGTAAATTGTGAGTAATTCTAACCACACAGAATTAAGTACGACTTGAACCGGTCACGCAATTTACACCAATGTCAAATGAAGGTCATTGCTTATTTGTAATGTAATAAATTCATTACATAATATTAAAATTAAATAACTACAGAAAACGAGTTAAAAAGCGTTTATCTCGAAATGGTTTTCGATTTACTATACATTGCAAAAAATTAGACATCCCCAATTGTTAAAATAAGTCTGTTATTTAAAGTTCCCGGCAAGCGTGACGTGTGACATTTACATCAAAATATTCAATCCGCTCACTCATTTCCGGTCACGTGACTTCGGAAGGTAGCGTGCGCGGGCACATCTTCGCTCAATCAATCACTCGCCAAATTAGCACTGGTCACGTGAAGACGTATCATTTCTTTCTCTCGTTCGCGCCTCTCGCTTACTCACTGTCGTGTGATAAACCTACGTAGTGCGTTACAATCAACCAGCTCAGTCCTTGGTGAAAGGAATCATCACCCTCAGCTCATCTCGTACGACGCCATCATCAGCTCACACGTAAGTCGTTCCTTCATTTCATCTCTCCTAACCTAAAGCCTCATCTCATCGTCGAGTGTTATCCGCCCCCAGCGATAACATTTAGGATGTTCATACTTTGTAAAAATGAAGTCACAAGCTAAATAAGACTACCTACTTAAAACAATTGAGACATTATATTGTCCAGCATCAATTGGGTTAGAAAGATTAATTTTGATTTGGTTCTTTGTTGCTTGAGTCCGACTCGCACTTGGCTGGTTTTAAATAGCCTGACTAGGTAATAAAGGAAGCATTTATAATATTTCAGCTAGCCACAGACTCATCGTGCTCTGGATCAGGGAACTCTGCAGTTTATCTGATCGTAAGTGAAAATCATTTTGATGTCCGTCTTTACACTTTATTTTGGCAAAAGAAAGATTGGTCATTGTGTCATTGGTCATTAGACCAGGGATTTTCAAAACACGATTACTTGTACTTTGCTCGATAGAATAAAAATCCAAAGTTGTCTCTAAAAAATAAAATAAATCCTAAGTACGGCGAACCTAAATAATGCACGGGAGATCATGACTTTTTGAATGTTAATAAAACAAGATGTTTTCTAAGGCCTAGTGAACCTACATTTAAAAAAATGTATTTGTTTTAGTAATACGATGAAAATATCAAAATACACGCCCGGTCTGACCAAGCTATCTTGAGCTGTGGTGCTTCCCCCTTGTCCGTATAGTTAGTTGCGTTAGTTTTCCTTCGGCCATCGGACGGGGAACTTATGTCACTTGCGCTTACGCACGGCTTTGATTCTAGCCGCTCTCACGCACACATACAAGAGAGCATAGAATACCTAAAATCGACTAGCGCAAGAAGCTCGTTGCGGCTTTAATAGTTCCTGCGAAGTTTACTTTTTGATGAAATCGGCCTAAGTATATCAAATGTGGCATTATACCAAATGTTACTGATATGCAGTGTTTTTATATCTATCGAGCCACACCCGTTAACAGTAGTCGTTCGTTTCACATTTACTGTCTAGCGGTGTCTTGTGCATGTTTTACAAAGTAAAGCAAAAATTAATTGATTATTTTTACAGGAAACATCAAGCAATGGAACAAGAACGATCTACTCAGGATTTACATCTATTGTAAGTTTTTTTGTTGCCATACCGACACACAACATACAATATTTACTATCACAGAATACTAACCATATTTGCTATTTCTTCGATCCGATATTTTTCGGTGCTAATACCTGTATTTTTCCTTTACCGCATCTCTACCGCAACATACCTTTAAATAACGGTTTGTTAAATGTATTTTTGTACCGGCCCCAAACCCTGCCTCAGTAATGAGGGATACTAAACGAGGACGGGAACGGGAACGGGAACAGGATTTAGTTATAAGTTTTCCTGATTTTATTCACGATTCTTAAAGTACACCGTATCTTTTACAGTAACATCCATGATTGGAGGTTACGGCCGTAGCTGCCAGCGAGGACGTAAGTACTTATACTGAACCGTAAAGGTTCTATTCCCGATCAAGTCAGATATTTGTGTGAAAAATACGAATGTCTGTGCTCGGGAATTGGATGTTTAATATCTATTTAAGTATGAGCTTAAACAATTACTTTGCTCACCCGCTTTGCTTTGGTCGCGGGTGAACAAAGTAATTGTTTCAGTTCATTAATATGGACCTCCGCAAAGTAACGCCTGATTCAATAAACTATTTAAGTATGTTTATCCGTTGCCTTGTCCCCATAACACAAGCTTTGCTTACTTTGAGGCTAGGTCAATTGGCGTGAACTGTCCCGTGACATTTATTTATTATAAGGGCCATTTTCTATGAATCGGCTGTAGATGTTAAGTACATACGTCCTGGTTATTTCTTAGAAGCTCTGTACTTCTATCGAATAACTGGAAACTGTACCTATCAGAATCTTCTGCTATTTCTAAAAAAAATATCTACGAAAGTGATTCCGAATAAACGCTCAAATAATGACTCATAATCATCAGCAACATCGGGTGCCGTTAATCTTATGACTCATAATCATCAGCAACATCGGGTGCCGTTAATCTAGGCACAGTAATTATCAACCCGTAACACTCTACATAGTTATTCTTTTTAAACCTGCTGGAAGGAAAAATAGAAGGAAGACGAGGCAGAGGAAGGCCAAGATTGACCTATTTTAACCAGGCGAAGGAGAAAGTGGGTGTCGTGTCGTATCATTCAGTCAAACCGGTGGCCGAAGACCGGCACGGAGTGGCAGCTACGTCTCCGACAAGAGCATAGGTCATAACATACATCTACAGTATTCATCAAACCATTGGACGATATAATTACGGATTCATCTTAGGTTGTTGAGCAACATATTGAGTTGCTTGCCGGATTCTTCTCAACAGATTTTATCCAAATCGGTGGTAGCCTGAATCGACTGTTATATTAAATAGTAAACGGGACTTATCACGCAATTAATATTTACCTCGACGTTTCGGCCACATTGCAGCAGCCGTGGTCACGAATTAACTCACCAACCACGGCTGCTGTAATGTGGCCGAAACGTCGAGGTAAATATTAATTGCGTGATAAGTCCCGTTTAGTAATTATGAGCCTGAATCGAGTAAATATATCTTGACTTTTGACTTTATTGTAACATTATCAGGGTCCATTTCGTCTTTTTCATTGTTTGTTTCAAATCTTGCAAGTGAATTTAGGCCTATTTTCATGGGAAGGATTGATTTGAATGTCACTAAAATGTTATAATATATACATCAATGCAGTTCTGCACCGTTATCCACGAACGTCTCTTGTCAGGTCTGTAGACGATCATGTCTCGCATCGGGCTAGTCAGCCACGTAAGACGTTGTGCACAGGCAATAGGTACGCCATAATCCATCTGCAACAGTGTAGGCCTACATTACATTACAAAATGTTATGTGCAAAAATTATTATTTGAAACATGTTTTTATGAAAAACCTTATTTTTTAGTTGGCGTCAGAATCGCTGCTGGACTCAGCGTGTACTTTAAATTCAACTTCGAGAATAGCGGCATCACAGGTACTTAAGCAATTCATTATTCTCTTCGTTTCGTCTCTACGGTTATTAAGTATATCAACCCTTAATAAGGTAAAGGCGATTTATTTGACTTCACTATACGTCACAATTTCCATTGTAATTATTGAAAATACGACTAGCTCTAAAAATATCCTTTGTCAGGTATGTATTCGATTGCTGATTTTGATTCTGTGGTAGTATGCGCCATTAAACGGGGCCTTATTAAGTATTAAACCTGTTTCTTCTGACAACCGCATTAACTTAGTGGTTAAAGACCTTGAGCAAGTGTCCAACGCACTTAGAATCATCAAGCAATGCAAACGCAATCGATGTCTGGTTACCTTTAAAAAGTTTCAAACCAATTCAATGATAACCTGCAGGCTTATTGTCTAACGCTTCTGACGGTTTCCTTCGCAATCACTATTTCTTTCTGTCAAACGATATAAGACGATGACAGAAAGAGATAGTGAAAATACTGCACACCAAAGTCACCGAGCAGCGGCCAACCGATAGTGTCTTTCTAAACCTCGACATTGGCAGAATCATCGAAAGTATCGATGGAGCTATATTTTTAAAAATTGAATTTATTGAATTGATGGTGAAAATAGAGGCAAGTGTTCGAAGCGTTAAACAATAAGCCTACTGGTCTGATCATAGGCTTACAAGAAGGTTTATTATTATTATTAATAAATTAGTCATACCTGTATGTAGTAGGGTGACCATTATTTGTACATAAAAATGAAATTCACGGATTATTTTTATAGGATTCGCAGACGCTGACAAAACGATCGCGGCGAACATAGGCAGGTTTGATCAGAGCAGCTTCAATGGAGTAATCATCCCATTCGATGGTGACTTCGTTGACGATCATTCCCAAGATGATAATCCTGATGCTGTAGTTGCTAAAGATGACGATGATTCCAATGATACAGCTGTAACTGTTGCTACACCTACCTACGATGGGTCGCTAAAAGGTGAGAGAATTGCTGTTTTATATTAATGTCGAGAACTTGTAGTCCATCCTATAGTAGCTAAAGCTGACAATGATTCAGACGTTAACTACTTACTTTAATTTACATTGTCTTGCTTGGAAGAAATTACTTTTTGCCAAATTTCCTGTGGCGCATTCTTTTTAGCAATGAGCTTATAGAAAAATAGACAGGAAAAAGAGCGTTTTGCTGCCTACTTTCAGAATAGACGTTTAGAAATTGATTTTGAGCAATATCTCTTATTGCGCTTGCTTAGATGGATAAAACTTGAAACATTTGTAATAAAAGTAGGATAGTGAGGTTAACGCCATGTTTACGTATTCTCAAAACATTGTTTTTTTTTCAGGAATCGCCAAACTTGTCACGAGGGTCCTGAATTTCAGTGAGTTTATATTTATAATAATTAAATGACTTATGGTCTTGAATATTTTTCAAAATTGAAATACTGTTATTTGAATTTTCAGAAATAAATCTGGTCAGTGATGTCTTCAGCCTGGTCTTCAGACGTAAGTAAATAAACTAAGCTTAAAAGTTAAGAAAACTGATAAAGTTCAATAAAAGGTCTTTTTCAACATTTCAAGAAATAGAACACGAGTCCTCTCTTTTTACAAGCTTATATTTAACTTGCAATGTGTACCTATGTAAGTATGTATGTACGGGTCAAATCTTGGAAGTCGAATTTGACCCACTTCCAATGGTCGGATTCACTTGAAATTTGGTATACTTATGTAGCTTGGATGACAATGCAAATACAGTCAGCTAAAAAGCTTGCTTTAAAAATGAAAATTTTAACAAAAACTTATTATAGTTCAAGTATTTAGTTCGGTTCTTAGTAAGCGTTTAGAAATAGTAAAGCAGGAGTTAAAAATACTACCGTAAGGTAAGGTTACTTTAGCTTCGGTTCTGAAGGGTGGCTAACCATTGAGATTAACTCGGTGCAGGTTTTATTAGGTATTCAAAGTCAAAGTCACATTACAGGCATAAGCTGGAATAATAGACTAGGTATACATGTGACGCCCCGTAAGGGCACGGTAATATCACAGGGCTATTTTTACAATTAAACATTTTAGACATTTTTCCTAGGTATATCCTATTATTGTACGGAAATTATGGTTGGTTTTAGCTGACCACCCATATTTCTGTTTTTTATTACACCCTTCTATATTAGTTTTATATATGGGCTAATAATAAAAATTGAAAGTCATAATTTGGCATAATGATCATTTGCCATATCTGTTCTAAATCTATAAAAAAATTAAAATGTTCTCGATTGTTATAAAATAAACCTATAGAGTTTTACAGGATGGCAACTACAAAAAAATTTTACAAATTACGGTTTCAGTAAAAAACAAGAGTTATGACAAATGATAATTATGACAAACGGTACATTATCACTTACTGCGAGTAGGACCCGGGCTACTGCTGTTACCCTCCATTGGGTTACATGAAAGTACCCCAACTTTAAGGTATTTAGTTATCATAGACAATGTAACTTTTCAGTGTGCTTCGGCATCGGCGGTCTCATCGATGCCAACATCTCTGGACTCGGCTCCCTCTTCACCAGGATCATCGCAGTCATCTTCAAGATCGGAATCTGCTTCAACGGATTCCCTGGTATGTCCAACATCTAGTGCATTTAAATGATCAATCCTTCTTACTCGTTTGTTAACTTTTTCATACAAAAAGTGTCAATTATGTAGAATTGTAGCGCGCACTTGTAATGTTGGGCCCGGTGTAATTTCTTTGCGTAGGAGTTTGCGTCTCGCAGAACGCGTCGTACCTAATGCATATTGCGAGGAAAAAGGGGTGAGGTGAGAGCGCGGAAGAGAATTTCGACCGAATTTGTCTATTTATTTGTTACTTTTAACTTGCAATTATGACGCAACATAACTATTTGTGCAGCTTTATTTGTTTTGATATTTTATCCAATCAAATTGAAACTGAACATTTTTTAGTGTGAATTGATTATGTCGGGAGTTTACGAGTTTTCATGTACTTATACTAGGGGCGTTCAATAAAAAGTGAGAATGAGTATGTTATAAACAACTTTTACTAAATGTCATTTTATTTTTCGACATAGTCACCTTTTAGCATAATACACTTAGTATATCTTTTTTCTAAACTTAAAATTCCATTTTTAAAAAAGGTCTCATCTTGAGTACTTAAAAAATCTTGTACTGCAGCGACTACCGCGTCGTCGTCTTCAAATTTCTGGCCTCTCAGGTATTGTTTCAATCTCGGAAATAGGTAGAAATCACTGGGAGCGAGATCTGGTGAATACGGAGGATGCTTAAGGATATCGAACCCAGCATCACGAATTGCAGCCATTGCAACGGCGGACTTGTGTGCCGGGGCATTGTCCTGGTGGAACAGCACAACTTTCGAGAGTTTACCTCGCCGTTTTTCGCGGATCTCATTGCGCAAAGTTGCTATTTGTTTGGCGTATAAAGTGCCCGTAATAGTGGCTCCATGCTCGAGATACTCAATCATTAATACCCCTTTACCATCCCAAAAAACAGAGCCCATGACCTTACCGGCAGATGGGCTCACCTTGAATTTCTTCGGAGTTGGAGATGATGGCCTTTTCCATGTCATAGACTGCAGTTTCGTTTCTGGGTCGTAATGATGGAGCCATGTTTCGTCCATTGTTATAAATCGCGCCAAAAAAAGTTCCCGGTCTTGCTGCATCAGGTTCAAAGCTTCTTGACAAATCTCTAGTCTAGTTTGTTTTTGCGTGTCAGTAAGCATTCTTGGTACCCAACGCGCAGATACCTTTTTCATACCCAAGCGTTCATGTAAAATATTACGCACGCTCCCCGTTGAAATCTTTACATTTTCAGCAATAAAACGAACTGTGACACGACGATCCGCCAAAACTGAGTTTTCGACTTTTTTCACAATTTCTTCAGTTACTGCTGTAGTAGGGCGTCCGGAGCGGGGGTCGTCCATTGTCGATGTTCTTCCAAGTCTAAATTCGGCGCACCAACGTGCGACTGTCGAATACGGAGGAGCATTAGACCCTAAAGTGTCCCGCAAATCCAAATTGACTTGGTCCGCAGAAAAATTTTTCAAATACAAGTATTTGATAACGGCGCGCAGTTCAATTTTCTCCATTTTCGCTAACGTACTCAATAGCATTGCAAAGAAATTACCGTATATTTTTTTAAACAAAAGACAGTTAGTTTTTTTTTTCATAGCAATCAGCTAGATAGATTAGCTTTACCGGCCAGTATTTAATTTCGTAATATTAAAAGAGTTTGCATCTCATTCTCACTTTATATTGAACGCCCCTCGTACTGTTGCTGCTTGGAAATACTTTTTGCAGACGGAAAATTTACCGACTGCAAAGTAGAAGTTATTGTAAATCAATAATTAAAACGACAGGACGTTCTATTTAATTAAGGTTTGCTTGTGCATTTAAATTCAAAACATAAAATTGATACGAAATTAAACAATTTAACATGATTTGATTTCAATTAAAAACCACAAAATGAAACCAATTTATGATATACTAGCCTTCCGTCCGCAGCTTCGCCTGCGATAAATTAATTTTCCCGTAGGAAAAGGTATTTTCCCGCGGTAAAAAGTAGCCTATGTCACTCAATGATAATGTAGCTTTCTAACGGCAAAAGAATTTTTGAAATCGGTCCAGCAGTTTCGGTGCCTATTCAATACAAACATACAAACAAACAAACAAACAATCAAATCTTTCCTCTTTATAATATTATAGTATAGATTCGTAATTTTTTACTCTTCACCAACACCCATCATCACACACCATCACCATCTAGAGTATTCCACCACACATCCACATTGCATAATACCTACTCATCTTTTACGTTGTCTCGTTCCTTAGGTGACCGCACCATTTGCAACAAGGGCTGGAACGCCCAGTTTAACATACAAGGCGAAGCCAGTACTGCTGCTGACCTCATTGTTATGTTCAATCTTGGAAAAGCACAAGAAGAAGTCAAGGGCTACATCGACACTTACACCAGAGGAAAAGGTAATTGAATTCATCATGATCCTGTTGGCCTTTTATTGGTAACACCTTAAATCGTGGACAAATTTTTCATCGAATTTCATTTCATCGAAAATGATGTATAGAATATCTAGTTCCTATGATATCTTTAGCAGTAATCTGGTTTCATGGATTATACATTACAAATTTTCTTAATTCCTAGAATAACTGTACTACGATTATTGTTTTTTAGAACATACATTTCCTAAAGTATTCAAAAGACAGAGTATCTAAATATCGAATTTCATTTCACCGACGTTTTATTACAGCGAGAGAGCGAATCGAGCGAGCAAGACGGGTCGGATAGGTTAGGTTCAAAGGCTAATGCGGGAGCGTAGCGTAGCGAAGCTCCCGCATTAGCCTTTGGTGTTAGCTATTTTTTTTATGACCACCCTGGAAGTATTGCTATATAAAAAGCAACTGAAATTATTAGTGTTTCATTGATTACTAAACAAATTAGTTATGTACCTATTAATACAGATGTGAATAATTTTCTATGAAACATTATTATTACGATTTTAATAAAACATTCAATAAAAAATAACTATATAAAATTCTGCAGGATAAACAAATTATGAAATAATTGTTCTACAAGTTAATAATCGGCGATTTAAAAAAACATGATTTAACCGTTCGATGACATGAATAGTCGATGAAATGAAAATACGGGAAACGTTGTCTATGAACTAACAATCGATGAAAAGAGTGTCTACGATAAGGGTAAACCCCTTTTATTAATCCAATCTAATCTTGGACGTAGGCCTCTTCCCTTTTTCCACTCTTGGCGATCCTGCGCCCGTCTCATCCAGTCCTGGCCTCCGTGTCGTCGAATATCGTCCGCCCAGCGCTGTGTTGGTCTGCCGCACCCCCTAGTGTCCGCTCTGGGGGTAACCCCCAACATAAACAGGGGGGTTACTACGAAATTCGAAGTTCGAAGTTCGGATCGTGCGGTCCCTCTCACTTTCGTAATAAATACCATTAGCGTGAGCGGATCGGCATGAAACGAAGTTCGAATTTCGCGCTTCGTAGTATAGGGCCTGGGTCTCCACTCAAAAACTCGCCTTGTCCAGCGACTCTCGTCCATTCCAGCAATGTGTCCTGCCAATTGAATTAAATTAAATGAAAATTACGGTGAAGGAAAAACATCGTCAGGACATACCTACCTAAGAATAAATTTAATGGTGTATGTGAAGCCCTGCAGTGGGGCGTATAGGCTGCGATGATGATGATGATGAAATTAAAATTAAATTAAAAAATCTTTATTGCCACAACTTAAAAACTAGACATTGATAAAAAAAGATCAAAAATTGTGATGCCAGTGATGACTTATGGCACTGAGACGTGGCCGCTAACGATGGGCCTCATGAGAAAGCTCAAGGTCACTCAGGCGATGGAGAGAGCTATGCTTGGAGTATCTACAGAAACATTAGAAATGACGAAATCCGCGCAATAACTAAAGTCACCGACATAGCTCGACAGACTCCAGTCGCAGTAGGCAGGGCACATCGCTCGTAAAACTGATGGTCGATGGGGCCAAAAATTTTTTGAGTGGTGTCCATGGAGCAGAAGACGCAGTGTAGGTAGGCCTCTAAAATGATAAAGCGACCCGGTTAAGATTGCGGGAAAGGTCTGTTTAGCTTTGGGGGAGGCCGTTTAGGAGTGGACATCTTTCGGGTAAAGTGATAATGGTATGCTACTTTAGTAGTTCCTACTGTGTTACTAACAATGTTGTGTACCTCCTACAAGGAATCAAGAATGCCTCTGGATCCATGCGAATCATCCTGGATACATGCAGCACCATGGCTACGCATATAACGAGTAAGTACACTAGCAGCTCTGTGAGTTTACAAACAGACCTCATATTCCGCCATTTTTGAGAATCCTCCAAAACTAAACGTTTGTGTTGTTGTTAAAATTACTCACAATAGTCATAAAATTGGGGTTGTATATTTTTCTCACTTCTCACTCACTTTAATACTTAATTTGGGGTTGTCTATTTATTTTGTAATAGTAAATCGAAAATTATTGCAGATAATTGCTTTTTAAATCGTTTCGTAAACTATAGGAACTGAGCAATGACCTTCATTTCACATTGAAATATATGCTGTAGACGGTCTAAGTCGTACTTTATTTTATGTGGAACATAAATTGAACTGAAACAATTACTTCGCTCGCCCGCGACCTTAATTAGCCATGCTACCTTTTTAAATATGTATTGAAATCTCAAAACCATTTCGAGAAACAAGCTTTCGGTACAGTTTCTGTATATCAGATTTTAAAAAAAGTCTTACATTATTAAGATATTCGTTGAAATGTTTTGACCTTCAGATGCCCTTTCTGTGAGTCATCAAACGAATAATGGATAATGATTCTTTTGCCTTATTTAAAAAAAAATCGACTGACGTCTGTCTGTCTAGTCTATATCAAACATAAACTCAAAATTGACATTGACGTGTCGTTTCGTTTTGTAGTTTGTTTGTTTATTTGTTATTTAAGCACAAAGAGTAAAACCATATACCTAATAAGGTTTAAGCAGCATTTTATTATAAAAGGACGGCTAATAACGAAAAAGCCGATTCTCGCAATTTGCCACAAGTGGACAATGTCATGATACTGGAGTTCATGACGAATTCTAGCAACCACAACATCGCTGAAATAAGAGGAGCTACTCAACGGTCAAGACTTTATTGTTAAACCATTGTTTACAAGTAATGTGTTTGTTTTAAATAGGCACATACATTTAAATGATCTTCACAACAAAACTGCAAATAGTTCTTGAAGTATTTTTGCTTCACTTCTCGACACCATTCCTCTCGCCGTCGTTCTGGGATTGGTACGAATAACAAATCCGGGTTATCCCTGCTGTTATTCGAACATAAAGGGGCGAAACACTCGTAGCCTTCCATTTCAAACAAGTTCAGTTAGTGATTTCTAATTTTTTTGAGGTTAGCCGTCGGCGGTGACGTTAACACCTTGATGTTGACTTTACCATAGACTTTACTGTATTTTTTTTGTGCAGGCAAAGACTACATTATCCATTATGCGTTTGATGACGTCACGTCAGCAATATATTTATATTTTTTTTAATGTAGATAGGATTCATTAAAAACAAAAATACCGAAATTAGTTTCTTAAAATAGTCTATATTTATCAAATAAATTATAAAAACCATACAACAAAAATATGAAGCATGGCCAATTCCTAAGCTTAATGCTCAAGGTCGCGGGTGAGCAAAGTAATTGAGTTTCAGTTCACTGATATGGACTTCCGCAAAGTAACGCCTGAATCAATAAATTATTTGGAAAATCATTATTTAAGGTTCTTCACAATTTTTTATATGGAAACTAGCTGTTACCCGCGATTCTGTCTGCGGATAATAGGGGTAGGTATAAAAAATAGCCTACGACCTATTATCAGACCTACCGAACACAGACAAAAAATTTCATGTATGTCAGTCAATCCGTTTCGGAGGAGTTCGATAACAAACCCCGTGACACGAGATTTTTATATATTAGAAGAAGAAGATAAGCGTGCTCTGGATGTGTGCTGTACGCGTCTTCGTGTGACTACAATAAATAACTTAGCATTAGTCGAAACCGTCACATTCGTAGTTTCGTAGCGTAGTTTTCACAATCTCGCAGCAGTATAGCGCGGCACTGGTGGAAGGAGACCCTGATGTATAATTTTGCCAGAACATTAGTAAATACAATAGGTCTTAGTGGTACAGGATGTTCTTGTGTTGTACCCTATCTAGGCGTGCAATATTATTATTTTTTTAGCATTAACAATATGGGAATATATTAAGCAATATGCATAAATAGGCATTTAATTATTACTTATTGCAAATTATTACTATTATAAAGTCAGTTAATTATTATGTCAGAGTATGCTAGTATTGTATCAGTTTATAATAGTTATTATTTAATTCATTATTATCCTGAATTATTATTTATTCTTATTATTATCCTGATCATTAAAAAGTCTTGAATAGAGTAATAGCATTTATCCGGAAGCTATCTTGTTAGTACTTTGCTAGATTGATTTCGTGGGCGCCCTTGTATAGAAACAGGCAAATCATTACAAATTTTAATGGCCATATGAAATTTGCAAGGGGCTGGTACAATTTCTTCCTACACCTAGGAACCTAAACGTAGTTACGAAGTTCTCGTCATCTCTAACAGTCATAGTAATCATCAAGATGTTATGAAATTATATTATTTTCTATTTTATTCGTATGTTTTTCAGACTACCAGAAGATCACCAAGGACACCATTGCAACAACAATCGTCTCGGGTAAGTGAAATTAATACGAAAATAAATAAATAAATATGATATAAAATCCAACCAGTTAGGTCCAACTTCGAGAAAGAGGTCAATCGGCGAATCCAACTCGGATGGGCAGCGTTCGGGAAGCTCCGCAACATCTTTTCATCCAAAATACCTCAGTGCCTCAAAACAAAAGTCTTTAATCAGTATGTGTTGCCAGTGATGACATATGTATGTATGTATGTAAACTCTTTATTGTACAAAAATAAGAAAAAAGAAAAACATTATTGACAACCGTTGAAATGCATGTACAAAGGCGAACTTACATACACATATGAACTGACATATGTATCCGAGACGTGGTGCTTCACTAGTAGCCTGATGAATAGGCTTAGAGTCGCTCAGCGAGCCATGGAGAGGGCTATGCTCGGAGTTTCTCTACGGGATCGAATTAGAAACGAAGAGATCCGTAGAAGAACTGGGGTCGCCGCATTACCCAAACGGATTAGCTCGTTGAAATGGCAATGGGCAGGCCATATAGCACGCAGAACAGATGGCCGCTGGGGCCCAAAAGTTCTGGAATGGAGACCACGGACTGGCAAGCGCAGCGTGGGACGTTCACCAACGAGATGGACGGACGATTTGGTGAAGGCCACGGGTTCAGGGTGGTTGCAAGTCGCTTCCAACCGTAATGATTGGGCATCAATGCGGGAGGCCTATGTCCAGCAGTGGACGTCCTACGGCTAAAATGATGATGATAATGATGATATAAAATTAAATTATACGGATAAAGCAAAAGAAAACTTAAGTAGTCCGTAGTTTTTGCAAAACCCTTTCTTTACTACATAGTAAATTCAAAAATTATAGGCAGAGAGAGGGGGGAAAGAGAGAGAGACAAATCACAGGGAAGCCGCAACGAAGTTTTTCAGTGGGGCTCGTTTCAATAAAACTAAACGCACACTGCGATGACTGATGATACTAATGATGTTGATTCTTTTTTTCAGTGGGTGCTATGACCGCTGCCATCGCGAATGCTAACAAGAAAGACTGTAAGTATGCTTTTTAGGGTTCCGTAGTCAACTAGGAACCCTTATAGTTTCGTTATGTCTGTCCGTCCGCGGCTAAGCTCAGAGACTGTTAGTACTAGAAAGCTGTAATTTGGCATGAATATTATATATTAATTACGCCGATAAAGTGGTTTAATAAAAAATAAAAAATAAATTTATTTTAGGGTAGGTACCTCCCATAGACGTAAAGTGGGGGTGATTTTTTTTTCTCGACTAACCCTATAGTGTGGAGTATCGTTGGATAGGTCTTTTAAAACCATTGGGGGGTTGCTAACATGATTTTTCTATTCAGTGATCTGTTTGCGAAATATTCAACTTTAAAGTGAAAATTTTCATTAAAATCGACCGTCCCCCCCCCTCTAAAATCTAAACTGTTGGGTGGAAAAATTTGAAAAAATCAGAATGGTAGTAAATATATTATATTTACAAGGAAAATTATAGCGGCTAAAATTTCTTGGAAATTATTTGTAGTTTAAGAGTAAATAGTAGCCTAAAGTACAAAACATACCTAAACTTGGAAGATTCCGTACACATACGAAATCCTTTGAAAAATATTACTTGATTTTTTCGTAATGGCTACGGAACCCTATCTTGGGCGTGTCCGACACGCTCTTGGCCGGTTTTTTTTAACAATCACGTTTATAAAGTTTAAATTTATGCTGGATGTAGGCAGCATAAAATGACTTTTAATGCTCTAGTCGAAAAAAGTAATCAGGCGCCAATAACCACGTATAAAAAACTTCATTAAAACGGAAAAAGATATTAAAAAATAAATTGTTTTGTTGTTTTTCTCTAATTGTTCTTAAGGTCCCTGTTTTATACAACTACATTAACAAAACAAGGCAATAGAAATACTTTTGTTGTAGATATAGAATTGGATGAAAAATAAGAGCTTGTAAATGAACGTTAATACCTATTCTATGATACTGTTTAATTTCTTCACAATTAAAGTGAAAATCAGAGTGTATCACTCTTTTATAAAACCCATTTTACCCTTGTTTTATCAATCCTCGCCTGCGACTCTGTTGAGATAAGCGCCTCGGGTGAAATAGCGCGTTTTGTACAATTTACTACTACTCCTACCTAAAGGGCCGGCAACGCACTTGTGACTCTTCTGGTATCGCAGGTGTCCATAGGCGACGGTAACCACCAGGCGATCCGTTTGCTCGTTTGCCCCCTATACCTTAAAAACAAATTTAAGGTTAATTTAATTCAATACTGTTTTTTTTTTCAGCTGGAAAACAAATAACACGATTGATTTCACAATGCGGCAAACCTCTTAAAGACAAAGGATATCCAGGTACATAATAAAAAAATATATATTTTAACTTTAAAATTGACTACTAGTAGACCCTCTTAAATGCATTAATACTTCGCTCTCGCCTGTGTGCCTCTCAGTTGTATTCTTTTATTTTTACTCAATTAAGTTATTTATAACTTGATGACGAAATTGTGGCCAAAGAACTTTATTACTCAATTAAATTTTACACTTATTCAGAAAATGCTGAATACATAATGGTATCAGCGAGTATCGAAAATACACTCACTATAATTATTTTTTATTGTAGACATAACCAATCAAGTAACCAACATCGAAATCGTCATTGTAAATGCTAACGGTGACAACAGCGTAGATTGGACCAAGGACACTGGCAGCAACAAGGATCTGGATGATGAAAGCGACAATGGTGATAATACTGGAAACAATGATAATAACAATGACAACGGAGGCAATACTGAAAACAACAATAATGACAACAGCTACAACGGATACAACACTGGAAACGACAATAATGATAACAACAACAACGGTGGGAACAACAACTCCGGCGACAATAATGATAACAGTGGCCAAAACACTGGCAAAGACACCGGCAAAGATACAGGCAAGGGTAACGATAGTGGAAAAGACACTGGTAAGGGAAAAGACACCAACAAAGGTACAGGAAAAGATACAGGCAAAGATACGGGCAAGGGTAACGATAGTGGAAAAGACACCGGTAAGGGAAAAGACACTGACAAAGACACCGGAAAGGGTAAAGACACCGACAAAGGTACAGGCAAAGATACCGGTAAGGGAAATGACACTGACAAAGATACGGGCAAGGGTAACGATAGTGAAAAAGACACCGGTAAGGGAAAAGACACTGACAAAGATACCGGAAAGGGTAAAGACACCGGAAAAGGCACAGGCAAAGATACTGGCAAGGACACAAGCAAAGATACCGGCAAGGGTACTACCGGTAAGGGGGGGGATACTGGTAAAGACACTGGTAAAGATACCGGAAAAGATAAAGATACTGGCAAAGATACCGGTAAAGGCAAAGATACTGGTAAAGACACCGGTAAAGGCAAAGACACTGGTAAGGATACCGGCAAAGGTAAAGATACTGGCAAAGATAACAATGGAAACAATACCGGCAATAACAATGGAAACAACTCCGGCGATAACAGTGGCAACAACAACGGAGCTACTACCGGAAATGACAACAACAGCAACTCCGGCAACAACAACGGAAACAATGGAAACAACTCCGGCGATACCAACGGATACAACACCGGTGCCAACAATGGGAACAAAAACACCGGCGATAATAATGGCAACAACAACACTGGTAGTACCGGAAATGACAACAGCAACAACTCCGGCGACAACAATGGAAACAAGAACACCGGCGATAACAATGGCAACAACAACACTGGTAGTACCGGAAATGGCAACAGCAACAACTCCGGCGACAACAATGGAAACAAGAACACCGGCGATAAAAATGGCAACAACAACACTGGTAGTACCGGAAATGACAACAGCAACAACTCCGGCGACAACAATGGAAACAAGAACACCGGCGATAACAATGGCAACAACAACACTGGTAGTACCGGAAATGACAACAGCAACAACTCCGGCGACAACAATGGAAACAAGAACACCGGCGATAACAATGGCAACAACAACACTGGTAGTACCGGAAATGACAACAGCAACAACTCCGGCGACAACAATGGAAACAACGGTGACAATGGAAGCAATACCGGTGGCAATAACAACGCTGTAGGTAACGGACAAGGCTCGGGAAGCACTGGTGTATCTGTAAGTAAAACAATACAACAAATATACAATACTAGCTTTTGCCCGCGACTCCGTCCGCGTGGAATTAGTAATTTGGGCAGCTTATTTTTTTTATCCAATTTGCTTTTTCATCAATTATAGCTCTCCTTAGTTCCTCGATATAAAAAAAATACCCGCCTCAGCACCCCCCCACCCCCACCATAGACCCCCCCGCACCCCCACCCTGAACCCCCCCGCACACCCGCGTTCACATTCACCACCGTACTCCCAAGTCAAGCGTGCCTATAGAAGTTTTACTTCAAAAACCCACGATTTTGAAACATTCTTCCGCTCCGCTGAAAGTTGAAAGTTCACAGATGATGTATGTCTGTCTGTTGCCGCTATAACTACAAATACTAAAAATAAAAGTTAAAAAATAAAGGGGTCCTCATACAAGAAACGTGTTATTTTCAGCGTTTTTAACTCTATCTTTATAATGGCGTTAACTAGATACTTGAATTTTTCACCGATTATGTATTACTGTGGACGGTACAACAAAAAACAATAAAAGTATAATTAAAATTAAATATTAAGGGGGTCTGTAAACCAATATAAAATGATCTCACACTGCGTACATTTTACGTAGAAGCAGGGTTCTGCTAACACTGGATTTTTTAGTTACAGCGGTTTTCGGCATATAAATATTTTGACATACCTACGTAAAAAATTGTGCGGAACCCTCGGTGCGCGAGTCTGACTCGCACTTGGCTGGTTTTTTTATATATTTATTGTCCTATTTTTCAGGGATCGGGAACAATTGACATTGGTGGCCTCATCGGCGGTGTCCTTAAAGGACTAAAAGGTAAACATGTAACTAGTTATATTATTAGTAATATAAATATCATAATGTATAATTTTCCATGTTATTATTATCATTAGTCATAAAGTGATTTCCCACGCGGGCCCAGTGCGGATTGGGAACTTCACACACACCATTTAATTTCTTCGCAGGTGTATGCAGGTTTCCTCACGATTTCTTCCTTCACCGTAAAGCTCATGGTAAATTTCAAATGTAATTTCGCACAATTCAGAAAAACTTAGAGGTGCGAACCGGGATTTGAACCCACGACCCTCTGCTTGAGAGGCCATAGGTCAATCCACTAGGCCACCACTGCCGCTGGGAACTAAGGCCCAAGCCCTCTCATTCTGAGAGAAGACCTGTGCCCTGCAGTAGGACGTATACAAGCTGGGATGATGATGATGATGATTGTGATTTATTTCTGAAACAGTATTTTCTTCGGAATTGTTATAAAACAAACCTAACCTAACCTACTGCATACTATAAGATGGCATTTAATAAAATTCTGAAAAAATACCGTTTTAGAAATTAATCACCTTATGGCTAATGATGATTATAGGGAATGTTACATTATGACATATTAAATTATGAGAAACCTAGGAATCCCTAAAATAACATTGAAGATTTGTTTAAAAAAACCCCGACCGCATAAAAACATTTACCCTCAAAAGTACGAGGGGCGTTCAATATAAAGTGAGAATGAGATGCAAACTCTTTTAATATTACGAAATTAAATAATGGCCGGTAAAGCTAATCTATCTAGCTGATTGCTATGAAAAAAAAAACTAACTGTCTTTTGTTTAAAAAAATATACGGTAATTTCTTTGCAATGCTATTGAGTACGTTAGCGAAAATGGAGAAAATTGAACTGCGCGCCGTTATCAAATACTTGTATTTGAAAAATTTTTCTACGGACCAAGTCAATTTGGATTTGCGGGACACTTTAGGGTCTAATGCTCCTCCGTATTTGACAGTCGCACGTTGGTGCGCCGAATTTAGACGTGGAAGAACATCGACAATGGACGACCCCCGCTCCGGACGCCCTACTACAGCAGTAACTGAAGAAATTGTGAAAAAAGTCGAAAACTCAGTTTTGGCGGATCATCGTGTCACAGTTCGTTTTATTGCTGAAAATGTAAAGATTTCAACGGGGAGCGTGCATAATATTTTACATGAACGCTTGGGTATGAAAAAGGTATCTGCGCGTTGGGTACCAAGAATGCTTACTGACACGCAAAAACAAACTAGACTAGAGATTTGTCAAGAAGCTTTGAACCTGATGCAGCAAGACCGGGAACTTTTTTTGGCGCGATTTATAACAATGGACGAAACATGGCTCCATCATTACGACCCTGAAACGAAACTGCAGTCTATGACATGGAAAAGGCCATCATCTCCAACTCCGAAGAAATTCAAGGTGAGCCCATCTGCCGGTAAGGTCATGGGCTCTGTTTTTTGGGATGGTAAAGGGGTATTAATGATTGAGTATCTCGAGCATGGAGCCACTATTACGGGCACTTAATACGCCAAACAAATAGCAACATTGCGCAATGAGATCCGCGAAAAACGGCGAGGTAAACTCTCGAAACTTGTGCTGTTCCACCAGGACAATGCCCCGGCACACAAGTCCGCCGTTGCAATGGCTGCAATTCGTGATGCTGGGTTCGATATCCTTAAGCATCCTCCGTATTCACCAGATCTCGCTCCCAGTGATTTCTACCTATTTCCGTGATTGAAACAATACCTGAGAGGCCAGAAATTTGAAGACGACGACGCGGTAGTCGCTGCAGTACAAGATTTTTTAAGTACTCAAAATGAGACCTTTTTTAAAAATGGAATTTTAAGTTTAGAAAAAAGATATACTAAGTGTATTATGCTATAAGGTGACTATGTCGAAAAATAAAATGACATTTAGTACAAGTTGTTTATAACATACTCATTCTCACTTTTTATTGAACGCCCCTAGTATGTAGGTAAGCCACTTTTTCTTCAGGTATGGTATAATGACAGTTATACTATACCATATATAATCCAGTCACATTAGGAGTTCACTTCGGAATGAAAGATAACAAGCTGAAAACTCGCATCCAGCTTCATTTTGGTGTCCTAAATGTTGCCTCAAAATTCACACAAAATCTCGTGTCCGCGTCGTAAGTTATTCAAGGTCAAATGTCAAAAAAGTCACTTTTTCGCGATTGTCTCGGTTGCTATAAATCCAGTGATGTTAGCATCTATTACAAAATTGTAGAGCATAAAATTTGGAACTAATATTGTGTTAAAAATTTTTGTACGTCCATCGGTTTTTGAGATAGAGGGCAGAGAGCCCGCAGCTCTCAGCTATTCTGACTGATGCAAGGTCAAGCGTGAATCTCAGTGAATAAAACCTTGTATAAAATTTTAAGTAATTGAAATATCATTAACAGTAAATAATTTATTTCATATTTTACTTAATTTGCAATGTTCGTATGTACGTGTATGTAAATATTTCAGAAAATGCGTAAGTGATGTTCCAAAATTTGCAAACCATTTTGCATTTGCAAACTGAATCAGAGACCAGAAGACCAAGACCAGTTTCTGGTCTCTGATTCAGTTTTAATTTGGTACACCTATGTATATTTGGTGACAATGCAAGATTATGGTACCATGAAGCTGATCTGATGATGGAGCCGGAAGGTGGGTACTGGATCTTAGTAACAAAACTACGTAGCCCCGTCGTGTTTGGGCTCATTCAATTTGCCTTCACAAGTACTTTGGACCTGGATGATGTCCAGGATCCTGATGATGGAGCCGGAAAGTGGCCAAAGGATCTCAGTAACAAAACGACATAGCCCCGTCGAGTTTGGGCTAATTTGATTGGTTTTCACGAGTACCTAGGTACTTTTTACCTGGATGATGTCTAGGTTCCTGCTGATGGAGCCGGAATGTGAGCACATGATCTCAGTAACAAAACGACATAGCCCCATCGAGTTTGGGCTCATTTGACTTGTTTTCACGAGTACTCTTTACCTGAGGCCGTATTGTCTAACATGCTGCAACCGCGATCGCATTCTCCATCTCTTTCTACCCTCGTCTTATATGGTGTGACAGAAAGAAGTGGTGAAAACGATTGTGATTCCAAGTGAGTTAGACAATAAGGCCTCTGGATAATGATGGATTTAGGCTAAGACATTAGGTTAGTTTTTATCCGCGTAAATTATAATTGTACTGAGATTATAATATATTTGCATGCATGCTTGCTTGAATGCTTGATTGCTTGCTTGCATTTTTGCATGCTGGCTTGCGTGTTATTCTGAATGCTTGCTTATATGTTAATTTGCATGCCTGCTTGCATGTTTTCTTGCATGCTTGCGTGATTGCAAATGTATCTTTTTTCCAAATAAATAAAAATAAATAAATAAAATTGCTGTCTTGGGTGCATGTTTGCTAGGAACTTCATGTATAAAATATTCCGCGCGGTTGAAGCCACGGGTAAAAGCTATGTAGTTTTGGTACTGAGATCATGTGTTCACATTCCAGCTCCATCATCAGGACCCTAAACGTCATGCAGGTAAAGAGTACTCGTGAAAACCAATCAAATGAGCCCAAACTCGACGGGGCTCTATGTCGTTTTGTTACTGAGATTATGTGCTTACATTCCGGCTCCATCAGCAGGAACCTAGACATCATCCAGGTAAAACGTACCTAGGTACTCGTGAAAACCAATCAAATTAGCCCAAACTCGACGGGGCTATGTCGTTTTGTTACTGAGATTATGTGCTCACATTCCGGCTCCATCATCAGGACCCTAGACATGATCCAGGTAAAGAGTACTCGTGAAAAACAATCAAATGAGCCCAAACTCGACGGGGCTATGTCGTTTTGTTACTGAGATCTTTCGGCCACTTTTCGGCTCCATCATCAAGATCCTGGACATCATCCAGGTCCAAAGTACTTATGAAGACAAATTAAATGAGCCCAAACTCGACGGGGCTACGTAGTTTTGTTACTAAAATCCAGTGCCCACCTTCCGGCTCCATCATCAGATCAGCTTTTTGGTACCGTAATCTTGCATTGTCACCAAATATACATAAGTGTACCAAATTAAAACTGAATCAGAGACCAGGAAGTGGTTGAAAATGCAAATTTTGGAACATCACTTATATATTTTCTGAAACATTTACATACGTACATGCGAACATTGCAAATTAAGTAAAAAATAAAATAAATTATTTACTGTTAATGATATTTCAATTACTTAAAACTTTATACAAGGTTTTATTCACTGAGATTCACGGTTGACCTTGCATCATTCAGTATGGCTGAGCGCTGCGGGCTCCCTGCCCTCGATCACAAAAACGGTTGGACGTATGAAATTTTTTTGACACAATATTTTGTTCAAAATTTTATGCTCTACAATTTTGTAATAGATGTTAAGCATCACTGAAGCTATAGAAACCGAGAAAATCGCGAACAACTGACTTTTTTGACATTTGACCTTGAATAACTTACGACGCGGACACGAGATTTTGTGTGACCTTTGAGACAACATTTAGAACACCAAAATGAAGCTGTAAGTATACAAGTTTCCAGCTTGTTATCTCAAATTCCGAGATTGACCCCTTCTCAATCCTTAAATGACCGAACTAATAGTGTGGTCGTACCTACCTTAGCAAACATATTTATATTACTTTTTATTTGATTTCAGGAGCCACTAAATTGTCCTCAACCATTCCGTGCGATATCGAGAAAATCAGTAAGATTTTTTTTTATTTTAATCACGTAGCTTTAACCAGTAGTTCACTCAAGTTAGAAATACCTTTTTTCTACTTCTGTAAATACTTTTATCTGTTTTTTACATGGTGGCGAACGATTAAATAAGAACATAGATAAATTTTATGAGTTAAAATCGGGATTTGTTCCGCGTAGGTACCTTGATTTTGAAGAAGCCCGATAAATAGCAGAAACAAACAGATACATACCTAATGACTTCAGAAAAATCTAAACTCTGTTCCCCATTAGAGTACTTGTGTCGTAATATCGTTGCCACATAATATTAAATGTAGGGTACACTCAACACTAAAGCCCAGTTTAGAACTGGAAGGAGAACCGTGTAAGTTGACTTGCACTTATACACTTGCACGATTTTTCTTGCTGGTGTAATCAGCAACTGAATTCATGCGGTTTTTATTAAAAACTAGCTGGTTCCCGCAACTTCATCCGCTTTAATCATTGATGCTCTGCTCCTATTGGTCTTAGCGTAATAATATATAGCTTCTGCCTTCCTCGATAAATGGGCTATCTAACACTGAAAGAATTTTTCAAATCGGACCAGTAGTTCCTGATATATGATGATAGCGCGTTCAAGCAAACAAACAAACTCTTCAGCTTTATAATATTATAGTATAGTTAGGATAATGATGAAATCCGCACAAGAACTAAAGTCACCGACATAGCTCGAAGAATCGCCAGACTCAAGTGGCAGCACCCAGATCTTTGTATATCTGTACGCCTAGTTTCATATAAATTGAGAAACAAACATCCAAATATCTTCATTATACTTTCTCATTCACAATTTTAGTAAGATTATTATTTTATTTAACTCTTTGAATTATTTTTTGTTAATGAACTGAAACTGTTACTTTGCTCACCCGCGACTTTACGATAGTTACGTTTATATTAGTAAGTAGTAAAAATCTTTATTTGTTTATATAAATCATACACAATAAACTATAAAGTACAAACTAACTTACCTAAGTTTTAAGCCTAAACTGCTCCGAAATGCGTGTTCATGCAGTTCCTCCACGTCCACACTATACGAACACACACAAATCACAAAACCCAATTATCAATGATAATGATAGTTTGGTTTGTGTGATTTGTGTGTGTTCGTACAGTGTGGAGGTGGAGGAGCTGCATGAATATAATATACGTAACTATCGTAAGGTCGCGGGTGAGCAAAGTAATTGTTTCAGTTCATTAATGTGGACCTCCGCAAAGTAACGCCTGATTCAATAAATTATTTTATGTTATTGATAATTCAATTTGTATTAATTTTAAAATTTTAATTTTACTAATAACATAAAAAGAAACCTATAAGGTAAATACGTCGTCGAAAAACGTCGTAGGCATGGACCCTAGTACGCTGGCCGCATTACCTCTTTGTACCGCTAATATATTTTATGATGATCTCCATTGGAGAACTAATCAATAATAATATTTTAATTGATATCTTTATTTAATATTTGGACATCCTTATTGTGTTTTTTTTTTGTATTTAATTTACCTTTGACGACATTAATATAAATTCTCGTAACTTGGCAATTTATGAAAATTATGGCGTAAGGTTGGAATATTGAATGAATATAATAAACTACGTGAATAAATTTACTTTTCTTTTGCAGAATTGAACTCTTTCGCTGATGTCACTAACCTAAGCGTAAAACGTGAGTATTTCTTCAATTAAACCAACGGTTCATGATAAATGTTTCGTTAGTCATACCGAAGCTAGGAAACTACTTAAACAGTACAGTTAAAAAATGGTTTTTCTATCTTTATCCGTGGGAATCACAAACTATACTTTAAAAGCGGTACTTCTCGTAGACATAAGTAGAATTACTAGCTGTTGTCCGCGATCCTATGACCTATAATTCTCAGACCTACCGAATATAGAGAAAGAAAAAGTGATACGAATCGGTCAAACCTTTTCGGAGGAGTTCGATAACAAACACCGTGACACGAGATTTTTATATATTAGAAGATGAAATTTGGCAAGAAATAACTTTGAAAATAAGTAACAATTTGGACCTTGCCACAGTCAAACCTACAGGGTTATCTTTTTATAAATTATTGTAAATTTTTGTAAAAAGGGTGTGATTTATTTGGAGGAATGTCTTATTTTGGAAATTTGGTATAAGAATGGGAATGTAATACTAATAAATAGGTAATGTAGTGTTTTAAAACATATAGTATTTTGGGTATGTGGTATTTGAGGCACGAGCGAGTTGCACTACCACTTTCAAGTAGCCGGTTTTTTCTTGAATATACACAATGACAATAAAAAAACTTTTATTTTTATTTTAGTGTGCCTTGGCCTCGGAGGAATTATTGACACTGTGTTCATTGGACGTAAGTATAACAGAAAATTAAAAAAAATACTAAATTAATTAAAATAAATATGTATTAAAATATCGATTTAATATCCCTTTCAGTTTACATCTAGTTAATATTATTAGTATAATTCCCTTTTTATTTGATTTGAAATACCATAAGTATTCATTTTACTTTGATGATTGACAGAAAATGTATTATTTCGATCTTGTATTACTTTATATTGTTTATTTATTTACCTTATTTGAAAATGTGATGTGTGAATGTGTGTATGTTCGCAAAAGTTTAATTTTATTTTATTTTTTCAGTTGGATCCATATTCTCCAGGAGTAAGTTTTGTATTTA